>JZKD02S1852640.1:322376-346349 GCA_000966675.3 Picea glauca
TCCACTTCCCTTATTCCTCCTTCACCGCCCCCCTACATTAACTCCCACCTAACTCTTTATTACACCTTATCCCATTCTTAAAGACCTTATCCTATTATTAAATGCCTTATCCCTTCTTTAAATGTCGTATCCCATTCATTATTATGTTTCCCTTTTATGAGAACGTAACTTAAATTAGTATTATATTTTTATTATTAACCATTAATTTAATACTAAATTAATTAATGAATTAAATAAATAATTAAATCATTCATTAACCCTCATGAACACTATTTAATAATATCCAATTAGAAATGTTACTTTAAGATATAAATACAATTTAGTTAATCTTTTAGGATTATTATTAAATTAATTATGCTTAATAATTAAGGGTCGTTACACTTCTAGCTAAAATACTTGGCAAAATGATCAAATTGCCAAGCAATCAGGGAATGTTCAGATATTGCAGCTGTTCACTTCCATATCTCAACTCTCTTCTAGTTCATTTCAAATGAACATGTTCAGCATCTAGATTGGCAGTTTTTCAGGCAGTTCTTCATTGAGGCTCAACTTAGGAGTTTCAGTATCAAGACTTGAAATGATACCAGTTTATGCTTTATTGCTGGTATTATTGATCGGACTTGTGATTGAAGGGGGGATTGTTAGCCTATAGCTTACCTTTACCAATCACTAAGTCTAAATTGTCACCTATATTTGTATTATTCATTTAGTATATTAGTAATATATCCTCAAGTGATGACTAATGAGTTAGTTAAGATGGCCTAGCCTAGTCATCATGCATGATTTTAGGATCTAGAGAAAATCTCTCTATGAGGTGGCATCACCCATTGTACTATAAATATGTAACATTGGAGTGAATAAGATTGTGTTGGCTATTATGCCTTTTCCGCCATGTTGTTATTCTTGTTTTTGTTTTATCAATTGTTTTTGTTCTTGTTTATGATTTATCACCAACCAAGATATTGCGATTTCAAATTGTTTCAAAATAGAACTCTCTTAACTGTAATTAAATTTTAAGAGCATGGATTGAAAAATGGATGTGGGAAGGCGAGGGGGTTGTAATTGGTGAAAATAGAAATAATGGTAGGGAAAGAGAGAGGGTATTGTTCCTAAAATTAATTAAGTAATCCATAAATTCATTCCATACCAACCAAAATGATCACTGTGCCAAAAGAACAACTATTGTGTATAATTCAATCAATTATGTGCATTAACTTGTTCACTTTTCATAATCAAATATTTAACACATTGTCATCAAAACAAGACAATATGCATTCCACAATAACCTGTAGAGGAGCTTTTTTCTTCTCATTTATCCAATTAATATTTTAAAACAATCCCTAAATGAATAAACAATCATTTATTTCCATTATGTTCAGTGTCAACTCATCAACCAATTTCCATCAAAAATTGAATTGTAATAATACCAAACTGCCACAACACCTGTTCTTATCTCTATTAAGATGTATAATATTCCTTAAATAAACATAGTGGACATTCAAATACAATGATCCATTATTAATTGCAAATATCCCGACTTGCCATTTAAACACACAGACAAAAATCACCACATTAACTCATACATAGACCATTCACAGAGTATCTTTGTGACTATACATGTCCAACTACTCTGAATTTAATCATCCACAATGATGGGCTATCAATCAATATAACAAGGTAGCAATAGTGAGTCTGATCTCATATTATGAATTGATCGAATAAAAAAACATATATATATTTTAAAAACCTATGACCCTTTCTGATGGCGCAATCAATATAATATCCATAACATATACAATGGATGACCATGCCATGATTACCATGATTGAAAAATTCCCATTTGACAATTTAAAACACCTAGTTACAACAATATTTTACTCAGCTTATCATACTATAGGAACACCACACAAACCCATTCATCACACATGAACACCATTGTGCATTAATCAATTATAAACTAATGTTATGTTAATAATTCAACAATTACAATGTAAGAGACAACAACTGTGCATTCAATCCAATTCTCCAATCAACCAAATTTTTATACTGATATTATCAATTCAATTTTCATAATAACCAATGAAGTGACTAAATACCATAGCCAACACCACTGTCAACATAATCAACAAAGACGAGCCAGAAACCAAACAATGTTGACAATACCCAACAACTCATAACAACCAACAGTATACCCAAGAGGTCATTACAGTTCCCTCTATCAAAACTCAGGCTTGAGAAAATAAGGGTTTTCTCTATAGACCAACACAGGGAGACTGGACTCGACTCCCATCATCGTGTGAGAACCTCTGAGACCAACGGTGCACACACAGGGTATACCATAATGATTTTGCAGATAGGGTAACAATTCCTGTGATAGGAGAGACTATGAACAAAGGAGTAAGGATCCATTTTGTCCTTGTAACAATACTTAGAACACGTAGGGTATAACCCTCGTGGCTAGCCCAATCAATCAACTAACATCGTTGAGATGGAACCAAGTTGAGAAGAACCAATATAACCCACTACGCAACCATCAGTAGCATGAACAACCCATACTGAAGTGAAACAATGCACAGTGACACAAGGCATTTCAAAACCTGTAAACCCCATAACAACAAAAGAATGGGTATGGTGAT
Organism: Picea glauca; assembly: GCA_000966675.3. Classification (NCBI taxonomy): domain Eukaryota; kingdom Viridiplantae; phylum Streptophyta; class Pinopsida; order Pinales; family Pinaceae; genus Picea; species Picea glauca. The sequence goes on from JZKD02S1852640.1 coordinate 325,013, forward strand.
ACAAATGCGTGGAAAAAACAAACCACTCTAGGCCAAATGAAACCCTCCAGCTAAAACCAACAAGGATGGTAGAGAGCCTTTATGGCTGCTAACACTCAGAACAACCAATAACACTGTGAATTCAACCATTATTCCAATGAAAACCATCAACGATTCATTCCAAAAAAATGTCACAAATTTACATAGTTTCCATACTTAAGGAAAGCATAGACCAATACATCCCGAGATAGAAACTATTTGATAACTAGATCAGATTCATGGATGGAAAAAAGACATACCTGTAACCAAAATCACCTTAAAAATCTGAGCTTGGCCGAATGGTTTTTACTCTTCTTGAAAGTGGGAATCTAACCACAAAAAAACACAGTTGAACAATAGCCCGACTAGGGTGGAAGCCAATGGAAGGAGTAGGATTGATGTGCAGTAAACGCACGTCACCTCCATGCTCAAACTCATTCAATTTCTTAGTACACGCCATCCCACTAATCCATTAATTCATTCAATTGAACCATGCATCAAAAACAACATCCCTTAATTGTCAAGAGCACCACCGACATCACATATTACCATTTCCAAACTATACAATAATTCATGTCAACTATATAAATCAATAAATCACATAGCTATTAACTTGTTAGCTAGTAGTAACAATGACCATTCTAATTTCAATGCATGTAGTGTAGCATAGTATCATAGTTCAATATTTTATTTTTGAATTTTTTTTATATTTATTTTGCCTCTTTTCAACTGCTCTTATGTATTGCTACTAACATGTCTATTGTGCAGGTTCCAAAGTAATGAATCCAGGAATAGATAGCAATGTTAGCAACAAAAATCATAATCCATTGTAACATGCGCTTAGAGCTTGGAACAAAACATAACATGCCTTACCCATCATTCAATTGTTGCAATTAGAACCAACACACAATAGGCCTTATCCATCACCAATAAAACCAAGATTTCATCAACCATGTAAGTAGTGTCAAACAACAACATAAACATGAAATAAGAACCAAATTTGATCTCCACTCTACAAGGGGTCCCACCTACTAGTATTATATATATCATTAGATTATAATTAATAGGCTTTAGCAATACTTTGCGAGCAAAATCCTCATTGCGATTTTAATTGTCAACAAACTGGCAACTCCACAGGGAAATTTGTTTTCAATAGATTTAGAACTCAGAAATCATGGTTTTGCAAACCAAGAACAACAGGTCAAGAATATATAACCAAGATTATTATGCAACAAGGGGAAGTGAGTGGATTTAATGGAAAAATGACTGGGAATAACTCATGAAAAGTGTTAAGTATGAGGGATTTTACCATTGTGTTCATAATCTTTCAACCAGAATCGGTTCTTAACTTCAAGGAGAAATTTTATGGAATTTCTCTCTTAAATTCTCAAATGGATGAAGAAAAGGAAAGCAGAAGCAAGAGATAACCCCAAAAAAAATAAATCTAGACAACAGTGGAAGTAGATAGCAAATTCAAGGGTGCTCCCAGGGGAAACATCGTAACAACTATGTAAGCTTGATTGTTATTGACTAGCAAAGTTTTGCAGGAGTGTTACTATGGTAGAACTGATCCAACAACTTATTTTGAGCAAATTAACTAAAGATGGTAGGAAACAAAATCATGACCTAAGTAAAATTGCAAGATTAAAACATCAACAATAAAATGATAGAAACTTGAACTAGTAGGAAAATTTAAAAACAGAAAGAAGAAGTCAAGCTACTGTAAAGAAGAAAAGAAAATAGTGCAAAATTGAAAGCAGAGCTAGGTTACTAGTATACAAAAAACCCAAACAACATTAGAACTTTTCATGTTGATCCCTCATAATGTTTCAAGCGAGAACCATTAGTGTTGTAGTAAAACAATTTCTCCTGTAAATCCTTTACAATGTAAGAGTTAGTGTCCAGGACAAAAGAAATTTTGAAAGGATCCAAAAATAACACTTGGAACTTTGAGGTAGTTATAATCCCCTTAATGTATATGATTAGATCATCAAGGTAGATATGGATACTGATTAATTCATCAAGAGTTGTGTGTATAGGTCTTTTAAAAGCGGTGTTTGCATTTGGTAAGCCAGAAAACAAGAATTTATAAGTCATGGTACCCCGATTGGTGATAAGAGTAGTTTTGTGAACATCTGCCCCTTTTCCCTTGATTTTACTTTAACGCAAAAAAATTTCAAGGGAGGGCCTCCTCTGTGACCTTACAACCTGCTACAAAATCATTTCCATATTGAGGGGAGGAAAAGGATTTCTCATAATAGCCTAGTTGAAAGTGAGAAAATTAATATAGGTTCTAATATGATCAGTAGCCTTCGGAACGGATCCCTAATTGGAAACCCATTTGGAGTAGACCGGAAAAATAATCCCATCCCTTAAGAAATTTTCCAACTCCCTTTGAAAATTTACTTTAAATGCAGAGTTAACAGGTCTTTTTTTTGTTGAGATGGTTTCATGCCTTACTTGATGGGGATAGCATGTTGTATAATACCAGGATCAAAAACATGAATATATGTATAAGACCGAGCAAAAACATCTTGAAATTCACCAAGTAGCTTGGCAAACTTCATATATTCTTCATCAGAATATTGGGTACTTATTTTTACATTCTTTGAAGATTCGAGTGCCACAATATTAAAGGAGATTGTTTCAACCACCTTCCTTCTTGACTCCTCTTTTCTCTGTTTCTCTTTATTGCCTACATCACCCGGTGAAAACACACTCTCAAGAGGATTCAATCCCTTAGGAATCTTGTTGTCTTCTATGGATATAATTTCCTTGGGCTTAAGAGGTTCATGTTGAATGAAATCACAAATGCTCTTGTCGTTAGGGAGGGCTTGCCAATATTCTACATTGTTAGGGACATGTGGACGATATATAGATTGAAAGGAACAATCGGGCCTGTGAGGCAAGAGTTGTTGATTAGGATAAAATGCAAAGACAACTAACCGATCAACCATTGAATTCAAATCCCTCTTAACATGAGTGATATTGAAAGATAACAAGTTCGAGAAAAGTACCCAAACAATTTGGGTGTATCGTTTTATCAAATTGTTGCTAGGAGAGTAAATTTTACATACAATATTCACAAAAATATTGGAATCCCCAAAAAATGAAAGGTGACCACAACTGAGATTATAGGTGCTCTCAATGCCTAATAATAAAGCTTCAAATTCAATGACTTTGTTAGTGCAAGAGAACTCCAACCTGTAAGAAAAGGTATGGATTTTCCCAATAGGAGAGATCAAGATAATGCTAGCTCAGTTACCTTCATTAGAGCATGAACCATCAAAGTGCATGTGCCACATACAATCAATTGAATCAATTTGTTCCATGGGAATGTTATCCTCCTCAGTGAATATGGAATACACCTCTAGGTCCTCTTTGATATAATTTACATTAGGTTGTGGGACACTCTATATATAAGGTGATACTCTTCCCTCTCTAAGGACTATGATATTCTCACCGTTCCAAGGAACGGATAAAATTTTTTCGTCGAGTGAGAGGTATCCACCCATTAAGGTTTGCCAATATCTTCCCAAGATGATTGAGTAATTTCTTACCGGCATATCAATTACCTGAATATTAAGGGTTGTCCTTATTTTAGGGTGTGTGCACAAAACTAAGGTTACATCCTTAATCTCACCTATGGTTGTTTGTTGTAGGCTATCATAGGAGAGCATGCTTCTAGTGTTTTCATTTGTACAAGACAAGCCTAGATCTTCCATAATAACCTTTGACATCACAGTTGGGCCCAAACTTCCATCAATGAGGCAACAATGGACAATATTATCCATAATCTTTACAGAAATATAAAATGGGTTTTTTTTTACAGGGTATCTAAAGGTATGTACACCTACTTTATTTACAGAGGAATCCTCTTCGTTTACCTCTTCTGAAACATTGTCTACAACGAAAGATTTCCCTTCCATGAATTGTTTCAGGTGCATCTCCTGCTTAGGGACAACAACCATGTCTAGGAGGATTGCATCTTCTTTGATGTTGGCCAACTAATTCAAGATATTGTATTTGGAAGAGGGGAGAGGGGAAGTTGTTCCTTAACTATTAGGAACTTTAGGAATCTGCATAGTAGCAGCAGGTGAGGATGAGCTTGGGCTAGAAGAATTGTGTAGAGGATCAAATTTTCCCTTGGGAGCATAGGCTTTGTTCCTGGTATTGATTATCATGACATCTTCTAGATATGCAAAATCTATGACAGCGATAGTATTTTATGGTATTTTACCAAATATCTTATCTCTGACACTCTTCCTTACCTCACATGTGGCTTCCTAGTGATGTTCCTCATAAAATTTACACCAACTTCGAGACAAGATAGATTTAGGCTAAAAAGTTATTCTCAATTGGACTTCTAATGGGGGGTGCAGAAGAGGATGATTCTCCAGGGGTGAGAGGTGAGACAATCCCCTTTCGCTCAAATTCTATCATACGATTGTTCATATCTTGTACTAGTTGTAAGAGGGAGGACATGTCTGTCTATCTAACTGATTCTCCCTAGGGAAGACCTATTCTTTCAATATGTTCTTCATACTCTAAACAAGTATGTAGAGAAGAACTGAGATTACCAATGGATTTTTCCTCAAGCCTATAATGGTAGGGGGAAGGTAATGCATTGTAGTAATGCATGAAAGTGGCTTGGTTCTGAGGTCGAATGAGTTTAGGGATATGATTGTATATCTTAGTGAAATGCAAGTTGAAAGACTTGATGGTCTCACCATCTTTATAGATGACATTATTATATTCTCGTAACTTCTTGGTTGGGCTTTTAGATTGCCCATAAGTGGATCTGAACCAATAGATTAAATCGTCCCAAGTAGATAAAATATTAAGAGGAAGGTCAAATAAATTGGCCACAACCTTTCCTTCGAAGGAATTGATGAATAAACGCATGCAAGTATCATTTTCATTGGCTCCTATGTTGTGATAAGCATTAGAAAATTCCACCAGGTGTTCGTTTGTAGTGACAATGTTATTTCCTGAAAACCTAGGAAGATGTTATTTGAATTTAGGAAGTGGATGCGTAGTAGATGCTAGGTTAAGAGGAGAGGACACATGCCATAGTGTGGTTGTGGCATCTTATTCAAACTGAAAAAGCCCATACTTTTTAATGACTTTGGTGGTATTTGTGGTAGATTGGACAGGAATATGGTGGCTATATAAGCTACCAATCACTAACAAAGATGAATACTGAGAAGGGGTATCACCTCCAGTGCCACCAGAGCCCCCACTAGATGCCATCATGTGGATGATAGATGAGGGAAAGAAAGACGAATTGTACGAATCAGACAAATTTCTCCTTAGAGAATTTTGTTGGGTAGATAACACAATGTTTCTTCTTCCTATTTCATAAATAGGATTAATTTTAGGTGATAAGCCTCTTCTTCTCCTAGAAACACAAGAGTCTAAGGACATGAAATAAATGCCAAAACTAAAGAAACAAGAAGGTTACTGTTGATTTCTAGGTTGTCTATGTCTAGCTTCCAAATGTTCCTAGGCACTATTATCTCGTTCAATTGATGCCCATGAATGATTAATCTCATCACGGGTATTGGCAGTGTCTAAAATGGTGTTAAATAGGTTCAAAGTAATGTTGGTTTGATCTTGAAGACCAAGCTCAATATTGGGTTGCCTTACAATAGGAACAATCATTAAGAAATAAAACAATCAAAGAATCAATATCATAAAAATAGATGTATCCATGAATATCGAGTATAAAAACTAACCAGAGAGATATTGAAGATCTCCCCAATATGGTCGCCAAATAAATGTTGAGGAAAATATATGAAATGATCTTACTCAAGTATTTTCATATTCTGCTTGGCTAAATCAAAATAGATGGGAATGTCACCCTATGTTTATAGCCATCAAAAATAAAATCCTAACTCACAAGTATTGATTACAAGTGCTTAGGATAGTCTTTTTTACAAATAAAAGCTTGTTGGAAAATTCATTTTATTGTGATTTTCTGAATATAATAGTTGTTGAAATAAATGTATAGACAGAAGTAAATACACTAAGATGATAATCAAGACAGATGAGACATAAAGCAATCCTTTATTTTGTTCCAATTCACCAAAGAGTTATTCCTTTTACAAAATTTCATGCAGAAATTTTGGACCAAAGTCAAACGTAGACATCCCCAATGGAACATACAAAAGGACCTCTAACAAAAAATAAAAAATTGAACTCTAAAATATGGATCAATTTGCCACAGATTGCTTCCCACTCAAATCTATGTAATAGCCTTTGTGAGTCATGAAAAGTAATTCACAAACATACAAGTCTACACAGACTATCAAAGATAGATCAACATCTCTAAAAAAAATGTGTTTGAATGATGTAATTCAACCTTGAATCTTGATGTCTACAATAAGACCCCACTATCATAAAAAATATTTAGGCTTGTGATAAATCAAGGAATGAATGGAAACTAAAATATCTCAGTGTAAACTCAAACAAAAAACCTTAGTATGCTTCTCCTTATATCCCCCCTCTGGTTCCCCCCTTTCCTTTTTCCTTTAATAAAATTAGAATTGGTTGAAGTAGTTGAACCACTTCATTAGTTAAGTTAATTAAAAGACACAACCAATTTTTTAGTTAGGGGGGAAAAGTAATAATCATAATAAGGGTTATAATTAAATAACAACTAGTAGGTGGGACCCCTTGTGACTCCCTTTAGCTTTTTACAATCATAACATACTAGTTAATTAAGAAAAACACCCCTCCTTGTGACTCCCATCATCACATTAACATTTGACAATTTATCTCAATGATATTTGAAATTGTTTTCAAAAAATATATTACTCATATATCCAAAGAAAATATGTTGTCCAAAACTTTTGATGTCAACTGTCATCAAGAATAAATAACATAAAAAATTAAAAACCATATTTTCCACTCTGAGATGCAATCTTTCCTTGATTGTTGTTGTCACCCTTCGATTTTTATGAATTTTCCTTTAGATGCGTTGAGCCTTTAGGCCTAATCTAGTTGATCACATGAGAACAATCGTCCCTCAAATGCATCCGGGAAGACACAGATTTATCAGAGCCATTGGACTATAAGGAAGGCACAGTAGTGGAATTTCCTTTGTCAAGGGCATGGTGGGCCTTGGTTCTCGGCCTTTTTATATCATGAGAGGAGTGAACTGGTGAGTGAATAGGTGCAGTGTGGACAATCTGGTTAATAGGAGGGGGAGAAGGTAAATACAAATTGGGCCAGCCATGATGTTGGGAGACTGCAAGGTGGACAATCTCTTGCCATTCGTCATTTTCGAGAACCTCGGGTTGCAATGAGACATGAGGGGGAACAAGAATACTAGGTGTTTGTGGAGCTTGGAAGGGAGGCCTTTCAGGCCTAGGTTGGACCACTCCTAGCCCAATCCAATTGAAAAATCTAGCCTGAAACAACTGGACTAACTCTTGTGAATCAACATCAAAGTGTATGGAGAATGTTGTCCTTCTTGGGTCTCTGTTCCAATTACCTCTCCCTCGGTTGCCTCTGCCATGGATACCTCGACTGAAGAAGATCATTCCTGCATGCACGATTGATTAGAAAATATTTCCTTTACAACCATACATGACAACTCATTGAAAATATGAAATAGATTTTGGCTCAGCAACATATCAGACTAATGCAATTCAATCCATACAAATTGCTTAACTATTATCGATGAGCAGGGGGTGAACAAAGGTTCTGGGATATGCAAAGGGTTTGTATTGAGCGAAAAATGATAAAATGAGAGGGAAAAGAATCATGGTTATTGATCAAGGACAAAAACCATCAACTGTAATGTAAATAAAAGAATATATCATTGTGTTCCAACCAAGAAACTGCGACTTCAAATTGTTTCAAAATAGAACTCTCTTAACTGTAATTAAATTTTAAGAATGGGGGGTGAAAAATGGATGTGGGAAGGCGAGGGGGTTGTAATTGGAGAAAATCGAAATAATGATAGGGAAAGAGAGTGGGCATTGTTCCTAAAATTAATCAAGTAATCCATAAAATCATTCCATACCAACCAAAATGATAATTGTGCCAAAATAACAACTATTGTGTATAATTCAATCAATTATGTGCATTAACTTGCTCACTATTCATAATCGAATATTTAACACATTGTCATCAAAACAAGACAATGTGCATTCCACAAAAACCTGTAGAGGAGCTATGTTCTTCTCATTTATCCAATTAATATTTTAAAACAATACCCAAATGAATAAACATTCATTTATTTCCATTATGTTCAGTGTCAACTCATCAACCACTTTCCATCAAAAATTGAATTGTAATAATACCATACTACCACAATACCCGTTCTTATCTCTATTAAGATGTATAATATTCCTTAAATAAACATAGTGGATAGTCAAATACAACAATCAATTATTAATTTCAAAGATCTTGACTTTCCATTTAAACACACAAACAACAATAACCACTTTAACTCATACACAGACCATTCGCAGAGTATCTCTGTGACTGTACAGATCCAATTACTATGAATTTAATCATACACAATGTTGGGATATCAATCAATATAATGAGATAACAATAGAGACCCTGATATCATCTTATGAATTGATCGAATAAATAAAACCATATTTAAAAATAAATAAAAACATAACCCTTTATGATGGTGCAATCAATATAATATCCATAAGATATATTGTGTATGGCCATGCCATGATTACCACAATTTCAATATTCACATTCGACAATTTAAAACACACAGTCACAACAATCATTTACTCAACCTAACATACTATAGGAATGCCACACATACCCACGCATCATGGATGAGAACCATTATGCATTAATCAATTGTAAACTAATGTTGGGTTAATAATTCAACAATTACAATATAAGAGACAACAATTGTGCATTCAATCCAATTCTCCAATCTACCAAATTTCTATGGTGAGATTATCAATTCGATTTTCATAATAACTAATGCAGTGACTAAATACCACAACCACCACCACTGTCAACATAATCAACAGAGATGAGCCAGAAACCGAACACTGTTGACAATACCCAACAACTCATAACAACCAACAATATACCAGACAGGCCGTTACAGTTCCCTCTATCAAAACTCAGGCTTGAGAAAATAAGGGTTTTCTCTATAGACCAACACAGGGAGACTGGAGTCGACTCCCATCATCGTGTGAGAACCTCAGAGACCAATGGTGCACACACAAGGTATACAACAATGATTTCGTAGATAGGGTGACAATTCCCGTGATAGGAGAGACTCTAAACATAGGAGTAAGGCTCCATTTTGGCCTTGTAACAATACTTAAAACACATAGGGTATAAACCTCATGGCTCCCCCAATCAACCAACTAACAATGCTGATATGGAACCGAGCCGAGAAGAAGAAATATATACCACTGCGCAACCATCAGTAGTATGAACAACCCATACCCAAGTGAAACAATGTGCAGTGACACAAGGCATTTCAAAACCAGTAAACCCCATAACAGAAAAATACTAGGTATGGTGATACAAATGCATGGAGACAGTCAGCCACTCTATTCCAAATGAAACCCTCCAATTAAAACTATCAAGGATAATAGAGAGCCTTTATGGCTTCTAACACTCAGAATGACCAATAACAATGTGACTTCAACCATTATTACAATGAAAACCATCAACGATTCATTCCAAAAAAATATCACAAATTTACACAGTTGCCATCCTTAATGAAATGACATACCCATACATCCCGAGCCAAAAACTATTTCATAACCAGAGCATATTCATGGATGGTGAAAAGACATACTTGTAACCAAAAGAACCTAAAAAATGTGAGCTTGTCCGAGCGGTTCTTCCTCTGCTTGAAAGTCAGAATCTAATCACAACAAACCATAGTTGAACAATATCCTGACTAGGGTGGCATCCAATGGAAGGAGTAGGAGTGACTTGCAATAAATGCACATTGCCTCCACGCTCAAACTCATTCAATTCCTTAGTACACGCCATCCCACTAATCCATTAATTCATCCAATTGAACTATGCATTGAAACCAACATCCCTTAATTACCAAGAGCATCACCAACATCACATATTACCATTTCCAAACTATATAATAATGCATATCAACTATATAATTCAATAAATTGCATAATTATTAACTTGTTAGCTAGGATTGACAATGACCATTCTAATTCCAATGCATGTAGTGTAGCATAGTTCAATATTTTCTTTTTGCATTTTCTTTATATTTATTTTTCCTCTTTTTAACTACTCTTATATATTGTTACTAACATCTCTATTGTGCAGGTGCCAATGTAACGAGTCAAGAACATATAGCAATGGTAGCAATAGAAATCATAATCCATCGTAACATGCGATTATATCTTGGAACAAAACATAACATGCCTTACCCATTATCCGATCTCAAACATCTGATTTTGGAATCCATTTCATTTTCAACCATTTTCTTGTAGAATTTGATGTTTTTAAAAGTTTTTGACTTATTCCTGAGAAAGAAAACTACATTCATTCTTGTATAATCATCAACTAATAACATAAGATATTTCTCACCTTTTAAACCCTTTTGTGTAGTTGGTACAACTAGATCAGTATGCACAATTTATAGTGGTCTTGTCGTTGAATATTCTTTTGATTTAAGCTTGGTCTTTGTTTGCTTTCCTTGTTGACAATGCTTGCATAAAGTATTGGTTGGTTTCGTAATATGGGGAACTTCACTAACTTATTCCTTTTTGTTGAGTTTGACAAGGTTATCAAAGTGTATGTGGCCCATTCTTCTATTCCATAGCCAACTTTCATCTTCCTTTCCTAGACAACACTTTTCATTTCCAATTTCACTTAGTACATATATGTTGCTTGAAGTTATTACAGTTGTTGCAATAAATTTTCCTGAACCTTCTTTTCTTATCTTGCACTTTTGTGAATCAAAAGTAACTTTATGACGTTGGTCACACATTTGACTCACACTTAGAAAATTATGTTTCATATATTCTACTAGTAGAACATTTTATGCCTTGGTATTCTTGTTTCCAATTAAAATTAAAATTAAGAACTAAAACATAAAGTAAGAAAATCTCTTTTAGTTGAATCATCATTTCCGAAGGAGTCTGATCCATCTCTTTCCTTTATTAATGTAAGAAACCTGTCTTTATCACTTGTCATGTGTTTTGAGTAGCCCCTATCAACATACCAACCACATTTCTTCTACTTATCTTGTAGAGCGAGTGTGCATTCTTCATTGCTATAATGATTCTACTTTCTTATCCATGTTTTCTTTTGCGGTTCCTGTCTATGAATGTTTNTGTAGTTCTCTGGGAGGAATTGTCATTCTGTAATCTTTGGCCATATGTCCAAAGTTGTTACACTTGCAGCATTCCACTTCAGTGCTCAATGATTCAAACCTGTTGTAACTTCTTCTTTGTGTTTCACTAGGCCTTCTTGGATAACCCTTTTATGTATGAATTTCAAAGTTGTTTATGTTCCTCTTATTAGTTCTGCAATTCATAGCTTTATGTCCAAAATTATTACATGCATAATATAAACCACAAAATATAGTTTGATACTTGGCTGGAGTTGAATATATTCTGAAAGGAGTTTCTCTTCTGAATCCTTCTTCTTCCTGAGGCCTATTTGTTGGTTGTTGATTCTGAAATCTGAATCTTCTCGATGGAGGAGTGTCCCTGTAATATTCTTTGTAGGTCTTCATATCCTCTTTAATTGTTCCTGCATATCTTTTTGGATATGTTTCTTGTTTTTTTGTTTTGGAGCTTGATCCCTTTTTTGTTTGATTGTATCCAAGTCTGAACTTTTCATGATGGGGATTTTGATTGTTGATAATTTTATCCAAAACTTTTGAGTTGTTCTGTGTATTTTTCTTTTGAATAACCTTTCTTAATGTGACAATCTTTGCTTCAAAATTTCCAATGATCTTGTCTCATTCTTCTAGATTTTCTTTGAGTTATTTTTCAATTCTTTTATCTTCTTCTATTTAAATTTGTTGGCATAGGGGCATACCCAAGGTTCAACACTTAAACAATGCACCAACAAAAACCTAAATACTAGCCCTTTCAGAAACACCTATGAAGCAGATGAAGTATCACCTAAGGTAGAGGCAGGGGGGTTGCATGACTCAGGTGTCTACAACCAAGCTGGGACACAGATATTTGATTACAAGAGAACTTAAACAACAATATGCATTAGTTTATTAGTCTCATTCACATCGCAGATTAAACCCTTATTACATATCAGTGCAGTGACAATAAAGATCAAGCACTTTCAATCACTTAGCACATAGAGTTAGATCAGATCTAGCATTAAGTTATCTTTAATACCATTAAGAACTAGGAAACAACATCAGATGCCTTCATAATACATTATAACGACAACACTAAGAAAATAAACAACATAATTCACATCACACAAAGCTCATCAAGACACAGGATATACGTGGTTCACCCCAGTGTGGGGCTGCGTCCACAAACTTCTTCTTTTTCTTTATTAGTCTTCAATCTTCTTACATTCAGTTGCTCCTGTGCACAAATCCACAAAGACAAACTCCGTAGAGGATAGGAGATCTATGTGCTACATGCTATATCCTCCTTCCCAAAATCAGGTCAAGGCACAGAACCTCTGTTTTCTCAAAGCAAGTTATAGCTTCTTGCACTAAGCCAACATTAACACTCACAACATATCGTGCACATAGCCAACCAACCAAACTTATTACATCACTTAGATACTTATTTATACATTTAAAAAAATGCCTAATCATGGGTAAACCCATGGGTCGACATCCATTAATCCATTACATAAACCCTAGTAACCCTTCACTGGGTCCACAAGCCCACAAAACATGTGAGATCCCATAATTTCAGCTCCTTCTGGGTGCTCCATCTTAGACCAGCCTGTCAAAGTCCCAAAAGTGGTCAAACATGACCAATGTTTCCTCAAAACTTGTTCAAGGGCCAACATGCCCCCAACAATCACCTGTGACTCGTCCAGAGTCACTTAGATCCGGGCAATGCTCCTTCAAAGGCCTTGATATTAGCTTGAGCTATGCCAACTTGTTGCTTCTCCAGATCCTCTTGCTTGGTGAAATCCTGAATCAATTTCTCTGTAACAGGCCCTTCCAAGCATTGTTCCACTTTTGTAACCACTTCATCTAGCTACAAGCCTTGTCCTTCAATCTCTTCAAAAATCATATAGGCTTCATCCTGCACCAGTTGTAGTCTCTGTGTAACTTCCATGAATCTAGGCTAGATGGCAGTAATATGTTGCTGGACTACACGATGCTCATATGATCTCTTCATTTGCTTGACTACAGTGAGTATCTTCATCTGTGCCTACACCTTGGATGCCTACTGATGCACCTCTTGGAGCCGTGCTTCCATTTTTTGCAGCTCTGGATATTTTGCAAGGCATTCATAAGTTTGTGCACTTAGATCACTCAATTTCTTACATTCTAAGGCGAGGACCTTGATCCTTCCAACTTCTCTCTTAGCAACTTCCTCCCTTTGGCCACACACTTCTTGTGGAGAGATAGGTATTGCTTGAAGCTCCAAATCCATTACCTATGCTTGAAGATGTTGAATGGAATGAGAGAGATTCCCAAATTGGATCTCAGTTGGTTCTTGTTCTTCCTGTGCCAAGCCCGTCACAGAGAAAAGTTATTTAGTCACCACTTCTTTCAACACATTCTTCTCCATGAGTAGTTGGTATTTTTGTTTCTGTATCTTTGCATTGTCCTCATTAAACACCACCCAAATTTCATATTTCTCCTTATCATAGGCGGTTATGAAGGACTGTGCAACTCATAGTTTCTCTAAGAACCATTGTTTGGCACAAGGGTAGACCCACGGTTCAACGCTTCAAAAGCGCACCAAAAAAACCCTAACTATCGGCCCTTTCGACAACACCTGCAAAGTTGGTGAAGTCTCACCCAAGGTAGAGGCAGGGGGGGTTGTAGGAATCAAGTGTCTACAACCAAGATGGGACATAGATCTATGATTAAAATACTTAACAGAGCACTTAGACAACAATATGCATTATTTTATGAGTCTCATTCACATCGCAAATTAAACCTTTATTACATATCAACGAAGTAACAATAAAGATCAAGCACTTTCAATCACTTAGAACATAACAGTATCTCAGATCTAGCATTCATTTATCTTTAATACCATTAATCACTAAGAAAAAACATCAGATGCCTTCATCATACATTAAAAAAAACACTAAACATATAAGCATCATATTTCACATCACACAAAGTTCATCAAGACACAGGATATACATGGTTCACCCCAGTGTGGGGCTACGTCCACCAAATTCTTCTTCTACTGTATTAGTCTTCAATCTTCTTACATTCAGTCACTCTTATGGAAAAATCCATAGAGCCAAAATCCATGGAGGACAGGAGATCTATGTGCTACGTGCCAGATCCTCCTTCCCAAAATGATTTCTAGGCACAAAACCTTTGTTTGCACAAATCAACTTACGACCTCTTGCACTAAGCCAACATTAACACTCACAACATATTGTGCACATAGAAAACCAACCAGATTTCTTACATCGCTTAGATACTTATTTATACATTTACAAAAAGGCCTAATCATGAGTAAACCCATGGGATGAAATCCCTTAACCCATTACATAAACCATAGTAAACCATTTTCTAGGTCCACAAGCCCGAAAAACAAGTGAGATCCCATGATCTCAGCTCTTCCTGGGCGCTCCATCTTCGACCAGCCTATCGAAATCCCAAAAGTGGTCAAACACGACCAATGTTTCCTCAAAACTTCATCAAGGGCCAATAGGCCCCCAACACTCACCTGTGACTCATCCTGAATCACTTAGATATGGGTAGTGCTCCTTCAAAGGCCTCGAGCTCAGCTTGAGTTGCATCGACTTGCTTCTTCGCTAGAGCCTCCTACTCTGAGAACTCATGAATCATTTTCTCTGAAACTGGCCCTTCTAGGCATTGTTCCACTATAGTAACCACTTGGTTTAGCTGTGAGCCTTGTCCTTCAATCTCTTCAAAAATCGTGTAGGCTTCATCCTGCACCGGTTGTAGTCTCTATGTAACTTCCATGACTCTACTCTGGATGGTAGTATATGTTGTTGGACTACATGCTTCTCCTATGATCTCTTCATTCGCTCAACCACATTCAGTAGCTTCATCTGCACCTACATAGTGGATGTTTGTTGTTGCATCTCCTAGAGTTGTGCTTCTAGTTTCCTCAGCTCTGGATCTTTTGCGAGGCATTCATAAGTTTGCACACTTCAATCATTCAACTACTTAAATTCAAAGGCAAGGACCTTGATCCTTCCAACTGTGCTCTTTGCGACTTCCTCCCTTTAGTCAGGCACTTCTTGTAGAGTTCTAGGTACTTCTTGAAGTTCCAACTCTGTTACCTATGCTTGAAGCTATTGAATGGCCTCAGCGAGTTTCCCCACTTGGATATACGTTGACTCTTGTTCTTCCTATGCCAAGCCCAACATAGAGAGAAGTGCTTTAGTCACTGCTTCTTTGACTGCAGTCTGCTCTGTGAGCAACTGGTCTTTTTATTTCTGTATCTTGCATTGTCCTCCTCAAACATCACCCGAATTTCATCTTTCTCCTTCTCGTAGGTGGTTACGCAGGACTACGCAACTCGTAGTTTCTCTAAGACCTCCTCCTTTTCTTTCTTCAAGACTTATGTGGCATGTTCCTTTTCTTTCTTCAAGACTTATGTAGCCTATTCCTTTTCTTCTTGGACTCACTGAAGTCAAGCCTTTGTTCCATCTACTAGTCTTCATAATTGGGTAGGCTCATCCCCCAATTCTGCAATCTTTGATGAAGAAGGTGCAGTAAGTACCGCGCGGCTCGAATCGATGTCTTGTTGTATCTCCTTCAGCTCCTTCTCGATTCTTTCATACAACATCTCCTGATTTTCTCCATATCACTATAGGATATCCTCTAAAGAATCCTCAATGAATGCGATGATTAGATCGACTTCATCCTTTGTGAGCATGGAATTCATCTTGGGCGTATTGGCGCACGTCTTCTTTCTTGTTGAAGGTTTATGTGGGGAAACCTTCCTTTTCTTTAATGTTTCTGCCTTGGTAGGGGGGTCCTTCAGTAGTGTAGCTTTGCCTTCGTCTTGCATTTCACCATCATCCCCTCCTCCTTTTCCATCTCCTTGGTATTATACTCCTCCTTCTAGTGAGCCAGATCCATATTCTGCAGAGGTGTTATCCTCCTCATCAATTTATATATGCTGGACTTCTACCATTTTCTTCTTTTTCTTCGCACTTCTTTGCCCGACATGCTTGACCCAAGTGACCAAGGGGATTCCTATGATGTCTGTGTCAGAGAGCTCTTCATATTCAAATAGTACAAGGAAATCTGTCAACCATTCTTTGGTGATATCCTCCATGTCTTCGTCGGTCAACTTGTAATAGGACTGTAACTCCTCCTTGCTCTCATCCTTGCATGAAATAATATAGATAAAGTGTCTATCTACATGGAACTTCACTAGTGTTCTATACTGGTGCAATGTGTTTGGGGTCGTGCATAGAAATTCCTCAATAGCACCCTTCGGTTGTTGGTAGTAGGCATGTAACATAATGTTCGACTTCCATTGCTTCGACATGTCGTTCATATACCACAAGGTGGAGAACCTTGTGTCCAACGACTCTGATGGTTCAAATTCTGTAAATGTCTCTCCTTCCGGCATTTTCCAAGCGACAAATGCGATTAATACAAGTAAACAACTAAAATGGAATTCATACCCCTGATCCTATGCTTCGCGGCAGTCTTTCGCGAGCTCGTTGACGAGGTAACTCAGCCAGTTCATTTGCATCCCCTCCATGCACTTCCCAGTGAGGTCTACTATGAATCCAGTGACTTGTATCAGACGGTTATTTCGGACAATCTTGCCTGCTATAATTTGGAAAATGAGGCATAGTGTGCCATCCTGGATAGAGGATACCTTGTAGCCTCTCTTTCCCTTTTCTACATCTCCATAATCCTCCTTTATGAACTGTGCCAGAGAGTGATATGAAGTATTCCCTAGGTAGAACTGTTGAGGGTCAGGGCCCTGCATGCTCAGTCCTATGATAAGGTGGATCAGTGCTAGATCCACAGTGATGCACATGTCGAGCCACAAATATCCTCCATGATAACACAACAAGAGGAGTTTAACGCAAGGGTTAACCTCTTGATCTCGGCCAAAGTGAGGGATCTTCATTACATTGAGTATCGTGGACTACACAAACTCCTTAATGCATGGCTTGGAGATTATGCACGACTTCTTCCCAATCGTCTTCATCAAATACCTATGGGGTGCAAGCATGGCATAGTTATTTATGTCTTCGAGATTAAATTCATTGTTCTTCAAAGCTAGGATCTATCCCAAATGTGTTCCAACTACGCGTATCCCCTTCAGGATGTACGCAGTGATCAACGTATACTCAAAATCACGTGGGATGCTATCGCGGTTAACCTTGCCTGCCAAAGGAGCTATGTAATATGGCAAGATAAATAGGATATTCTTCGTGTTAGCAAGATCATCGCAATGCTTACTTCTCTTCTTAGTCCTAGGGTTAGCATGGCTAGAACGATGTCCATTCAAAGGGGATGTTTGCAGTCCCACAGTCGATGACACCTGTATTCCTACAGAAAAATGTCTATTATCCATTATCTTCATAAGGATATCCCCAACAGATATATTTAATGCACTAGGTTCACCTGACATCCACACTAATAGACAAATAGATTGGGTAGGAAAATAGATAAGCAAGGTAATCCCATGGATGGCGAGGTCTAGAAAGCATAGTGCGATATACAATCGATTCTCAGGTAGCTTGGATAATCACAAGTGGAAAAAAGTGGTCCAGGCGTAGCGTCCGATGGGTTAAATAAGAAAGCATCGTAACAGATTCCTCAAAAGGGTAGGAATGCATCAATCAATACGAATCAATCCATTATGGCATGGTATCAGTTTCTCTAACAATTTTTGGAATCTTCTTCCCATTTGCATTTGTATTCTCTTCGGGTGAAATGACTTCGCACTGCTAATGTGCCCTTACAGATTCTAAGGTCAGTGTCCCTTATCTTACTATTTCTGGGGTGGCTATACTTTTTTCCTGCATGGATAGGTTCTTCAAGCCTTCCTGCATTCTTTCAACTTCGACAGGTAATTCTCTTTCCCTCTGTTGCTTCGGCTTATCCTCTTGTTCTTCTATTAGTCACTCTATTTTTCTGGTTATGAAGTCCCTTAGTTCTTTACTTTTCTATTCTGTAGCTTCTTCCTCTACTTTCCTTCTGATTTGATCCTTCTCAATCCAAGTGTTTCTTAATAAAAGTGGAAAAGGGG
Organism: Picea glauca; assembly: GCA_000966675.3. Taxonomy (NCBI): domain Eukaryota; kingdom Viridiplantae; phylum Streptophyta; class Pinopsida; order Pinales; family Pinaceae; genus Picea; species Picea glauca. The sequence goes on from JZKD02S1852640.1 coordinate 343,399, forward strand.
CATTGTTCTCAACAAATTTAATGACTTCAAATTCTTCTTCAGTCGATGTTTCATGAGCAATCATAGGTATATTAGTAACTCTTCCACATAGGGTTATCATATTTCCTTTAAAAAATTCTATCCTTCACAATGAAGGTATCATAGAAAGCCTTCTAGAAATTTCCCAAGTGCTTTCTGGCATAATATTCACATGTGTTTCTTCATCCAATACACAATCTATGTCAAAGTATTTTATTCTTGTAACTATGCATTGTTTTTCTTTCAGGATCTTTGGTAAACAGATGTCTTTTTGATCATACAATACTTCTTTTAACTGTACTAACATAGTCTGAGCTTTCTCTGATTCTTTCTCTAACATGCTTTTATCTCTTGACTCATATTCATTTGTTCTACTTTAGCAATCATCCTTGGAAAATCCTCAACCCCATGACCAATAACTTTACAATAAAGACAAATAGGACATGTACCAAGGAATTCCTTAGCAATATGTCCCAATATTATGCAATTATAACATAGTGTCAATCCTCTCTTTCTTTTAAATGAGCCCCAACCTTTCTTGTATTGTGCACTGGGATCACAGTGCTGGACCTACAATCTGCAAAAATTCTTTCTAGGTTCATGCATCCACTTATTAGTCCAAAAATTATTTTTATGCATAGGAATAACATATCTTTCTCTATTTATATCAATTCCTTCTTCTAACTGGGCCCTACCATTCAGTCTAGGACAAAATCTATCAAACATACCTAGATTCATTCTTTCGAAGAAAAATTTTCCACTTATCTTACCCTTACTAGAGCACAAATCTTTAAGATCTTACCTCTTTTCTTCAGATCAAGTTTCATTCTTAGCATAGAGCTTTGCAAGTCAATTAGAATATTGTGCACTACAACAATAGATCTATGCACAAATCTTTCTCTTTTCTTCAGTTCCCAACAATCACAGTTTTAGGTCCCAACAAGGCAACCATTTTTTGGCATAGGAGAAAACCTAGGTTCAACACTTCAACAATGCACCAACAAAAACCTAACTATCGGCCCTTTCAGCAACACCTACAAAGCATATGAAGTCTCACCCGAGGTAGAGGTGTTAGGACGACACACTGTACCTTTTTTCCTATACTTTTTGCCACTATTATACTCTTGATCACCCATATTTAGACTCATACTACCACTTTATCTGATCATGCCAAAGGTATACAACGTCCCTTCTCATTACTATACGTTTAATCTGTTTTGCATAATATTTTACATCACTCTCGTACTTGACCATTGATTAGAAATGCATAAGTGTTCAGAACTGCAGATTAGCATTTGAGGCCTATTGCTGAAACACAGAACTGTCCAAGATCGTTGTTGCTAAAACACAGAACTGTCCAAGGTCGTTGTTGCTAAAACATAGAACTGATGCGGAAACATAGAGCTTCTATATAGTCTAAGTTCGCAGATGCTGAAACACGAAGTTGCTATATAGTCTAAGGTCGCAGATGCTGAAACACAGAGCTGTTACACAGTCCAAAGTTGTAGATGCTAAAACACAAAGGAAACTGCCAGGACCGACGATGCTGAAACACAAAGGAAGCCGTTACAGTCAGCGGTCAACAAATCTCTAACCGTCGCTCCTACACAAGAATGCCGACACAGTCAGAGCGCAATTCATGTGGCTGAAACAGCCCATGAATTGTGATGCTGAAATAGCATCAGCAGCAATGAGAAGGAGTTGTTACACCAGCCGTAACAACAATACCTCATTCAGCTCCTGTAATAGCATTCGGTTGCGTAAGACTAGGACATCCTATGCTAGTTTAGAAAGTAAATCCGACTAAAGATAGGACTCAGATACACATTGTAAATTATTGTATCGAAGGGATTCCCTCTTTAAATAAGAGGAAATCACCATTCGAGGGATCCAAGTTTTTATGTACTGAAGAAGCTCCAGAGAAGAGGGACGTACTCTATTTTCCAAATTGTAATGTGATATTTCGACAGATGAATAGAAGACTGCTTTGAGTATCCTCCTCTATCTTTTTCATTTCAGGGGAATCTTGTGAGAAGGGAGGGCCAACCTTCTTCACTAGATTCACCCATTAGTTTTAGAAGTGTGTTAGTACAAATTCTGTTTATGCTTTGATTTAACTTTTGTTTGCTTAAACACTGCTTTTAATGAATTCCGCTTTGTTGAAACACTACTGACTCTGTCTTAGTTTATTAAATGAAAATCGTAATTCTTTTTATTAAGCAATCTTGTGTGATGATTTTATGAGGCTAGTTAGAGACCGGGTTAAGGGTTCCTTCTCAGACAGGAAGGAATCATAACATCCTGTCCTCTGTAGATTTCATTCAATTCTGCAAGTGTGCTAGCCAGAGACTGGGTTAAAGGTTCCTTCTCAGACAGGAAGGAATCGGAACATCCTGTCCTCTGTAGATTTCATTTATTTCTGCAACTGTGCTAGCCAGAGATTGGGTTAAAGGTTCCTGCTCAGACATGAAGGAATCAAAACATCCTGTCCTCTGTAGATTTCATTTATTTCTGCAAGTGTGCTAGCCAAAGATTGGTTTAAAGGTTCCTCCTCAGATAGGAAGGAATCAAAACATCTCGTCCTCTGTAGATTTCATTTATTTCTGCAAGTGTGCTAGCTAGGGATTGGGTTAAGGGCTCCTGCTTAGAAAGGAAGGAACCAGAACATCCTGTTCTCTGTAGATTTCCATTATTCCTACAAGTGTGCTAGCCAGAGACTGGGTTAAGGGTCCCTGATCAGAAAGGAAGGGATCAAACTATCTTGTTCTCTGTAAACCTCAATTTCACAAGTGTGCTAAACAGAAATAGGGCTTAAGGTTCCTGCTTAGAAAGGAAGGAACTAGAGGGCCTTGTTCTCTGTTAGATAGAGTTAATTGTCTTCTGCATTACTGTTTTCATGAAAGAGTGTTAGTACTGAAGTCTCTGTTTGAGAG
>JZKD02S1852640.1:349533-366173 GCA_000966675.3 Picea glauca
TTTTATGGATGACTTTACTCCTTATGGTGTTTCTTTTCAGGAAGCACTGGAAAACCTTGAGAAGGTACTTAAAATATGCATACAAGCCCAACTCTCCTTAAGTACAGAAAAATGCGATATGATGATGAGTGAAGGAATAGTGCTTGGAAATTTTATCTCATATCAAGGAATTTAGGTAGACCCATCCAAAATACAAGTCGTTAAGGATATTCCTACTCCCAAAACCCAAATAGAGGTAAGAAACTTTCTAGGTCATGCTAGATACTACAGAAGATTTATTAAGAATTTCTCCAAAATAGCTTCTCCCCTGTTTGTTTTACTGATGAAAAATGTTGAATTCAATTGGACTAATTTTTTTCAAGAAGAATTTAGTACACTTAAACATCAGTTATCTACAGCTCCTATCCTTAGAGGACCTGATTGGACACTCCCCTTTCACATATCCTCCGATGCTTCAGAGACTACTATAGGAGCTGTCTTGGGACAGGAAGAAGATCATCTCCCTTATGCTATATATTTCATCAACAAGAATATGTCCCCTGCTGAACTCAATTATACAGTCACCGAGAAGGAATTCCTAGCAGTTATCTATGCAATTAATAAATTTAGACATTACATTACTGAGTATTCTAATTTTGTCCATACTGATCACTCAGCTATCAAGTACCTAATGAATAAACCTATCACAAATGCTAGAGTCACCAGATGGCTACTATTATTGCAAGAATTCGATATCACAATTGTAGATAGACCAGGAAAAGATAATGTAGTTGCTGATTTCCTTTCTCGATTGACACCTGATGATGATACCCCAGTAGATGATTCCTTTCCTAATGAATATCTATTTGCAGTTTCTGCTCACTCACCTTGGTATGCAAATATTGCTAACTACTTGGTTGCAAGGAAGTTTCCATCACATCTATCCTACTGAGAGAAAAAAAGTATTATTCATCAAAGTGCTCGGTATAGTTGGATAAGTGGGTACCTTTTCCATACAGGATCTGATCAAGAAATCTGAAGGTGTTTTCGAGAAGATGAGGTGTATGATCTATTGAAAGCTTGTCATGATGGCCCTTGTGGCAGGCATTTTGCTGACAAAAGAACAACATATAAAATTCTCAGGATGGGGTACTTTTGGCCCTCACTCTTCAAAGATGCAAAGAAATATGTCAGGGCTAGTGATAGCTGCCAAAGAGTAGGCCAACCTAATCATAGAGATGAAATTCCATTAAACCCCCAGATAGTACTTGAACCATTTGAAATATGGGCCTTAGACTTCATAGGACCCATCAACCCTCCATCCAACCAAAAAGTTTATATACTGGTCTGCACAGACTACATGACTAAATGGGTGGAAGCCAAGGCACTCCATAGAGCGACTGAAGAAGCAGTTATATATTTCTTATTTAAAGAAATCTTCACCAGATTTGGAATGCCAAAAGAATTAGTTACAGATGGAGGACCTCTTTTCAACTCTCATGGGTTCAAAGCCACCCTTCAGAAATATCATATTCAGCAGAGAATGACTATAGCATACCACCCCCAAGCCAATGGACAGGTGGAAAGAACCAACAAAGTAATAGAATCCATTCTCACAAAAACAGTGAAGGAAAGTAGAAAGGATTGGTCCCACAGGCTCCTTGAAGCACTATGGGCCTACAGAACTACCTGGAGAAACACTACAGGATTTTCTCCCTATGAATTAGTCTATGGAAAGAGTGTTGTCTTTCCTATGGAATTTGAGATAAAAACCTTAAGAACTGCTTTAGCTTCCAACCTTGATCTAACTGATGCACAGATAGCCAGGCTGCAGCAACTCAATGAACTAGAGGAGAAAAGACTAGATGTCATTCAGCAAACAACCATAATTCAACAGAAAAGATCAAAATGGCATGACAAAAACATAAAAAACAAGCAGTTCCAAAAAGGTAATTGGTCCCTATTGTATGATTCCCGGTTCAAAGAATTTCAAGGAAAACTGCGTACGAGATGGCTTGGACCTTATGAAGTAGACACAGTTTTCCCCAATGGAACAGTAAGGCTCCTCACAATCGATGACTCTAGAACCCCGTTACTTGTAAATGGTCATCAGCTCCGTCTATACCAACAACCTATTTCTAAAGAAGATTTTAAGGCCACATGCATGGAAAACGCCCATTTTCTCTTCCTCGAGGGGGTTTCTACCCCTAATAGCAATTAATTCTTTTAAGATTGATTTTCTTTAGTATTAAATTAGATTAGATTTTGTTTTCTAATAATCCCTATCAAGAAATACCATGCTACAGTCGTTTGCAGATTCCTGATCAAAGCACAACCACCAAAAGAGGACGATTCCACTTCAAAGAGATGAGCTTTCACGATGTTGAAACACCGTTGTTCAACACTGTTAACTTTTTACGTGGATGAAACACCACCGTTCAACACTGTTGACCTTCACACTGCTGAAACACCACTATTCAACACTCTTGACTTACTTCTGAGGCCGAACCACCACCGTTCCGCACTTTTGACTTTTCTTTGTTGCCGAAACACCACTGTCAGCAATCCGCCCCTTTCCTTCATTACTGAAACACCAAACTCACACCTTTTTCCCCCATCACGTTTTGACACCCTTTTTGCCACTCCCTCACCATCCTTCATCAACGAAACAACTCCGTCCAACAATTGTTTCGCCTTTCCCCTTCTGATGCTGAAACACCATTGCTTAGCACTGTTGAATTTTTCCCCAATGCTGAAACACCACTGATTCAACACTTTTTTTCTCCCCACTCCCAAAACACTACAGTCCACAATTTCCTCACCATATTTCATCAACGAAACAACTCTGTCCAGCAATTGTTTCGCCTTTTCTTTTTCCGTTGCTGAAACACTGTTGTCAACAACCCTTCATCATTTTTTCACGATGCTGAAACACCACTGTTCAACACTTTTGACTTTCTTTCGATGTTGAAACACCACTGTTCATCACTTTTGACTTTCTTCCGATGCTGAAACACCACCAATCAGCACTTTTGACTTTCTTCCGATACTGAAACACCATTCATCAACAATTCTTCATCTGTTTTGTTCTTCTTTGTTGCTGAAACACCAGTCTTTCACCATCGTCTGTCAGCAAGCTTCTACGCCCTCAGATTATAGTTCATTAGCAAACCCTCGACACAATCAAAGGTCTCTGCCGCGACAGACTACCACGGACAGGCACGATATCTTGTTGGCAGAATGAATCGAACGGTAAGGTGAGGTACGTAAATATTATGTAATTCAGTTAGGCTATAGTTAATGAGAAAGATTTTAAGCCATTATGACCGTTCAAGTGCAATTATTACTAGTCGCACTTGACGAGAGGGGAAGTAAACATCAAATCCGTGATACCATCATTCCACCCGACAACTGCCATCCCCATTTCACCGCCTTTTCGCGCATTTAACCACTATTCCTGCATATAGTCCCTCGAAAAACTCACTTTGTGCCAGAGCTGATACACAAACTCTTGACACTGTATCTTACTAAGCTAGTAGCCATGGGAGGAGTTGTCATACGAAATGAACCTGCCACCACAATGCTGCTCGAACACTATCTAGCAGCGTATCAAATCTTTGAGCAGGCAGGGTGGCTTAATTACTTCTGCAGGCTTCAAGGATATAATGAACAACAAGTCCTACAGTTCGCCCAAAATCTTCAGGAGAACCATTCTGTCGTCGCAGGTATCTGAATATCTGTAATAGAAGATGACATAGCAGCAGTCTCAGGCCTCCCTAGTGACGACACTCGTATGTTCAGTTGAAAGCATATCATCAGGGATGTCCAGCAGAGCTTCTTCCTGCCTGAGGAAAGAATTGTATTGAAGGGCAGGGGCGTTCAACTCAGCTCACTGCCACCCCCGTGGCCGGAGGTTTCCAGATTCATCAAGCACTACCTGACCTGCGAAGGTCACTATTAGGTAGTCTACCAACACAAATTTCTTCTACTTTCTCATTTAAGGCATAACAGACGGGTCAATCTTTCCTATTATTTGTTGGGCTATTTGAAGAATATGGCACATTACTGTCGAAAGGAAAAAGATCCAACCCTATCACTTACCCACCACCATCTTGTTCAATTACTCATCAACAGGGGTTTTAACCAACAAAACCGTCCACTATATAACCCACCCATAAACCCTCAACCAGCTGTCGAAATTCCCCAGGGGCAGCAACAACAAAACCCCCCAGACTTCCTTGAAGTACCCAATATCCCGCCCACAGAACCAACCAATCCATTCAATTCCCCTACCCCACCAAATCCACCACATACCCTACCAGAGTCATCCATTCCCGCCCTTCATATTCTCAGTGATGACTCTGAGCCAAAAAATGTCTCCTGCCCCATCATTAACGAAAGACCCTCACGAAAACGAAAACAAATTCCCCCCTTTCCACCCTTCTTGCGCAAAAAGAGAACAAGAGCCTCAATGAGGCCACCCTTTATGACCACTACCCTAGATTCCCCACCAATTTGACTGATACCCCGTACACCTCCAACCTCCCTAATCCCGGGATCGTTGCCTTTTTCAACTACGGGCACTGAAACACAAGAACCAGATGCCCAGGGTACTGTAACACCATCTGTCTCACATAGGGTAGCTGAAACACACGAACCAACTACCCACTCAGTGGCTGAAACATAAGAACCAACCATAGCTGAAACACAAGAAACAGCTACAGCGGAAACACAAGAACCAGCCGCTGATTTTGACATGGAGTTATAGGAACCAGATGCCCAGACATCATTTGTTTCAAATAAAGTAGCTGAAACAGAAAAACCAGCTACCCATCTAGTGGTTGAAACACAAGAACCGGCCATTGCCTTTGAAATTGAATTATAGGAATCAGAGACCCAGAATGCTACAACACCACCCTCCTCAAGCCAAGCAACTGAAAAACTAGCTATCCATTCAGTGGCTGAGACACAAGAACCAACCACTGACACAGAAATTGATATACAAGAATTAGAGGCTCAGGGTGCTGCAACTTTACTTTTCCTACACCAAGAATTTGAAACACAAGGAGCAGCTTCCATACCTACAGTTCCTCCTCAACAACCAGAAGCAACAATGGTCGTTGTTTTGGAAGAAAATGAGTTTTTAAAGTTTCAAGTGGAAGCATATCAGCAAGAATTATCCAGGGCAAGGGAAGCATATGAAAAAGAACTAAATTTGTACACCTTAACTCGAACAACAACCTTGTAAGAGAAAACTTCAGAGAACTTGTGTAAAGAACACATGTGTTGCCAATGTGGAGATATTTACTATCAAGCAGGCTATAAGGTAATTCAAGTGCCAGTGCCAGGAGTAGCCCCTATTCCTTCACCTTTTGTAGCCAAGGCGGAACCTGCTGCAACATAAGAACCAGCAGGCCCTTCCAAGCTTATAACTGAACCTGCTGCAACACAAGAACCAACAGGCCCTCCCAAGCTTAAGACTAAACCTACTGCAATACAAGAACCAGCAGGCCCTCCCAAACTTAAGGCTGAGCCCTCCATTGCAACAAATGAAGCCCCTACCTGTGTCAACAAGGCTACACAGAAAGTGCCTATGGAGGAATTCACACCTCCCAACCAGATCAATCTCCCCACTTCCAGGGAACAATCCACTCAAACCTTACCTCATCCCACTACTTCTAACGCTAAAACACAGACTCAACTATGGGATGAACACACAGAAATACAAAAATGGAAGAAAGAATATGCTGAAACTCAGGCCAAAAACCTGCAAGTGCACAAACAAATCTGGATCAACCATACTTACTCAAATTGGGAAGTATTAGAACAGATACTCCAGGAAGCTCGTGAGCTTAAGAAGAAGAACAAAGAATTGAAAGGTAGATTGGTCCTGGTATTTTATTTGGTGCAGAAACTACTGGCCACAAGGAAGCCATCTTGCAACTACTCCTTATTCCTGATGGAGAGACTCACATGGTTTCAAATCAAGTCCATTATCGAAGGTAAACCCCATGCAGTAATACAATCAGTAGATTTTATCAAAACTTTTGTAGCTGCCTCTACCAAGGATCAAAACCTTCTCTATGAGACATACTTTCATAATGAGGCTATTCCAGAAAACAGGTTGCTAAACATAAATCCCCTTGTTGGGGACATTCAAATTCGAGCATTTACTTCATTTCTCTCTAATCAAATTTTGTAGCAATATGACTTTTTGGATGCTAATCACAATGAAGATAATCATCTCCTCTCGATTAGACCAGAACCACAGAAGGAAACCACTTTTATCACACAATATTATGAGTTCTTAAAACAACCAAAGGTGACTGAACATGTTCAACAGCTACAATCAGAAGTACTCCAGGACTGTGAACACACCATTATATCCATAGAGATTCCTTCCCTCCAGGACAATAACCTATTTTGGCAGCAATCCACGGAGAAGAGACAACAACACAACCCTTTTGGTCCTGCCAACCTAGAAGTAGCAATTTACAGGATACCCAACTACATCCAGTGTGTTAGACATTGTGCTGAAAACTGGATAGGGTACAGGTTCTATTTTCCCATTCTCTGGTTACCAATAGAAAGGTATCAAGTTAGTTATAAGCTGCCTAAGAAGGCAGAAACAATAGCATGGCAAAGATTGCAGCAGGTACAAGGGTTCAGAATGCCGACAGACAGTACCTCCCACAATTACAGCTTGAGTAACCTACATGATTAGAGTCGGTATCCAGACTCTGATTCAGAGTGAGTTGCCTGAGGACACGTAACACCTTGAGTTGGGGGGGATGTTAGGACCACACAATGTACCTTTTTGCCTATAATTTTTTCCACTATTATACTCTTGATCACCCATATTTAGACTCATACTACCACTTTATCTGATCATGCCAAAGGTATACAATGTCCCTTCTCATTACTATACGTTTAATCTATTTTTCATAATATTTTAGATCACTCTCGTACTTGACCATTGATTAGAAATGCATAAGTGTTCAGAACTACAGATTAGCATTTGAGGCCTATTGTTGAAACATAGAACTGTCCAAGATCATTGTTGCTGAAACACAGAACTGTCCAAGGTTGTTGTTGCTGAAACACAGAACTGATGCGGAAACACAGAGCTGCTATACAGTCTAAGGTCGCAGATGCTGAAACACGGAGTTTCTATATAGTCTAAGGTCGCAGATGCTAAAACATGGAGCTGTTACACGGTCCAGAGTTGCAGATGCTGAAACATAGAGGAAACCGCCAGGACTGACGATGATGAAACACAAAGGAAGCAGTTACAGTCAACGGTCAACAAAGCTCTAACCGTCGCTCCCACACACGAATGCCGACACAGTCAGAGCGCAATTCACGTGGCTGAAATAGCCCGTGAATTGCAATGATGAAACAACATCAACAGAAATGAGAAGGAGCTATTACACCAGCTGTAACAACAATACCTCATTCATCTCCTGTAATAGAATTCGGTTGCGTAAGACTAGGACATCCTATGCTGGTTTAGAAAGTAAATCCGACTAAAGATAGGACTCAGATACACATTGTAAATAATTGTATCGAAGGGATTCCCTCTTTAAATAAGAGGAAATCACCATTCGAGGGATCCAAGTTTTTATGTACTGAAGAAGCTCCAGAGAAGAGGGACGTACTCTATTTTCCAAATTGTAATGTGATATTTCGACAGATGAATAGAAGACTGCTTTCAGTATCCTCCTCTAAATTTTTCGTTTCAGGGGAATCTTGTGAGAAGGGAGGGCCCGCCTTCTTCACAAGATTCACCCATTAGTTTTAGAAGTGTGTTAGTACAAATTTTGTTTATGCTTTGATTTAACTTTTGTTTGCTGAAACACTTCTTTCAATGAATTATGCTTTGCTGAAACACTACTGACTCTGTTTATTAAATGAAAATCGTAATTCTTTTTATTAAGTAATCTTGTGTGATGATTTTATGAGGCTAGTCAGAGACCGGGTTAAGGGTTCCTACTTAGACAGGAAGGAATAAGAACATCTTGTCCTCTGTATATTTCATTCAATTCTGCAAGTGTGCTAGCCAGAGACTGGGTTAAAGGTTCCTGCTCAGACAGGAAGGAATCGGAACATCCTTTCCTCTGTAGATTTCATTTATTTTTGCAAGTGTGCTAGCTAGAGATTGGGTTAAAGGTTCCTGCTCAAACAGGAAGGAATCAAAACATCCTGTCCTCTCTAGATTTCATTTATTTCTGCAAGTGTGCTAGCCAGAGATTGGGTTAAAGGTTCCTGCTCAGACAGGAAGAAATCAAAACATCCTGTCCTCTGTAGATTTCATTTATTTTTGCAAGTGTGCTAGCCAGGGATTGGGTTAAGGGCTTCTGCTCAGAAAGGAAGGAACCAGAACATCCTGTTCTCTATAGATTTTCATTTATTTCTGCAAGTGTGCTAGCCAGGGATTGGGTTAAGGGCTCCTGCTCAGAAAGGAAGGAACCAGAACATCGTGTTCTCTGTAGATTTCCATTATTCCTGCAAGTGTGCTAGCCAGATACTGGGTTAAGGGTCCCTGCTCAAAAAGGAAGGGATCAAACTATCCTGTTCTCTGTAAACCTCAATTTCACAAGTGTGCTAAACATAAATAGGGCTTAAGGTTCCTTCTTAGAAAGAAAGGAACTAGAGGGCCTTGTTCTCTGTTAGATAGAGTTAATTGTCTTCTGCATTACTGTTTTCATGAAAGAGTGTTAGTACTGAAGTCTCTGTTTGAGAGTAAGGGTCCCGTTCTCTGGTGGCAGAATAGTTGTTCTTTCCCATTGCAAATGTTATTCTAATGTAATCCAGGATTCTTAGATTAATCTTTAAAATCTGCAATAGGGAAGTTGCTTTCCTGTGATTTAATTCAGAACTTCAGTTTATTCAAGCAGTGTGATTAGTATAAGTTTCTTTACTACACCACTAAGTTGATTTTGGAATTGAGAATATATAGTGCATGGTTATCTTTGAAATAAAAAGACTTCCCTGGGTTGATAATTTATGTATCACTTGATTGTTTGAATCAATTAAGCAATTATAGTGACCAACAAGAGGCAGGGGGGTTGCAGGACTCAGGTGTCTACAACCAAGATAGGACATAGATCTGTAATTACAACACTTAGCAGAGCACTTAGACAACAATATGCATTAGTTTATGAGTCTCATTCACATCAGAGATTAAACCCTTATTATAGGTTAGCGCAGTAACAATAAAGATCAAGAACTTTCAATCACTTAAAACATAACGTTAGCTTAGATCTATCATTCATTTATATTTAATACCATTAATCACTAAGAAAAAACATCATATGCCTTCATCATACATTATAACAATAGAACTAAAAAGATAAACAACATAATTCACATCGCACAAGGCTCATCAAGACACATGATATACGCGGTTCACCCCAGTGTGGGGCTACATCCACCAACTTCTTCTTATTCTTTATTAGTGTTCAATCTTCTTACATTCAGTCGCTCATGTGCACAAATCCATAGAGCCAAGCTCCACAGAGGACATGATATCTATGCGTTGTGTGCCATATCCTCCTTCCCAAAATCAGGTCAAGGCATAGAACCTTTGTTTGCACAAAGCAAGTTGCGACCTCTTGCATTAAGCCAACATTAAAACTTACAACATATCATGCACATAGTCAACCAACTAGGCTTCTTACATCACTTAGCTACTTATTTATACATTTACAAAAATGCCTAATCATGGGAAAACCCATGGGCTGACATCCGTTAACCCATTAGATAAACCCTAGTAAACCCTTCACTGGGTTTTCAATCCTACAAAACAAGTGAGATCTCGTAATTTCAGCTCCACCTGGTCACTCCATCTTTGACCAGTCTGTTGAAGTCCCAAAAGTGGTCAAACATGACCAGTGTTTGCTCAAATCTTGGTCAAGGGCCAACAAAACCTTCAAATTTGTGATCATTTGTTCTAGCTTCTGAGTGTCTTCTTTCTTGCCTAGTTCCTTTTGTATCTTCTTGTTTTTCTTATTTTCTCTTCATGTAACTTCTATGGAACACAAAAATTCTTCTCAGTTGTTAACTTCTTCCTCTTTATATTATTATTCGACATCTTCATATTCTTATTCTGTGTCTTATTTGTCAGAGTCTTCTATTGCCATGAATAGAACTCTTTCTGTCTCACTATCATTGACATCATATTCATCTGATGATGAGATGTCTTCTTTTGTGCATAATATTTTCTTGAAAATTTTCTTTGGGGTTCTTTTTCCTTTATATGTTTGTTTTCTATTTTAGTAATCTTCATCATTCCTCTTATTTTTCTTATGAGGACATTTTTTAGAAAAATGACCAATACCATCACAATTAAAACAAATCAAAGGAAACTTACCTCTATATCTGTCGTTGGTTCCCTTGTTCAATCTTTTAATGAAGTTGGCCACTTCTTCATCATATTCTGAGATGTCACTACTTTTGTTATGTTCTTTTTCCTTTTTATTTGACCTTTTGGATGCTTTAAAAGATGCTTCTTTAATATATGTATTTTCCTGTTCAGTTCTCATTTCACATGCTGTGAGAATTCCATGTAGTTCGTGTTGGATTACTGAGAGGGGGGGTGAATCATTAATAGTGCAATTGTAATCCTTTTTATCCAAATAAACCAATTGTTATATCAATGTAGAATTATCATCCAATAATGAGAAATAAGAAATGAACAATCACACACATACACAATACACTAGTATTTTACATGGAAACCCAAATCGGGAGAAAACCACATAATTCTTTTTCTTATATGTATTGAAGAATTACATTCATTGGAAGCACCAAATTACTTTGTTTTCCAGCTGCAACTGGAAGGAGGCTCCAACCCCTAGTTTCTCAGGCTACAACCTAAGGGAAGCTTCAACTCCCCAGTTCTCTGGCTACAACCAGAAGGAGGATACAACCTCCTATGTTCTCCGGCTACAACCGGAAGGTGGCTACAACCACCTATCCTTGCCTCCTCCTGCCACCCTAAAGTAGAATGATGGAACCACTGTCAACTTGTCATTGTGAGATATATTGTTGTACAACTATATCAACCTATACCACTGACCTGTATCCAATCTGTACAACTTCCATGTAATCAAATTGTACCTGAACTGAACATGTATCTACAAATATACAACATGTATGCGACCTGTAGTGATGCATCCCTCGTATGTATGCACCCTATCTGTTATGCAGCCCGTGTATGTATGTGCCCTATCTATTATGCAACCTACGTATGCCTTCTGAAAACTAGGGTTTCCCTTTTCTTGAAAACTTCTGACCTTCTGTAACTTCTTCCACATAGATATGTAACCTGTCACTATATCCAGACTGTAATTGTATCTTGTGCTTGCATCCTCATACATAACCTTTACTCAAGGAAAGTATGTTTCTCTCTAGTCATAGGTATGTGTAATCATGAATAAGCATAATATCCCTCACATGATCTTAGTCATCAAACCATTTCTGATATTCAACTTCTCAATACATCAACCACTACACAAATACAAGCTCTCAACCATGTACCATAAATACCCTTAGCCATATGCCAAGAAATACAAGATTTGCCTCAACAAGAAGTATCAATGATAAATATACCAGCTTTCCATTTCTGTATATCTGACTTATACAGAATAACCTATTTACTCACTAGTCTCTCTATGGAAAATTCTCAAATATCCATTGTCATTCCTCATGCATACATAAAAATACAACTATTCATAGAAATAAGACATACCTTTTGAAATAATGGATGGATCTGAGCACTTTATACCTTCTTGTGAGCTTGATCTCATAATCTAGAACCTCTGCATCTTCATCTCTTCTAGTTTCCATGGATTTACCAACATGTACACACCCTAATACACTGCCAGCCCACTTATAACTCATCATGTATGCACCATGTACATAGACAATCCGTGTACACCTCAGAAAATAGGGTTTTGCTATAATTCTGAGAATTTTGTCGTCAACCCTTCATGCTACCTCAGAAGTTCCGCACTTCAGATGTATCCACAAGTATTTATAAGAATATTTACACAAGAAAATATATATACAATATGTACTAGCGTGTTTTTTTATGAGTGAGATTTGTATCTTAATTATATCTTCATGTACCCTTACACTTTCCTTATTTTAGGGCTTCTTCATTTAAAATAATTTATTTTTGCAAATCATTTTGACTCTTGGGGGCTTCTATAAGACTCATGAGGGTTCTCCAACTTCATATGGTCATAAATCTCTAACCGTGAGGAGTTATGTGACATTCCACATACCACTGGAAATGACATGAGAAGCGCTATCCATCTAGGATAGTTTAACTCACAAATTCACTGTCCTTAATCTCATTATTTCTCAAATAAGCATGGGTTCTCTCACTCCACAAAGCATCTTCCCGTGAGAGCTTTCACCATAAGGGGGCCACTTTGGATTTCATCCATTTTTACTTCTTATCAACCATGACAAGACAATAATGAGTCATATTTACATCAAAAAATCTTGGGTCTATTACCCAAACCTTCTGTTACGGGGTTTTCTTCAATGGTTGACATCAATGACAACCAACCTTAATCAACAATTCGTCCATGCTTATTGAGTCTAGATCTTCTCTTTCTTCTAGTGTTGATATCTTAGGGTCAAATCTCATAGGAAGAGATCTTAGTACCTTTTGAACAATTAAAAATTCTTTGATTTCTTCTTCCAATCCTATGAGTTCATTTACTATTCCATCGACTCGTAAGAAATAGGTTGCAATATTCTCATCTTCCTTCATCTTTAGTTGTTCGAACTGACTGCTGTAAGTTTGAAGTTTTGTTGCTTTGACTTTTGAATCTCCTTCATAAATATTTTGAAGTTTGTCCCAAATGTATTTAGTGGATTTGCAATGTATAAATTTGGTGAATACCGATTCAAAAAGACCATTCAGAAGTGCATTTGTATCCTTGGAATTATTTTGATCGAGTTTTACTTCTCTTATCTTTGTTGGTGGAACTGTTGGTTCTTTGTATCCATCTACAACTAATTGTCAAATTTCAAATCCATGTGCCTGTATATATGTTTTCTTCCTTCTGCTCCAAAATGCATAATTATGTCCATCAAACTGTGGTATTCCATTTTTATACATGTTTCTCTCCATGATTTACCTTTCAGTGGTTAAACTGATTTCTAAAGGAACCTGCTCTGATACCAATTGTTGGATTACTGAGAGAGGGGTTGAATCAGTAATAGAGAATTTAATCTTTTTTAACCATATAATAAAAGTGTTATATCAGTGTAGAATTATCATCCAATAATTTCATAGTAAATAAACAATGAACAAATGAGAAATCACACACATACACAGTACACCAGTGTTTTTACATGGAAACCCAAAGTGGCAGAAAAACACATAATTATTTTTCTTATATGTCTTGAAGAATTACATTCATTGGAAGCACCAAATTCCTTTGTTTTCTAGTTGCAACCGGAAGGAGGCTCCAACCACCTATTTTCTTAGGCTACAACCTGAGGGAAGATACAACCCCCCAATTCTTTGGCTACAACCAAAAGAAGGCTACAACCCCCTATGCTCTCCAGCTACAACTGGAAGGTGGCTACAACCAGCTGTCCTTGCCCCGTCAAACTGCCCTGACGTAGAAGTAGAATGATGGAACCATTGTCACACTATCACTATGAGATATACCAATGTACAATTGTGCCAATTTGTACCACTGACCTGCAACCAACTTGTACTACTTCCCTGCAATCAACCTGTACCTGAACTGAACATTTATTAACCAAAATACAACAGATACATGACATGTAGTTCTGCATCATGCATATGTATGTGCCCTATCTGTTATGTATCCAACATGTATGTGACCAAACTATTATGCATCCTGCGTATGCCTTTTGAAAACTAGGGTTTTCTTTCTTATGAAAACTCTTGACCCTTTGTAACTTATTTCACATAGATCTGTAACCTGTAAATGTATCCAGACTGTATATGTACCCTGTTCATGCATACTCATACATAAAATTTACCCAAAAAATCGATATCTCTCTCTAGTCATGTGCCGCAAGTGTGTGTAATCATGAACAAGTATAATAACCCTCACATGATTTAGAATTCAAACCCTTTTTGATATTCATCCTCTCAATACATCAACCAATACAAACTCTCAACCATGTACCACAAAAACCCTTAGCCATGTGCCAATAAATACAAGATGTTCCTCGACTCTAACAAGAAGTATCAATGATAAATATACCAACACTATATTTCTGTAGACCTGACTTATACATAATATCCCATGCAGCCATTACTCTCTCCAGGGAGAATCTTTAAATCTCCATAACCATTTCTTATGCATACTTCAAAATCCAACTATTCTTAGAAATAAGGCATACCGTTTGAACCAATGGATAGATCTGATGTATTTGAGCATTGTTGAACTTCCTAGGAGCTTGATCTTAGAATCTAGAACCTTTGCATCTTTAGCTTCTCATGTTTCCATGGCTTTACCCACATGTATGCACCCTAATACACGGTCAGCCCGCGTATGCCTAAGAAATTAGGGTTTTTTAGTATTCGTTGTAATTCTTAAACTTTCACCGTCAACCCTTTGTACTACCTCATAATTTCGCAACTTCAGATTTATCATTGAGTACTTGCGATAAGCCTTACACAACAAAATATATTCAATATGTTCAAGTGTGTTTAAATGAGAGAGCGTTGCCTCTTATTTATACTTTCATGTAGAATCCCACTATCCTTATTTTAGGGAGTTCTCCATTAAATTTATTATTTAAATAATTTCTTTTGCAAACACTTTGACTTTTTGGGGCTTCTAGAGGACTCATGATGTTTCTCCAACTTCACATGGCCATAACTCTCTAACCATGAGGAGTTATGTGATGTTTCACATACCACCAAAAATGGCATGACATATATTATCCATCTAGAATAGTATTAACTGTAAATATATAAAAAATAATACCATTATCCATCAAACAAACTTGGGTCCATCAAGGTTTGACATCAATGACAACCAACCCAATTAATCAACACTAGTTTTGTTATTTCCTAACACTTAGATGATTCATAGATTGGTCTTTGTTTATTTATTGTGTGCAAGAATAATATCTCAGGAGCATGATTTGGATCTTGAGAGATGCATCAGCCAAAAATCAGAGAACAAACTTTGTTGAAAAAGGTATTCCATTATCCTTCTTCTAGTATAAAAAAAAAAAAACTTGTTTTGATCTAGGAAAACCTATAGATATATATACCCCAGTGTCTCTCTTGGATCAAGGGAAGATCCAAGGAAGATCTAGCTTATCCATAGGATATATTTATCCATAAAAATAATATGAGGGCTTAACATTCCTATAATTTTTTATGTGGTTGTATGTTTGCAAGAAATGCAAAAAATAAAGTGGAGGAAGTGTCCATGAGGGAAATAACTAAAGGAAAAAATGGCATTGAGAAGAATAGTATACTTTTGTGTCACATACAATAAGAATTGGTAATGGTGTCTAATAGGGAGGTTGTTCTGCAATAATCACCATTAAGTGCAAGTGGTGTAAGGGAATAAGCACCAATGAGGTAAAATAAAATAAGGTAGTGAAACCTTGTTGAACAAATTCACATGGAATGGAAGAAATACTAAAATGTGGGGTAGATGAAAAATAGTGTTGGGTCAATACAT
Organism: Picea glauca; assembly: GCA_000966675.3. Taxonomy (NCBI): domain Eukaryota; kingdom Viridiplantae; phylum Streptophyta; class Pinopsida; order Pinales; family Pinaceae; genus Picea; species Picea glauca. Next base: position 365,217 of record JZKD02S1852640.1, read on the forward strand.
TGAAATAAATGATGTGGATGTTAGAAATAGTTATGGATAAAGTAGGATATCTAGTCTGCAATTTCTATTAGCCTAGCGTCTGAGAAAGATTCTCAAATATTCCAATCATGGGTGTTTGATATAGGAGGATCCGTGATGCAAAAATAAATCTCACACATCTTATTTTATTTTATTAGTTTTGATGTTTCTTCCATAATATTTTTGTAGATTTTATGTTTCTACAAATGTTTTTACAATTGTTTCTAAGGAACAAAATATATCCCCTACAAGATATACTATAGAAGAAGAAACAAAGATACTACATAAGAAGAAATAATCATTCACAGATATGGAAACAATTGTTTTTTATGAAGATTGCTAAAAATCCAATAATTATTTTTCTTATATTCTTGTTCAAAATTCCATCAATATGTAGATCCGAGACTAAAATTTTCTATTTCCTAGCACTTAAAAACTTAAAAATTCATCTTTGATGTGAAATCATGAGTATAGGGTGTTGGTGTTGATCACATTACACTTTTAATAAGAATATTTTTGGATGAAATAATATTTTCTACAAGGAGAAACATATGAATCTTTTTGGGGAATCATTTTAGTTGTTGTAGGGAATTCTAGTAGATTTGAGATGGAGTTGTAATAATAGAAAAACTTGCAAAATTTCAATATGAATTCCTCCAAGAAAATGAAAATATCGAATGCAATGTGAATCATTTTTCTTAAGATAACATAAGAACCATATCATTTGGACATAAGAGTGGAATACCGGTGGTTCAAATTCCATAATTTCAAAGGATTGGCGTGACAACTCTTCCATGTTTGGTTGTTGGCCATGCCCAAAAGATAAAATAGACTCCACATGGGAAGCAACAAATCCATTCATGGATTAACCCAATCGATAGAATATGAATAATTAAATATATTCAACATCTAATACATATGTATAATTATTTTCCATGC
>JZKD02S1852640.1:374285-384418 GCA_000966675.3 Picea glauca
ATGTGGTTCTTCTCATGATAAGAGGCACATATGTTTAAAGTCACGTGGCAATGAAAACATCCAATGGGGATTCATGTGGTTCTTCTCATGATAAGAGGAGTCATATAATACTTCTCATTGTATAGAGAATTCACCCAATAATGGTCATGGAACACAAGATTCATCTGGTACCACACAAGCATGGGTTGTAAAGCATCATCTACTTCCGAATCCTTCCGAATCCTTGCACATCTTCTGGTAGAATATGCTATTGGAATTCCTTTGATTTTCCTACTAATGGATTCCTTCTAATGTATTTCCATTGATATTTACATATTTATTAGAGTTCACATAAATTTCTTTCACTATAATATCTTTTATTATCCTTTTAACCTTTTTTTTCATTTGTTTAGTTGATATATGATGATTGTTCTCCTATCAAATAGATCTCCCCCTTCATCCACATATTTAAATAAAATGGTCAATATGTCACATGTCAATTTGGTATTTTAACAACAAAAGTAATGATAATGTTTTTTTAATTTACCAAATAAGTTTATTACATATCTATGAGTGAGTGGAGGACAAAATATCTCATTTTTTTTAAAACGTTTTACATGCAAATTGATATTATGTGTTGGCATCTAAGTCTTTGGTCATTATATATTTTACCATGACCAACCAATAAAGTTTCATGTTTTTAATTATTTTAGGGTAAGAAAAACACCCAACTATGATGAGTAAATTATCCGCATTAGTAACTGGAAGGTCCATGTTATGAAATGTAAGGAAGTTAACCATTTAATTCTTAATTTTTGATTTAGGAGGATGACAAAAAAAAATATTCTATGTATATTGTTGGAACTATTTTGTGTGTGGGTTGTAAGATCCAAGGTTCATTTTATCTAAGACCAAAAAAATCCATCAGACACTAGCGCTTTGGGCATCACCGTTTTGCGCAAATGAAGTCTCACTCGAGATATTTATGGGGACTGCAAGAATCAAGATTTTGTAGTGGTAAGGAAATGGGAGGAAAACAAATGTTTCATTCTTCCTTACTATGTTGTGCACACAAATCTATTATTTTATGTTATTAACTTGCTTATGATTGATATTCCTATACATATCATATTCCATTTTACTGTATAGATTTTTTATTGTCACCATCATGAATCATTGCACCATTATTAACTATCATATGAAGATATTATACGATGCATGCAAATAATATTCATAACCAAACACAGAAACATAGAAAACACATGATTTTGTAACATATCTCTATCATTCATTTATTCATCCTTCTCAACCTTTGACTGTTAAATTTAATAACTCTGGAATTAACATCAATCATACTATAACATAACCTAATCTACCATAATCGAATTTCATCAGAATAATACCTAGCTCAACCAACCGACTAAACCCCTAATCTCCCAACCCTACATATTTATATCAAAAGGTAGGGCTAAAAAACCTATCTATCCATCCCAAAAATATCCCATTACAATGCATGGCCAACTCAGTTAATTGGTTGTTCGATTCCTTCCTTCTGCTTTTCATCCTCCATGATACTTTTTTGTTGTTCTTCTATTTATGGAATGTTGGGTTGTCATTATCCTATTAAGATTAATTTCATTTCTTTATTCTTCTAGTTTTATTCTTCTAGCTTTATTCTTTGAGTTGTGTTCTATCTTAATTTTACGCACTTTCCTCCTTCTACACACTAACCTACTGGATACGCATCAAATGCATGCTCTCCATCTTTCCTTTTTGCTCCTTGCACTTTTCATATACTTAGGAGATTTCCTCAAAATATTATCAAAACTGAAAAAAATGCTTCCAAGAATTCCTGTCCAACAGGCCCCCAACACTCACTTGTGGCTCATCCCGAGCTACTCAGGATTTTTTCCTTCTCTTCCATGTTGAGATGAAGTTTTGAGAGGCCTCCTTTCCCCCCTCTACCTCTTTGACGATTTCAGCCTCTTTTGTTGTTATCTCCTCTATTCATTTCAAGATCAAGTTTTTAAGTTCTCCCTCTTCTTCCATTGATTCTTACTTGACCCTACCCTGCACCATAGAAAAATCTTCAATTACCTGCATTGCCTCTTGTTGCAGTGGTTCGAGTCTTTGTTGCAGGATCTTTTGTTGATCCCTCATTTTTTCCACTTCTACATGTGTCTATCGTTGATCTAGAATGGCTGACATGTGTGTTATCGGTGGTAGTGTACCCTCCCTTTCTACTTCCTGTTGTTCCTTTTCTTGCACATATCTTAGCTTAACCTCTACAACCTTCATCTATGGGTATTCTATCAACTTGTTCAGACCTGCTCATTATCCTTGCAAAGTTTCATGCATGCACCCTCAATCTTCTTGATGTTATCAATTCTTGTGGATTTCATTATTCGTATGCCTTCGTTCACCTATGGTGGCAATCCTGGCATGATCCTTAGATTTAAATATTCTATTTTTAATTGGAATCCCTTAATGAATTCATTGATCATCTACACATTTTCCTCCATAGTCGCTTCGACTACTAGGGGGACTTCTGGAATTTCTTTATACAACTTTTGGACTGCTTCTTGGGTATTCTTCATCATTCTCCTTGCTTCATCCTTTTCTTGGAATGATTTCTTGGCCTTCTCCTCCTATTCCTTATGATTCTTCATAATAATCCTTAAAGTTTCTTCCTTCTCCCTCTTGAAGGCCTCTTCCTTCCTAATAGAAGGATAATTCTGGATGGCTTCATTGGGGGTCATGTTTCCCATAAAAAAAGAATCACTTCTACTGGGAGAAATAATTCTAGTAAGTTTCCTCTTCCTGTAATCGTCTTCCCTATAGATAATTCGCTAGTGTTTCTTGAGCTAGATACCATCATCCTATTTTCCTACGCCCCTTACTAAATCCTTTAGGCTCATTTTGGGTGTTGTATACGAAACCAATTTCCAGGCAACCTCTCTTTCAGTGGGATCCCGATCCAATTTCTTCTCATTTACTATCATGAAGAATCCATAACCCCAAAACATGTTACTGAGTTTGTTGAAATCTACGAACAATTTTACATTGGAATCGATGTGATCTCCTGCATTCCAATACTCTCTTAAGGCCTATGTATTTTTCCCTATCCAACTCTGGAAATGGTCGTTTATTTGTAATTTCATGATTCACAAACTTAAGGATCACAATATTTCCAAGAATATCTCCTTCCCTACTCATCCCAAGGGGAAACGATGGTATTACTAGTGGATCTTTCCCCATTCTTCATGGGTGACAGCTTCCAGAATGGGAACTATATGTTCTATGGAAGTTGTAGATCTTCTTCGTTCTCCAATTCACTCTTGTTCTCTCTTATTATCTCTCATTGGTATGCAAGAGTGATATACACTTAACGATCTTATTATGTTTTTGTTCTTTCGTGCTGACCATACTTGTCCCATCCTGTCATAACTAACTTGGCCCATCCATCATCATGGTTGTTGAGTTGTTCCATAATTGCATCTTGATTACAAAATCCATCATGTGATTTATCCTTCATACTCCCAATCTATCGCGATTTCCATCATATTTTCCCATTTAAGACTTATATGATGCTTTTATGACCTCTCAAGTCCGTTGCGTAACCATTATTTATGTGATTTAGTTATTTTAACGGTCATTCCATTTCCCAAATATTTCATCTCCTAGTTTGGCGCAATGTTATGTTAATGTGTGATGACAATTCATTCTACATACCTTCTTATTCCTTAGTATTTGAAAGCTCTTTTTATTTTCCTTATATCTACTTTTTATTTGTTTTTCCTTCTTTTTCTCACGTACTATTATACAACTACTATAATACATCTATTTTAGCACATCCCAAATTATTATGCAGCATGTTGGTTGTCTCTATAGCGTTTTAGCCGATTCTCATTCACCATTGCTTCCAAAAAATCTCCATTAAAGGTTCCCAACCATGCAACACATGTCTTTGTTAGTTATTGAATAACATAAGGTCCTAACTAGTGAATTAAAAATTTCCCTAGATGCTGCATATACTTGTTTTCATAGAGTAGTACCAAATATACAACTTGAAACTTCTTATGTTTAATGTGTCGATCATGCTAGGCATTCTCTCTGTATTTCTGAACCTCTTGATGGAATCCTGTGACAAATCGATCCTCCTCAATTTGTACTAACTATGCCAACCTCTCCTCTATTGCACCAGTATCTAATAGCTCTATGATTTTTCAATGCGCATGCTAAGTAGAATAAAATTCATTGGCCTTATTGCTTCTTACCCATAGACCAACCTAACAGGGGTTTATCCTGTCAACTTCTTGTGTGTCGTCCTGTAAGCCCATAATACTGCAAGAAATCTTAATTCCCAATCATATATCCCTGCATTGAAAATATTTTTCAAGGCATTCTTCAAGATATTATTAAAATATTCCACAGTTCCATTGGCCTAAGGGTGATATGGGGTATTCTTTTGGTGATGAATTTATAACTTCTCAGTCAATGCTACAATTGTATTATTTAGAAAGGGTTTCCCTTGATCACTGAGTAATATGAATGAACATCCAAACCTTCTGACTATAGTTTTGAACAGAAGCCACATAGTTGTTTCCGAAGTACAATTTGTAACTGGGGTTGCTTCTGCCCATATTTTCAAATGATCTATCGCAGTAAGGATTTATCTTTCCCTCGATCTTATTTCTTGTGGGTATATTATCCCCACAAAGTCTATGATCCATTTCTCAAATAATTTCAATGTAACATGTGGATTCAAAGGAATTTATCCCCTCCTATATGACTTTCCCACTCATTGGCATACATCGCATGACTAAAAGTATTCCTTTGCATCCTTGTTAAGTGTTGGCCACAAAATTCCTACGTAAAAAATATTATGTGTAGTTACTCACCCTACGTAATGTCCTCCAAAAATTCCATCGTGTGACTCTTCAGGTATTATCATCCTTTCATGCTAAAGAACACATCGTCTCGGTATTCCATCTGCACCCATCTTGTATAAATTCCATACAATCAATTGCAAATATACTTCTTTCACTACCAATTTTTTCTTCTGTGCTACAATCATCTCACATGGATCCATGTCTTTGTTGATAATTTCTATAACTTTCTAGAAATAATCAACCACTATTGTTACAGAAATATTCCCTTGTGGATAGGTGAAATTTCCCCTGGAGTACAGACCCCTCTACCAAGACAGAAAAATACCATTGGACACTACCATTCCTATAGATTAATTTTATCCATCAAGAAAGAGAGAAGGAGGGGGAGTATGATGTACCTCACTTTCAAAGTTTTTCCAAGCTGCTCCAATCCACGAGTTATGAATAGTACCTTCTATGGAAAACAAGAGACAAATGACTATCTCCTACTCTAATGGATCAGATAAAATCATTATATCTATGAAGATTAAGATAAGCATATACAAGTACATGTAAACACATACTATAAGGAAATATGTCAAGAATATTAATTAGAACTTCAAAATGAAACTTACAATATTCAAATGATATTACAACAACCTCTTGAAGTCCTCCTCATCCAACCCTTGCTTGAAAGATCCACAATCAAAATAAGAATGCTTTGTTGATTTTTTCCTCCCTTGTTCACCATGAGAATGCCTCCATTTATAGGCTTTTAAAGGCTCAACCACCTTGGTTATATTTGGAATTAGTTGAGGATATGGATCCAATAGTTTTGATATATCCCTTAGATGTATCCTAAGGGTTAAATTTGAGCCAAACCAACTTGATCCATCCATAGTTGTCTTTAGAAGAAAATGGGATTTTTTCCAAGATTTGCTCAACCAAATTGACACTCCCTTAGAATGGGAAAACGAGTGCTACAACACTTTCTATGAGATGGAGAAGGAGAATTAGAGTTTTGTGTATATGAGAAATGGAGCGACGATCTTCCCAAAAGTTGTGAAGATGAGAAATTCTCAAAGAAAAAACATTTGTCCTGACTATCATATGATGGGGATTCTTCTTCTAGCATGTTTTATGGGTTGTATCAAGTATTTTCATGGTGTTGTTCACAATGTGACACTTAAGGAACGAGAATGCGACACTTACGACACTTGTGACAAAAGTGTGACACTTAAGACACTTATGACAATGTGAATGTGACATTATCAAAGTGAGTAATTTTTATGTGTAACATATTCCCCCCCAAAGTGTGAAGACAGAAGATGAAAGATGATGGTCCAAACACTTTGTAGATTCTTTTAAGCAAGGGTATGGAGTCGAGGATCCTGGTAGAGGTTGGATAAAACCATCAAAAAAAGTTAATATGTCTTATAATCTCAAGGTAGACATACATATGCTCATACTATAAGTGACTTGAAGTATGGCCACCAATAAATACACTGTGGATCCATGATGATATTGACTATGGGTACAACCACCAGAGATACAATGTGGATCCATACTTCTATGAAATGAACTAATTGTAGCCACGCAAAATACACATTGGAGATATGTGATGATAAAACATAGCCACAGACCAATACAATGTGGATCTATCTGATAGCATATATATCATCATGCTCAAATGATCTCCTTCACAACCTCACCAATAGAGTGAACGCTCAACAAAGGGTATTTGTCGCAACCTCTATGTGGTACAAATCTAGCCATGTTAATAGATGATTTGATGTTGAACATGGTAGAAACCACTTGATTAATGATCATTGAGATAAACCATTAACAATTGCGAGGGAAATCACCAATTATGTCAATGACTCCCAAGGTACCCTAGTACATTCCAATGAATTTGAATAAATGAGTTGAGGCTGAACATTCATGGAATTATCTGATAAGAGGTCGATTATTTAAACCTACTATCGAGAGTGAGGAGGCTCTCCATTGAGGCATGCAGGTCCCAAGGTACTAACTAGTTTCTAAGTCTAATTCCTGGATGATGTGTTGAAGTTGACGGGAAAATACTAGTCAAAGGAGGGCCTTGATGTATCCTCCATCATTGACATGAAACTAGCATAGGAAAGTTATGTTATATAGTGAACTCAATTAGTATGGACAAACATGAGAAATGGAAACTGGAAATACTGTATATGGATGGATTGAAGTGAAACTCCCCTTGAACATGATGAGGCACAACAAATGACTTGGCAACATTGACTCAAACAGTAACAAGACTTTAATGTGATGGAAATAAGAGCACTCTTCGACTAAATGAAAAAGTATGGTGACACATTGAATAGGTATGACTTAGAGAAAAGTGGATTACCCAACTGTAAGAGGAGACACAAACAGGTTCCATGTTCAAGGGAGACAATAGCTACCATAAAGTCATTCCAAAAACTTGACCAACTTCCTTCAATTTTTCCCCACCTAGATAGATGCGTATCTCTTTTTCATTTAACAATCTTGAGGGTAAAAAATGTTCAATATAAATCACCTTCGGTAAGTTCCTCTTCCTTTATTTAATGAACTGGAAGAAGTAAGGGTTTGTTCCCATATGGGTCCTTCAATGTGTAGTTTAGTGAGTCCAAAGAAGGAAAACGTGATGGTTTTTCATGTTTAGAGAGTCTGAAAAGAACTTAAAGGGAGACTCTAGGGTTGTCCTTCTTCATAAGTTTAGTCTCCGAGGTCCTAAAAAGAGATAAACTATTACTCATAAGATTCCCTTTCGAATCTTTTAACGAGTGTGAAAGGAAGCAAGATCACTCGACAATCTTTTCATGTTTAGAGAGTCTGAAAAGAGCTTAAAGGAAACTGCAGGGGGTTCATTTTTTGTATATCCTTTACAAGTCCGAAAATGTGATAAAATTATACTTGGTTAAATTCTCATGTATTTGTGAGTGCAAGAAAGAACAAAGAATAATCTCATTGGCATTACAAGGTCATCAAAAACACTTTGCTGAAATTCTTGTACAATCAAGTTGTTATGGGAAAACAAATTAGTAGCTTATCGAAAAATGACAAAAAACCCAAAAATATACTTTATAATATGTGAAAAGGAGGATAAATGACCAAATTTGAACATATAAAATATCATATTAGGGAAAGAAATCATTTTTACCTGTGCTTTACTATTCTCCTCTCCTCTTTGAGTTTTTCTCTCTTTGGATCATTTTTTCGGGCATTGATTGCAAGGGTTGTGGGAGACCGTTTTCAAGACCGTCCAAATTAGATGGTTCTTTCCTCCTCCTCATTCATTTCCATGTATTTTTATTGCACTTCAGCCCTCATTTTTTGTGCTTAGGCTCCTTAAGAAGCCCTAGACTATCGAATTGGATTGACGCTCCCTCAAGAAATTGAGGGTAGCATCACTAGTTATTTCAATGCCCTGGTATGTGCGTTGAAGAAGTGCTAGTGCTTGATTTTCTTCTTAAAGGGAGTGCTAGGAGAAAAAAATAAAAATTTATTGATTTTTAGGCTAAAAAGGGGCAATTTATTTCTTTGAAAACTTAGCTAATGATGATTAATTTATGTATTTGCAGGTTTTACTCATATCTAATTATGATTGAATGGAAATAACACGAGCATAAATTCGATGGCATTACTTCTTTACAAGACCCTCAAGCAAGGGAAGCCTTACACAATTGTGGCTTCCTCAAGTACTTGAAACTCCAAAACATGAGGAAAGAAGTTTTTTTGCTTGAATATTTGATTGTCTTATGGGATTATGGTGAAAAAGAATTTCAAATAGGACCACATGTTCTTGAGATAGAGATCAATGATGTGTACTTCTTGATGGGGTTCTCAAGGAAAGGAGTGCATATTCTCTTGTATGTACATCGAGCCACTTCGTGACTAATAGAGGCATATGTTTCCCAATACTACATACCATGGTCACAATTGGTAGGAGGGAGGATCGTCATAAAAGAGGTTATGGATTTATATTGTTGATCCATCCTATTTGCTATCACCAAATTGTCAGGAAGAACTAGATCCCATCTCGCTTACAAGTCCCAAATTTATTATGCCATCCAATTCTTGGAGCCTAGGATATTCAACTGGAGCATAGGGTTTTTGAGGAATGTTAAAGAGAATATATCCAAATCTAGAACGTGTAGGAAAAATTAGTTTGGATATGGTTCTTTCTTCGTCTCATTTTTCCTAGATAAAGTTCCATAGATGCAATCACAGGTTGCATTGATAGAACGCCTTGTGACTAAGCCTCGCATGGAAAGGTGGACTAGTCTTTCCCTAGGTTGGGGAATGATCTCTCAGATTTTAGATTTACTGTCAACTTCTTTGCATGGTGGAGAAGGAAGTTGGTGGTGATCGAGGATTTCCCATATGTTGAGGCGGATTTTAGGGGTAGTGTGGACTTGGTGCTTCACGAGGGTATACAATGGGACACATCAGGTACGAAAGATCATAACCTTGTAACAATATTTTCTTGTTTTTTATATGTTTTTGGTTGTACAACAAGGGATATAAGTCATTTTGTTTCCATCATGCATATAGAGGTGTGTCACATCCAACAAAGATGCCAACATTCAAACATTGTGGAGATGCATAGGTAGTGACTCAACATGATGTCGTAGTGGGAGGACTCTGAGAGGTGGAGAGGAACCTCCATGGTTTGACCATGGGCATTCCTCCCCTAAGGTGGTGAGATGTTCCTCTACACCTTCAAGGAGATACATTTGGGGTCCCTAAAGGCCTTAATCATTTTCTACTATGGGTGGCAAGAGTGGTAGTGTGATATGCAGAGAAACATGTGGTGCAGGGGGACAAGTAGAGTCTCCAACCATTTTATATTCTTTATGGTGATTGTATGGGCATAAAAATCCCATGTTTTTCCCTTTTATATACTTTTGTATGATGTATTTTGACAAGAAAAAATTTCTATCAAGCTTATATATATAAATGAGTTATGTGGTGGCTAATTATGTTGTATTTTTGTTTTATGTGTTCTTATAGATATGATTTATGTTCCAAATGTTTATCTATGTGAAATATACCAATCCAACATATAATTCGCTAACAAATCCATGATCATATTGAGTTCTCTTGATATATGTCTGTATTCAATAAATGAAAAAGAAATTTCGAGACAGGGTGAAATCATGAAGGTGGGTTACACTTTTGCTTGTTTTATGACAAAAAAAAACTGTATTTTCACAAGTTATTCAACTTCCGACATATAAAAGTATTTTTTTTATTTAGAAT
>JZKD02S1852640.1:384428-399918 GCA_000966675.3 Picea glauca
CCGAAAAATATATCTTTCGGCCGAACAATATATTTAGTTCGGCCGAAAGTTGGTTTTCCGAAATTTTGGAGACCCGATTGTCACAAAAGTGTAACCCACCTTCGTGATTCCACCCGATAGAGAACCTTTAGATAGAGATGTAGTAAAAATGAGTTGTGAATGACGTACTCATGATTTAGTTGACAGACCACGAGTTGAGAATCGAGGATGATAATCAATGGAGATATACCTAGAGAAGAGGCTTCATTCAAAAGTATGATGACAACGTGATACTCTACAACGTTATTGGCTGAAAATCTAAGGAAAATTCCTCCTGAACTCACTAACTTACCAGAGTGGTAGATGACCCAAGTTGCAGAAGTGATGTTCTGGGTATGTCGACTAGCGCCATCTGCAAACCAAAAAGATATGGTAAAGTATGATTTCATTTGCACATCCAATCATAAATAAAGTATAAGGATATGAGGAAAAACTAATGCACACAAAAGAGAATACACACCATGTCAAAATTATATAGTACAATAATGTACAAAGCACACATGCGAGATATTCTATGCCAAAAGGTAATTTTCAATAAGAGAAAGTCCCCGATGGGAAGATGAAGTTTTTTTTATGTTGATCAGCTGGTAAAATGTCGATCTGGTTATATCTAGAAAATCCATCCATAAAAGAGAAAATGACGCTTCTGGCACAATTATCGATAATTTGGTCGATAAAGGGTGTAGGGTAATTTTCCTTGGAACAATCCTTATTAAGATCTCAATAATCGACACAAACACAAATTTTCCCTTGTTTCTTGGTGATCAGAACAATGTTAGAAACCAATTCGGTCAAAGGGATGGGATAAATAAAACCATATTTTAATAGTTTTTCAACTTCTTCCTTGATTTTCACAGTTTTCTTAGGATGAACCAGGTGAAGTTTATGTCTCACAGGTTTAACTCTCGGGTAAGTTTTGATTTCATGCACAATGATCGATGGATTTATCCCTAGCATTTATTCGTAGCTCCAAGTGAATATGTCTTGAAATTATTTAAACAAGGTGGTATAAGTTTCAACTTCTTCAGTTGAACAATTGGCACATAGTTTTATGTTTTCCACAATACCTTCTTTAATGGATATGTCGATAGTAATGGTGTGAGAAATATTTACCAAATTCCCCTCGGAGATGGTATCCTAAGTGAGTATTGGATATTGGGGGGAGTCGACGACACCACTAGGAAGGATAGAGGAAATATCTTTCTTTATTTCATCCAAATTGGGAAGAAAGGATGAACAATGGTGGTTGTCATCCCATGGCGCCTCCTCGATACTAAGCATTTCCATAATAGATTCATGAATTGGAAAAAATTGTAGGATGCAATCGAAATTAGAGGATACAGAATCTAACCAATATGGTAATGAATATTTAGTAGACGCCAACAAATGTTGGTCATCCAGTGAAGGAGAGGCAGACTAAATTGTGTAGTATTCGGCCTATGAAGGACTAAGTGGCATACTATAACTTAGTGTATCAAATTCTAAGGGACTAGGAACGATCCATGGATAAGATGATTCAAAGGAGTGATGTGCCATAGTAGAAATCATATTGACCATTACGATGTGTTGCATAGTGGGAGGAAGAGGTGTAGTAAAGGTACCCATGAGTGAAGAGTCTTTCAAGAGACCTACCCCAACACTTTCATAAGTAATTTTAGAGTCTCCCAAAAAAGGAATGTTGTTGTTCATTTGAATGCGAGCATCGGGGATGCAGTAATCTAACTAATCGATGGTCACAATTTTACCTTGATGAGGGAATTGGATGCATCGAAAAACCAATGAAGTGATGGAATTCATAGAATAGAACCAAATTTTCCCTAGCAACAAGTTATAATTGAGGGGAGAATCAACTACTTCAACATCTACAGAAACAGTTTTTCCTCCCAATTGAATGGCTAAGAATTGTAATAATCCATGAGGATGAAAACCTCTTCCATCAAATGCTCATAAAATGGCAGGAGATTGATTAATAGCAGGTGATTTAAGTCCTATTCAACAAGCCAAGGATATGAAACATGTGGATTCCCCCTCATCTAAGATCATGCAATGAATATGTTGGTTATAGACAATAAGATCAAATTGGAAAGCAAGTTGGTGAGAGAGTCATGATCTAAATTTATCCAAGTTGAACGTGATATTATTGGATGGCTTGGGATATATAGCTTCGATGGATGCCAAGAGAGTCCTATGTTGAATAGGGTTGTGTTATAGAACTTTGAGAGCTGGCATAGCACAAGGTGTTTTGTCCAAATATTCAATGATGTTGTAGTTTTGAGCAACACACGAGTTAGGATTAAAGGTCGATTTTCAAATTGTTCTCTTAGGTGGGCGTAGAATAGATTCAAAGTTAGGTTTATCAATCTAGAGTGGTCGAGATGGAGTAACTATAGTGGGCAGTGGATCTGTTGTAGTACTAGTAGTTACTTTTTCCTTATCAGGATTACATGGAGGTGTGTCATATGTCATAGTAGGAGTGGTCAAATATATCCCATTAAACATGTAAATGTGTGCACTCGATGAAGCTTATTCGTTAGGAGGATGATTTGGGTTACCTCATATTAGAGGTGCAAGATTTTGTGCAACCAATGACTAATGTTGTGGAAAATGACGTGTCAATATAGTGGGTTGAAGATTTCCTTTAAAACATTTGGCAAATTTTTTTCGATGAGGAAAATCTTGCATGTAGTGATATTTACCACAAATGAGACATGGAAATTTTGGTTTGCGCTACGTTTTCTTTTTCAGTAGCGGGTGGTTGTGTTTGTGTTTTTTCATTTTTGGTTTGATTATTGTTTTTCTTAGGTTTATTCTTATTTTTCTTCTTCCCCCTTGACTATTGTAAAGAAGCAGATTGAACTTCATTCACCTCATATATTTGAGTTGGGGTGGAGTTTCATGAGACTGTAGTCGATATGGTAGAGGGGGAAGTGACAGAACGATTCATCATGCCAGTCGACTATAAAATGGACTAGGTTCTGATGGAACCGATAACTCCATCTGCATGATAATTGGAGGATGGTTTTGATGGGTCGATTGATGGACGGGGAGCATTTGGAATCAATTAATACAAAGAACCGTATTGGGAATAAACCAAGTCCAGATATTGGGCACGAGTAATGACTTCCTCTTTTGTAATGACACCACCCATGGATACGTCATGAGAAGTAGGAGTTAAAAGATATTTTGTGAACCATTCATCCAACAATTGGTCTGGAATGGTTTCTTTAATCCACCTTCATCATCATCTCCATTCATGAATATAATCAGAAATATGTACGTAGTTGGTCTGACAAAGGGAGGTCAAAACTTCCATGTTGGTTTCATAGCAGATAGGTAATTGGAAGTGAGTGAGAAAATCCATGGCAAGTGAATTATATTCTTGAAACGTTTCATGTTATAACTCAATGGACCATTTATTCGTTGTACTCGTAAGTGTACGCTGGAAAAGACATAACCACATAGAATCATTCATTAATGAATTTGATGAACACCATAGATGAAAGGTCATAACGTGGTTATTAGGGTATTCGCCAGGTTTACCGTCAAATTTCAAAATATCATAAGGTAATTTGGCTAGAATGACTGGACAAAAAGGGGAGTGTAATATGGGATCATTAGTTAATGTTGACAAATTTGGTAGATATAGAGTGGATAAGAATGGTAGCTATCAATTGAATTGAGGATGATACTAGTGTGGTATAGGAACACCAGTAAGACCATAAAATGGTTGTGGTGTATAGTTGTAGCTAGAGGGTCCTCCCATATGTTGTTGATGTTGACCAACAAAAGTAGGATTCATTTGTTGAGGAATTTTCATAAAAGGAGAGGGAAAACCCATTTGACCATAGGGAGGATAATTAGTGTAACCCGAGGGAGGATAGTTCACTTGATTAGTTTGATGTCAATAACCATTTTTCTCTTGAGAAGGGTAACTAAGTTGACCTTGAGGAGGGTAAGGAATTGGACCTCGTGGAGGAAATGATGTTTGGCCTTGAGGACCCCAAGTGGGATTCGGTAATCGTGGGAAGGGTTGTCCAGAATGTAATCCAAAAGGATTGGTACTTAGGATTCTTTCTTACAGGTTCAACTTTGATGGCCCTCCAAGATGCGGTTGATGGAACAGAACTCCTTGGGTGGTCCCTCGGACTATGGGGGGTTTCTAGTGAATGAGGGTTAATATTTCCCCCTTTCCATTGGTTGGGTAGAAACTGGTATTTGACAGGTAAGAGGGGATTTCCCCCCAATCGAAATTTGTGTGTTGGAGGAAGGTTTCCCCCCGGTATGGATTGTTCCACTAAAGGGGGGTTTCCCCCTAGTAGGTATTTGTACTGTAGTTGGATTTATTTGCATGGAAGGGTTTTGGATTCTTTGATGTGAATGTGTCCCATTGTGGAGTATACAAAGTTGTATATTGAAGAGGGATAGTAGGTGTAACCATCATGGTACTTTGCAAATGACTAGGTAACATGACTCATGTTTCACTTTGAACTTGTTTTGATGTGGTATAAATATTGATTGTTGTTTTGATGGGACGATCGATAGGCTGACCTGAAAGTGTTTCCTCTACATCGATGGTGATAGAGGTATGTGGAGGGTCAAATGGTGGTCAACTAAAATTAAATTTTTCATAAAGGTCTCATCCCAATGGGGTTCTCCATATAGAACGAATAGGAGTGTGTTTTGGATCTACCATTTCAGTAGAATGGATAGGGGTAGTGTATTCTTTGTTAAAATTTGGCTGTATTGGTTCCATATCTAGTTGATTATATGGCCTTGATGGTAGGATAGGGTAATATTGTACTATAATGTTACCTAAGGAGTCCACTTAGAGAAGGAGTGGATTGTGAGGAATTTCCAAAGATGGATCTGCAGGAAGGGTGGTGTTAGAATATAATGGATGTGCTCATTTTACCATCGACAATATCACTATTGTAACCCAACCATAGGCTGAAGCCACCCTTTGATCACCTTAACCTTGACAGAGAATCATTCCGGAAGCAAACCCTAGGCTAGATAGCCAAACAAAGGGTAGCACACCTTTCCCCAAGGATAGTGCATAAAACAAGAGTTGATTATATAGTCCAAACCCTAACCAAGACATAGTCCAAGACAAAAGCAAAATCTGCTAGCTGCAGTAGCTGCAACGGAAGCTCTCCTCCAAACCTGTGCATAAACTGGGCAACTGAAGTGCACACAATTGTTGTTCTGCAATTCTGAGAATGCCTGCCAGAATGAAGACTGGCCTCCTATATTTATAGTAATTCTGCCTAATTTCCTGGGCCGACTTCTCATTTTGGGTATCTATCTCTTTAGTATATATTATTTCTTCTAGCGAACTTCTTTTGTTGTAGACTAATAACCTAATATCAATTATCCTCTTGAGCTGACTTGTCTTCTAGGGTTATTAACCAACTCATTAGGGTTTCTTCTTGCTTCCTGGAATATTCTATTCTCATCAGGTTTACATGTGGAGGTAAATACCTCCCAGAGCTACTGTAATATCAGCACTCCTTCTCAACTAGGGAGGTATTATAGGTAATGTTATTGAGCACAAACATAATATTCACCCGGTAGCATCAACATAGTTGTATAGACTATCTCATGACTAGATCATGAGTACCATAATCACCATCAGAGTCATCAGCTACATCATCTCTCAAAACCATACTCCATATGAGTAATTAGACATGATGTTGGATAAGTCAATCACACCAGAGAGTGACACAAAATATATTGTTCTAATCTCAACATATGTCCTAGAAGAATAAATGTCCTGAACCATTTTCTGCCTGGAAAATCTCTGTCCACTGATCATCCATCTAGCTGATAATCATTTTCAACACTGTTGATAGTCTTCAAGGCACTTGGAAAAATATCATTCAATAGAACACAACTGTGTCTATCCATAGTAATACACAACTACAATCCAGTGGTACACTACCACACCAAGTAGCACACAAGTACTTGATCTGTAACATTTTGTCACAAAAAGTGGAACACATCTACCACAGTAGTATACATCTACTGTCTGGAGACATATAGTCTTCACAAAAATCATCTGATATCGACCTGCACAGAAACAATGTTATGATATAAACTGAAACATCTGGGCCATTCTTCCACTCACATCTGTGAGTGAGATCTTGGAAGAGCATCTACCCTCAAAAAGGTAAGACATCAATGATGAGCTATCTGGACTATTCTTCTCAAGAAAGGAAGAATAATTGTCCTGATTTATGATCCTGGACCATTCCCCACCCTGGGCCATTACTCCAACACTAAACAAAGTCTAACCTAGAGAGAATGAGTCTTCCCTAAGGAATGCCTATCCCTGATTGCTGAACCTGGACCATTACCCACCCTGGGCCATTCCTCCGGCACTAAACAAAGTGCAACTTGGAGAGAATGAATCTTCCCTAAGGAATGACTGTCCAAATAATTTCCCATGTTAAACACAAGAGGAAATGAATATCCTACACCAACCTACAAAACAGACCATTCCCCATGTTAAACACAATGGGAAATCGTTGTCCGACGAGGTGGGCCAGTCTTCTTGAGTAATCCTCAAGAAGAGAGATTTTCCTAGACCATTCACTAGTTTAACCACAATGGGAAATCATCGTCTATGGTACATCAACAATCCATTGAACCATTTTCATTACAAAAATGACCATTCTATCAAGACCATTTTCCAAACTAGAAAATGCCTATCTGTCAGAAATCTCAAACCACTTTCCGAACTGGAAAGGAACTACTCATCCTGGACCATTTTTAGAAATGAAAAATGATTGCCCGTCAATCGATAACACATCAGTGCTCCCTCCCAACATGGGAGTCATCTCTTCCTTTTTCAATAAGGAAGTCATCTTGGATAGAAGCCTTACCAAAATATCTTCTTATCTGCTCATCTATGGGGATATATATTTGACAACCACTTTCTCCTTTTTGGACTTCATCACGAATAATGTAATTCTTGATCTCAAATGTACTTCGGTTTGGAACACTGGTTTTTCTTTGAAGGCTTCATATAGCTCTAATCAATAAGGTGTATCTTTGTTGGATTCTTCTTAGGTTTCTGCTAGCTCACAACATCATGGAAAGGGTCAAACTGGAACTTATCCATGTGGCACTTCTTCTATCATTATGAAATATTTGTCATGGATTGGGAATCCATCATCCTGATCTTTTGAGTAATCATTTTGATACAATATCTCTGTTATAGAAAATCTTCACCACGCTTCTGGTGTGCATTAGAGGTTCTCCACCATGTTATCTTCTTCCATCTGCATACAAAGGTCTCCTTTCAGTATACCTCAAAGTATTGAGGTTGTTCTTCATATGATCTTTGTTAAATTGCTCTGGAGAATAGTCTTTGCATTCATCTGATGTAGAACTCCAACACATGGATGATATAATGACTCATGTAGAGGTATGTCTGGTTTACTGGAACAAGTAATCATCATAATATTCTCCCTCCATCTGGGAGAACCTATAGTTCTGGATCTTGCAATGCTTGTATATATACATTGTTCTTCATCACAACTTTCAGTTCCTCTACTTGATTTCTTTTAGTGAGTTCATATCAGGCTGGTAATCTTTTAATTCTTAATATAGTGACTGGTTGTTATGGCTTCTCTTCCTTCTTGGAATCTTCGTGTTCTTCCTCATTTTTTTATTTAGCTCTTGGGTCCATGGATTTTCTTATATATTCCATGCCCTTAATATTCCACTTCTTTCTTTCATCATAGGATCACGGATGTGGATGGAAAACCAGGGATATTTTAATGCTTCTCTTTGAAGAAGTCCAACTAAACATGTACTGCTTTTCATGTTTTCTATCATGGATATATGCTTCATCATCTTCAATGGATCATAGGATTAGCTCCCTCCTAATCCTTGCTTCATGTATGAATGCATTATTTTCTTTTTGGTGATGTATAATCAGCTCCCTCCATCTAGAAGAGTCCATGCTTCTGTCTACATCCTTATTCCCTTCTGCAAAGTGTTATAAGTCTTTCTCCAATTTCTTCTTGATTGTTGAATTCTTTCTGTCTTTCTCTATTCTCAAAATGATTCACCCAAATTCTACAGGATAAAATTATTTTACCTTACAAATTGCCAAAATTTTATACAAACTATATAAAATCTTTAGAAATTTGAATATTTTTACAAAAATATTGCCAAACATTTATAGTTGGCATATGAAGGACTAGTAAGATTCGCTAAGGTTTCTACATTCTAAAATAAATTTCCATCCTTAAAATCATCCCTACACATTTCCCCAAGGATAACGCATAAAACAAGAACTAATCTGATAGTCCAAACCCTAACCAAGAGACAGTCCAAGCCAAAACTAAAATTTGCTATTTGCAGCAGCTGTAACGACAACTCTCCTCCAAACCTGCGCAAAAACTGGGAAACTGCAATGCACACAATTGTTGTTCTGCATTTCTGAGAATGCCTGCCAGAATGAAGACTGGACTCCTATATTTATAGTAATTCTGGCTAACTGCCTGGGCCGAATTCTTATTTTGGGTATCTGTCTGTTTAGTATATATTATTTCTTTTGGTCAACTTCTTCTCTTGTAGGATAATAACCTAATATCAATTATCCTCTTGAGCCGACTTGTCTTCTAGGGTCATTAGCCAATTCATTAGGGTTTCTTCTTGCTTCCCGGAATATTCTATTCTTGTCAGGTTTACACGTGGAGGTAAATACCTCCTACAACTACCGTAATATGAATAGGTGGAACCTTCTTGAACCGTAAGTGAATATCTCTCAATATTTGCTAGCAAAGGACTAGCAACACTCCCAACGTATGAATGGTTTTCGACCTCTTCATGGTAAGTTTCTTCAGGTGAGTTAAGAGGTAGGGGTTCATATCCTTCTGGAGGAAACCATTTCATCCTGCGTGATCTATGAAGACCTTTATCATCCACAGTACCAATTTTTAAGGAAAACTAAAGTAAACAAAAACACTCGCTAAAAAATCTAGAAAACCAACATGAAAAACAATGTCTTCTCTCAATGAATGTACTAGTTGGAGATGAAAACCAACATCGCGTGATCAAATTGAGAAGGGGATATAATATGATTGGGTGGATCAGTTACATTGGTGGCCTACTTAACATACTTACACCTTGGTGCAAGTTATCTCATGGTGCTACATGTGGGTTACTCTCTGTTGACGATTAAACTCGCAATAATGATTTCTCCCGCAAAGTATTGCTTAAGCCTATTATTTAAACTATGCTAACGATATATAATACTAGTAGGTGGTACCCCCTTGTATACTAGAGGATCAAAGATAGTCTTATTACACATTTGATGTTGTTGTTCCAATGCTACTTACAGGGTTTTACATGATTGATGATGAAATATTAATTTTTTTATGACATAATGACAGATGGATAATGCATTTGATGTGTTGATTTTGTTATTCTAAGCTCTAAAATTCCATGTTATGAATGGATTATATTTGTTGTTATTTCATTTCCATTATCACCATGATTCACTACCTATTATACCCACAAAAGATGCATGTTAGTAACAACAAGAAACAAGTGCAATGGAAAGAGACTTGTAAAAACAAATCCAAGGAAGGGAACTATAATATACTACATTATTCTATACTATGTGAAAATGAAATTAAGAGAAATTAATGTTAGTCCTAACTAGCAATGTTAGTGGCTATACGATTTGAATTGAGTTATATCATGTGCATTTGATATATGGATTAATGGTATGGTTTTGGCAATGGTTAATATGGATTGCATGGCACAATTATCAAGCACTCTGTGCAAGTTTCGATGCATGGAATTAATGGTATGGATTAATGCTATGGTTTGGTTGGCTATCGTGTACTACGAAATTGAATGAAATGGAGGATGGATGCGATGTGCAGTAAATGCACATCACTCCATACTTCTCCCATTGGACATCACCCTAGCATGGTTATTGTTCATTTGGTTTTGTTGTGGTTAAGTTTCGAGATTCAGGCATGGAAGGAACTGCTCGACAAGCTCACATTTTTAAGGTCATTGGTTACAGGTATGGTTCTTTTTGCCCATCCATGAATTCCCTATGTATATGAAATGAATGTTGGCTCGATAATGTGTCGGTCTATGTTTGATGTCAATAACCATTTTTCTCTTGAGGAGGGTAACTAAGTTGACCTTGAGGAGGGTAAGGAATTGGACCTTGTGGAATAAATGATGTTTGGCCTTGAGGACCCCAAGTGGGATTTAGGAATCATGGGAAGGGTTGTCCAGAATGTAATCCAAAAGGATTGTTACTTAGGATTCCTCCTTGCGGGTTCGACTTTTATGTCCCTCCCTGATGTGGTTGATGGAACAGAACTCCCTGGGGTGGTCCCTTGAACTATGGTGCGTTTCCAGTGAATGAGGTTTTATATTTCCCCCCTTCCATTGGTTGGGTAGAAACTGGGATTTGACAGGTAAGAGGGGGTTTCCCCCCAATTAGAATTTGTGTTTTGGAGGAGGGTTTCCCCCTGGTATGTATTGTTCGACTAAAGGGGGGTTTCCCCCTAGTCGAGATTTATACTGCAGTTGGATTTAGTTGCATGACAGGGTTTTGGATTCTTCGATGTGAATGTGTCCCAATGTGGAGTATACCAAGTTGTAGCTTGAAGAGGGATAGCAGGTGTAACCATCATGGTACTTTGCAAATGACTATGTAACATGACTCATGTTTCACTTTGAACTTGTTCTAATGTGCTAGAAATATTGATTGTTGGTTCGATGAGATGGTCAATGGGATGACCTGATAATGTTTCCTCTACATCGATGGCGATAGAGGTATGTGGAGGGTCAAAGGGTGGTCAAGTAAAATTAAATTTTTCATAAAGGTCTCATCCCAATTGGGTTCTCCATATAGAAAGAATAGGAGTTTTTTGTGGACCTACCATTTCAATAGAACAGACAGGGGTAGTGTATTCTTTGTTAAAATTTGGTTGTATTGGTTCCATATCTAGTTGATTATATGGCCTTGACGGTAGGCTAGGGTAATATTGTACTATAATGTTACCTAAGGAGTCCACTTAGAGAAGGAGTGGATTGTGAGAAATTTCCAAAGATGGATCTACTGGAAGGGTGGAACCTTCTTGAACCATAAGTGAAGCTCTCTCAATATTTGCTAGAAATGGAGTAGCAACACTCCCAACATCTGAATGGTTTTCGACCTCTTCACGGTAAGTGTCTTCAGGTAAGTTAAGAGGTAGGGGTTTGTATCCCTATGGAGTAAATCATTTCATCGTACATGATCTACAAAAACCTTTATCAACCATAGGACCAATTTTTAAGGAAAACTAAAGTAAATAAAAACACTTGCTAAAAAATCTAGAAAACCAACAAGCAAAACAATGTCTTCTCTCACTGATCGTACTAGTTGGTGATGAAAACCAACATCGTGTGATCAAATTGAGAAGGGGATAGGATATTATTGGGTGGATCAGTTACGTTGGAAGCCTTCTTGACATACTTACACCTTGGTGCAAGTTCCCTCATGGTGCTACATCTGGGTTACTCACTGTTGATGATTAAAATCATAATGAGGATTTCTCCCACAAAGTATTGCTTCAACCTATTATTTAAACTATGCTAACGATATATAATATTAGTAGGTGGTACCCCCTTGTTGACTGGAGGATCAAAGATGGTCTTATTAAACATTTTATGTTGTTGTTCCAATGTTTATTACATGGTTCTACATGATTGATGATGAAATATTAGTTTTTTTTACGACATAATGGCAGATGGATAATGCATTTGATGTGTTGATTTTGTTATTCTAAGCTCTAAAATTCCATGTTATGAATGGCTTATATTTACTGTTGTTTCATTTACATTGTCTCCATGATTCATTACCTATTATACCCGCACAAGCCACATGTTAGTAACAACAAGAAACAAGATCAATGGAAAGAGACTTGTAAAAACAAATCCAAGGAAGGGAACTATATTATACTATGCTATGCTATACTAGAAATTAAGAGAAATTAATGTTAGTCCTAACTAGAAATGTTAGTGGCTATATGATTTGTATTGAGTTATATCGGGTGCATTTGATATATGGATTAATGGTATGGTTTTGGCAATGGTTAATATGGATTGCATGGCACAATTATCAAGCACTATGTGCAAGTTTCGATGCATGAAATTAATGGCATGGATTAATGGTATGGTTTGGTTGGTTGTCATGTACTACGAAATTGAATGAAATGGAGGATGGAAGAGACGTGCAGTAAATGTACATCACTCCATACTTCTCCCATTGGATATCACCCTAGCATGGTTATTGTTCATTTTGTTTTGTTGTGGTTAAGCTCCAACATTTAGGCATGGAAGGAACTGCTCGACCAGCTCGCATTTTTAAGGTCATTGGTTATAGGTATGGTTCTTTTTGTCCATCCATGAATTCACTCTGTGTATGAAATGAATGTTGTCTTGGTAATGTGTTGGTATATGTTTTATTGAGGTTGGAAACTGTGTAAAAATGTGGTTTTTTCTCTAGAATGGCTGTGAGTTATTCATTGCAAATGGAAAAATCGATGGTTGAAGTTGTGATTTCATTGGTTGTTCTGTGTGGTGGAAACCATGGTGGCTCTCTTTTTTCTTTATGGGTTTTTGTTGGAGGGTTTCACTCTGTTTAACCTTTCTATTTGTCTCCTCATAGTTATGGTAACCATATCTTGTTGTATTTGATGCTATGGGGTTGTTGTGTGTGTTTCGATCCACCTTTTGGCCACTGTATATCTTTTCAATTGGTCATGGTCTTTTTTTGTGTTAATTGACATCATCATAGTTGGTTATTGGGTGTCCATTATGCCAAGAAGTATTCTTTAGTGTTTTTGATAATACCTGGGGTCTACATTTCCATTAGCATTGTTATGTGTTGGTTCGACTCTTGAGAAAAGTATGAGGGATATGACTCTGTGCGTTCTTGGTATTGGTTGCTCCCCAGTAAGGAGTCTCTGCTCCTCTGCATCATGGTGTACCCTACCTGTTGTTGAAATGTCACCCTATTTTACAAGGCTAAGGGTTATGAGGCTTTTGGTTCCACCGTGCTTGTCTTGAAGGTCTCTCACCTACTATTGATGTGGTCAACGTCCAGTCACCTTCTGTTTTGGTGATCAAGCGAACCCTTGATTATTTATTTTGTTCATGGTTACAAAGATCTATTTTGATAAACCCAAGAAAATGCACTCTTGTTGGGTCTCTTGTTGACTATCATAAGTTGGTTGAGTAGTATTTATAGTGGCCTTGATTATTGTCTTGTCTCTATTTGATCGGGTTGTTGGAAAGTTGTAATTGGAAATGGTAATTGGAATATAATCCTTGCATCCTTTTCATATGACAGTTGAATCAATAAATTAGCATTGTTTAATTGGTTGATTGAAAGTAAGCGTAAGTGTAGAGGCACAAAGATGCCTCTTTTTGTTATGCGTTGGTCTGTGTATTACTACAATGTGTTATAAATTGAAGTGGTGATTTTTGTGTGTTTAATTTTCCCAATCGGGATTATTGCAATTTGAAGATTTGATGACTGTGACCTGGTTGTCTATTGTATATGATTTATGGAGACATCGTGCATATTTTTGTTTTATTGCACCATCAGAGATGAACACGGGGTGTTAGTAGTATGGTTTCATTGCAAATTTAATTGTTGAATTTGTGAGAGGAATTGAATCGAGCATGTTTTAAAAGATTATGTTCAACTCGGGAAATACTTGTGTCTACATTTGATTTGAGAAATTAAATTATGTGCAGTGGATGATGTTTTTTTTTTAATTATGCTGAAATAAGTTGAAGCAATATGATTGTGTGTTCCTTGGATTTTTTTTTAAATATAAAAGGGAAGGAAATGAAAAGAAACATAATTCCTTTAACAAGACGAGTGAAAGTCATGATGATTCTGAGTATGATTATACACTGTGTTAATTGAAAGTTTTTAAAGAAATTGGATGTGGGACGGTGAATACGTTTTAACAGACAGTAATTGTTTAATTGGTGTTGGAATAGTTGTATTGAATACATAACTATTTTTATGGATTACTTAATTAGTTTTTCGAACAATATTCTCTTTTTTTCCCTACCATTATTTCACTTTTCGCACATTACAATCCCCCTCGTATTCCCATATTCACCATCCACTCCTTGTACCTAAAATTTAATTATAGTTAAGATAATTTTTGTATTATTACAGTTAAAGGATCGCAGGTGTTATCTCCTCAAATGGTTTTGTAAATTTTTGTTAGGAGCCAAATATCAATATAGCATAGAAAAACCTCAGAAAAAGTACTCAACACCTTGAAAAATATATAATTTTAGATAATAAGCCTCTTCGAGGGGGAAACCTCCTTTTACCCCACTTAAATGTTCAAGTACAAGATGATTCCAAATGAAAATGTCTCCTTGGTGTTGGTTGTGGAGCCTGATTATCTTCCTGATTCAGAGGTCCTTGCTTTCAGCCGTGTTTATACCCCATGAAGTATTTACACCCTAGAAGTATGTACACTCTTCCATGTGGGGGAGTACAGAAGGGGGGTACCCCCTCTGCGGGGTCTGGGGGGCCTATCCCCCTGGCTGGGGGGTCTGGGGGCAAGCGGGCCCCCAGCAGGGGTTCGGGGCCGAAGCCCCTGAAGCAAAAATTGCCTTGTAAAAGTATATTGTAATTTCATTGTAAATCTAGACCGTTCATTATAAGGTTGCATATCTAATGGTAGAGATTATGTTAGGGGTTTTTACCCTAGAAGGCAGCCCTTTTTTATGAGGGAAATGTATTGCGGCTATGGATGATGGTGAATATTGTATTCTGAGAGAGGAGACTATGAGAGAAAGAAGAGGAAGTTACAACGAGTTTTGATGTAGGTTGTATCCCTTCATTTGTTGGATAATAATAAAGGAAGGACCTGGCAATTTCTCTAGTGGATGTAGCCCACACTGGGTGAACCATGTAAATTTGTGTCTCTCTTGTATTGTGTGTCTTCTGTGTTTTGTTTCTGCATTTGTTTTATTTTATTGCTCTGCGGTCCTGTTTTTCTAACAACTGGTATCAGAGCGTAAGGTAAATCGCAAGAAAAGAGGGTTCCTGGTTCGAGTGGGAGCAATGTCGGAAGATGGAAAGTTTAGGGCCGAGAAATTTAATGACCAAAACTACCAGTTATGGAAGATGCAGATGGAAGACTATTTATATTAGAAGGATCTATTCCTACCATTGAGTGGAGTAGCAAAGAAGTCAGCGGCCATGAAGGACGAAGAATGGGAGATTCTTGATAGAAAGGCTCTAGGAACGATACGACTGAGCCTGGTAGTGTCGGTGTCTTTCAATATTTCGAAAGAAAAGACAACGAAGGGTTTGATGGATGCGTTGGCCAAATTGTATGAAAAACCCTCGGCGTCGAATAAGGTATTTCTAATGAAGAGATTATTT
>JZKD02S1852640.1:408291-419258 GCA_000966675.3 Picea glauca
CCTTCATCAAGAGTCCAAGTAGGATTTTTTGGAGGCTTATTTGGTGTAGAAGTTCCCTTTTTGGGTGGCATGTTGGCCAAGTATCACTTTTGAACCTTGATTTTGAGCTGGTTCTTCTAGACAATATTTCTTCTATTGTATCTCCCAAGTTTTGGACCTTCTGGGTATGAAAATTTATTTTATGTGATTCTCTGATATTTCTTCTCTGCAATGCCACAGGTCTAATCAAAATTGGATGTGACAAGTGGAATTTATGGTAACTTTCCCACAAATTGTCGATTTTTTGCATTTCCAGGAGATCTCACTTGTATAGCGTGCCCCACACAAAATAATTGATATAAAATTTTGAAACATGTACCCAAAATACTATATACTGTCCACGATCCAATGAAATAGGTCCCACTCAATTTGGATACTCTAGGAAGAATTTACGATTGTTTTTGCCTAGAACACCTTCTTGAGACTAGTCAATAGGACTAGTCAGATACCCTATCTTACACAACGTGTATCTACAAATTTAAGATGACCCAGAAGCTGACATTTTTACCAAATATACCTTACTAATTTATGTGAATAACCTCTGGATTTTAGGGTATGAAACATTACATAAAAAAATTTATAGCGAAAATTACGCAATGGCTCATTTCAGGATGATTCCAGAACCCTATCTTGTACAAGTTGTATATCCGAAATTATAAGGCCTCAGGAGATGAAATTTTAATGCAACATACCTTGACTAGTCTACCAAATATCCTCCAATCCGTTCCTTCTTAAACGTTGTAGAAAAAATGTTATAGCAAAAATTCCAAGGTGTCTCAGATGTAGCAGCGAAACCCCAAGACCTTGAGCTTTGATACCATATGTTATGAACCAATTATCAACATAGCATAGAAAAACCTAAGAAAAAGTACTCAACACCTTGAAAAAGACATAATTTTAGATAATAAGCCTCTTCTAGGGGGAAACCTCCTTTTACCCCACTTAAATGTTCAAGTACAAGATGATTCCAAATGAAAATGTCTCCTTGGTATATATAGGAGACTAGTAGGTATAATTACAATTAATGGAATAAAGATGACATAAATAAAATAACATTACTAATGTAGTATGCCCCAATTAAGGGGTAATGAGCCAAGATTAAGGCTTAACAATTTTGAGGATATTCATTCGGTCGTACTCAATTTGTCATTTTCCTTAGTATTTTGGTCAATGTTTTAATCTCGAAATTCACCCAGCTCCCATTGATCACTCTTGCCCAAAACCCTTTAGTTTTTTTCTCTTGACCTACAATAAAAAAATGCAATATAAACTATACCTAGCCTATAACCCTATCTTTATTGGCTTTTATACTGTCAAACAATAAATATGCATTTTGTTGTAAAGTGGTTGGTGCTTGAAGTGTTGTAATCCTAAGCTAGTGTTATAATCCTAAACTATTTCCATTATATGCCAATTCTAGGAGTCTAGCTCAAACCATATCACATACCAAAAACCAACATATGCACATATCTCAAGTCTCCACATAAAACATATCAAAAGGTTGACTATACTAAGTCTAGTTTATCAACCAAGTCATAAACTAAGAAAAACTTTCAAGCCATCATTCAAGCGGTAACCATCCATCATAATCCTAGTGCACCAAGTCATTAGTCATGTCACAATTCAAGTCAAAAGTCAACACCCAAGTTGACACAAAAGTGTTGAGTTCACACGCCATGCAACATATCAAAGCCACAAGTTAAGTCTCAAGTCACAAATTGCTTAACATGCCAATTCCCGAGTCAAGCCATGTTTTAAGCCACGGGTTATGGAAAACAAATGTGCCAATTTCATATTCAGATTGTGCACAGAGATCAAGGTCTTGCACCAAGTTTCAAATCTATAATTCATCAATGCACAATTTGAAGTGGAAAAGGGAAAGAAAACAAAGGTGTCGAATTGTTTTTGTAGGTCGACCAACAAACCTTTTATTTGGTGTGTGATATGGCCAAGTAGAGATTGCATTGACAGATCATTATTTTATTATTAAATAGGTGTCAATCTTGCAGAGAAAACGTATATTTGTATGCTCAGAAGGCTTTTATTATTTTGAATTCCAAAAGGTTCAGTATTATATGGAAATCACATAGCACTCCAGCTCTAGGTTAAATTCGTGCAAGTGTCGAACAGAGAGACGAACGGGTATCCAGGATTTAGAATTTGTTATCTGTCAGTATGAAGAGAAAACACATGATTACCTGCGCCTCTTCATCAAGAAAGAACATTGAGCAATGGATGCAGAGAAGAGATGCATTTTGGACATTGATTTTTAGAGGGCAAGGTTTGTCAAGGACAGTAAATTAGATGCCCTTGTCATCTTTACCTATCCACCATCATTTGAAGATCCTGAGGAACATTTGCGTGGAAGGGAAATAGATAAAGAGGATCAGATTCAAAAACGTTTGAAATTCAAAGGAAAAACTCGAGCTTGGGAGAGACTCATCATTATTTGACTATGATTTGGTCAATGATAACCTTGAGACATGCTATCAGAATCTAAAAGGAATTATTGGCCTGAATGAGGGGTTTTTACCATTAGTAGCAACAAATGACCTCCCCAAATATGCTTTCAAGGATTTTGATCTTCTACATGGTCATTATGCATCATTAATGGATCAAAAGATAACATTATATGGTTGTATTACACTGGATGGAAGAGACATGAGCAGGTGAATTACACAGGTGTTGACAGTAAAATCTCAAAATCATAAAACAACACAAGTCTCGCTTCTCAAAAAGTAGTTGAAGAACACTTTTCTGCAGATAAACATAGAACCATTAGTGCTAATAAGGATAATAGATTGAAACCAATTCCATGAAACCTGCATGCCATATGAACAATATTTCCTTCCAATTAGTGTGTAAATTCTCTTATGATTTCCAATGCTTCAGGATGTGCAACTAATATCTTGAAGGAAGGGGTGTAGAAAAATGATCAGATTCCTTTTGAGACTTTGAGTAATCCATTGCATTTGTGCTCATTACCCACTGTTATAACTGTCCAATGGAACTCTAATTTTCAAGAGATAAGTACTGTTATTTCTGTCAGGATAAGGAAAGAGAATAAGCAAATTGTTCATGGAGTGCAGAGTGCAAAATCCTTTGAATTTCATATCATTGCAGTGCTATCCGATGATGGATCACTAATGTTCCTTGAGCTTCAAATACACACTAAGTACAGAGCTATAGATCAGGGATCAATTCACTCAACAACTAGTGCATCAGCAGGAAAATGGATTTCCATCACAGCAAGTTGAGAATACAGTCCTTGATCAATAGCTCACATAAGCTTTTGTGATTTTTTTAACAACAACACTATCAAAAACAAATAGAACTACTTTAACAGGAACCCTACATCTTTGAAGTACCTCAGATTTCAGGGTATGAATGCATTCAGTCATAAAACACTTTGACTGTGAATGGAGTCTACAGGAAAGAAATAGTAAAAGGAGAGACCAAATCAATGATGAAGGATTTATGCCTTGAGCAGTAAAAGGCTGGGATAAAATGCATTTTTAAAATTTTGAATACTGTTTCAAAACAGAGATTTCGGTGGCTTAGACAAAATTTCACAACTGTCCTTAGCCACCAAAATCAGAGCTTTCAGTGGCTTAATCATTCTAATTTTTTCTCCCAAGCCACCGAAAGCATAGGAAATGCCAGAATGGCATTATTTTTGTATAGATCTCAATTTTGTTAATCCAAATGGCATGAGAATGATTTCTAAGTGAATATTATAATTAAGGGCACCTGTTCTAGTTCTCTGTCTCAGTTTTAAAGGTGCCAGCAAGGTGGAAATGATGAAGTTTCTTTTCTATTTTTGGCTTAAAAACTGCCTTTATGTCAAGGTGGAAATTTCGACTTATCCCACAACCTATGAAGATCTACTGCAACTGTCGAAGACTTGGAAGGCCAGGAAGACCATTGAGATAAGATATTGACCAAGAAAATAGGATCTTTTCCTATTTTCATGTATCAGTTTTTGACTTTCTATTTCAAGCAAATTTGATCCAGTTTTCTAGGATCAGGATATATGTTGTAAAGGATATAAAGACAAGAATATTTGATGAACCAAGGGGTTCAAGTCTGGATAGAGAAACCTTGATGCTATTGTAATAGAATTTTCTCATATATAATACAGAAGCACATGCTCCTTCCATTATTATTGTCATATTACCATCTCTTTTTCTTTTCTGTACTTTCAATGATTGTTTTAATTCAAGTTTGTCTTAACTGCTAGTGACTATCATTTCACTTTGTCAGTTCATAAGATTGATTTAATAGTAATCTATACTATATTTATTCAGCCCATCACATATGTGTTCTGGCAAATAAATATAGTCTT
The DNA here is from genome assembly GCA_000966675.3 of Picea glauca. Classification (NCBI taxonomy): domain Eukaryota; kingdom Viridiplantae; phylum Streptophyta; class Pinopsida; order Pinales; family Pinaceae; genus Picea; species Picea glauca. Next base: position 412,676 of record JZKD02S1852640.1, read on the forward strand.
TCTTCACCCATCAGTTTAGCTACTTGTCTAATATTTAATTCTCGAAAGCCTTGTCTCATCTGGTTATGTATTTAAATTTCTTGAGAGTAAGTTAGTTATCTAGTATCCCATTTGATCCAATAAACACATGAAACCAAAACACATTTTAAGTTACCGAGCTTCTTCAAGCTACAACCTGAGAAGGACTCCTGGAGTGATAACAACATGGATGAATTACAATCACATATTCTTTTGGTTTACGATACAGTTGATTGTTTGATGTATTTGAGAAATAATCATGATCTTTGCCTCCTCATTTTAACATTTTTTTCTCAATACAACCCCTCGCATATTCCATGACCCTTCTTCACCCCCTTTGCATTGACAACTATTAAACAATTTGAATGGATTGGATTGCATGAGTCTGATATGTTGCTGAGAAATTTTTTATTTCATATTTAATAGAGTTGTCATGTATGGTTGTTAAAGAAACTATTTGCTAATAAATTATGCATACAAAAATGAGATTTTTCAGCATAGGTAGCCATGGTTGGGGTAATCGAGGAAGGGGAAATTGGAACAAGGGCCCTAAAAGGAAAAGACTCTCTATACACTTTGATGCAAACTAGAAAGAGTTAGGCCATCTATTTCAAGATGGATTTATTAACTGGATTGAGAAAGGAGTGATTCAACCTAGGACTGAAAGGCCTACCTTCCAATCCCCACAAATCCTTGGTATCCCAATGCATCCTAATGTCTCACTTCAACATGAAGTCCCCGAAAATGACGGATGGAGAGAGATTGTCAACCCGACAGTCTCCCAACATCGTGGTTGGCCTAATTTGTCTCTACTTTCTCATCCACCTATTAATCAAATTGTCCAAGCTTCCCCTGTCCACTCACTAGTACAGTATTCCCATGTAAGAAAAAAGATAAGCATTGAGGCCCACCATGCTCCTGACAAAAGAAAAGCCATTGTTGCCCCTTCCTCAGCCTAAATTGACTCTGATAAATGCGTGTCCTCCCACATGCATTTGAGAGATGATTTCTCTCATGTAATCAATGAGATTAGGCCTAAAGGATCCACACATCCTAAGGAAAATTCAAAGATATCAAAACATGACAACAACAATAATGGAAGGATTGCCTCCTAGAGTGGCAAATATCGATTTTAAGTTTTTATTTATTAATTGTTGAGAACAGTTGACTTCTGAAATTTTGGACAACATGTTGTTTTTGGATATATGGGTAATATATTTTTGGAAATAATTTCAATTATCATTGATATAAATTGTCAAAATATGAAAGTGATGATGGGAGTCACAAGGAGGGATGTTTTTTTTGATTAACTAGTTGTGTTATGATTGTTAAAGAACTAAAGGGAGTCGCAAGAGTTCCCATCTACTAGTTATTATTTATTTAAATCCCTTATTATGATTTTATTACTTTTCCCCCTTAACTAAAAAGTTGGTTGAGTTTTAGTTAACTTAACTAAAAAAGTAGTTCAACTACTTCAACCAGTTCTAATTTGTTTAAAGGAAAAAGGAAAAGGAGGAACAAGAGGAGAATAGGAGGAGAAGCATACTAAGGTTTGTTCTTTGAGTTTTTTTTCAGATAATTCAATTTTCATTCATTCCTTAATTCATTCGAAGCCTAATTCTTTTTTATGATAGCAGGGTCCTATTGTAGACAACAAGATTCAAGGATGAATTACATCATTCAAACACTTGTTTTTCATAGGTCTTGATCTATCTTTGATAGTCTATGTAGACTTGTATGTTTTTGAATTAGATTTCATGACCGACAAAGGCTATTGTGCAGAGTCGAGTGGGAAGAAATCTATGGCAAGCTGATCCAGATTTTAAAGTTTAGTTTTTATACTTTCTTTCAAAATTCCTTTTGTATGTTTCATCGTGGACATCTATGTTTGAATTTGGTCCAAAACTTCCTCAGGACATTTTGTGAAGAGAACGATTCTTTTGATGAATTGGAATCAAATAAACGATTTCTTTATGTCTCGTCCATTTTGATTATTGACTTAGTGTCTTTACTTCAGTCTCTATATTTATTTCAGCATCTATTATGTTCATAAAATTACATAAATAATGATTTTTTCAGAAATCTTTTATTTATAAAAAACCAACCTAATCACTTGTAAACAATACTTGTGAATTGGGATACCAATTTTGATGGATATAAACATAGGGTGATATTCCCGTGTATCTTTCTTTATCCAAGAGGGATCTGAAAAATGTTTGAGTAAGATCATTTCATATCTTTTCCTCAACATTTATTTTGGTGACCATACTGGGGAAATCTTCAATATTTCTCTGGTTGATTTTTATGCTTGATCATCATCGAATACATCTATTTTTTCTGATATTGATTCTTTGACTATTATATTTCTTAATGATTGTACATGTTTGAAGGAGGCCCAATATTGAGCCCGATCTTCAAGATCATACCAACATTGCTTTGAATCTCTTTAACACCATTTTAGACACTATTATTACTCAGGCTAAGCTTAATCATTCATTGGACGCAATTGAACGAGATATTAGTTTCCAAGAATGATGGGAAGCTAGACGTAGACAACCTAGAAATCAACAATAACTGTCTTTTTTATGCATCTTTTTCCCTCTTTTCATGTCCTTAGACTCTTGTGTTTCTAGGAGAAGAAGAGGATTATCACCTGAAAGTAATCCTATTGCTGAAATAGGAACAAGAAATGTTGTGTTATCTACCCAACAAAGTGCTCTAAGGAGAACTTTGTCTGATTCATCCAATTCATATTTCTCTCCCTCACCTATCATCCACAAGATGGCATCTAATGGTGGCTCTGGTGGCACTTGAAGTGATTCTTCCTCTCAGTATTCAACTTCTTCAATTATTGGTAGTTTATATAGCCACCATATTCCTATCCAATATACCACAAATCCTACCAAAGTCATAAAAAAGTATGGGCTTTTTAAATTTGAAGAAGAAGCCACAACCACACCATGCCATTTTTCCTCTCCTCTTAGCCTAGCACCTGCTACTTTCCCACTTCCTAAATTCAAGGATCATCTTCCCAGATTTTTGGGAAATAACAATGTCTCTACAAATGAACACCTGGTGGCATTTTATAATGCTTGTCATGACATAAGAGTTAATGACAATGATACTTGCATGCACTTATTTGTTAATTCCTTGGAGGGAAAGGCTACGGCTGATTTTTTTTACCTTCCTCCTAATATTCTATCTACTTGGGAGGAGTTATTCTATTGTTTCAAATCCACCTATGGGAAATCTAAAAGCCTAGCTGAGAAATTAAAAGAGTACAATAACATCGCCTATAAGAATGGTGAGACCATCAAGTCCTTCAACTTGTGTTTCACTAAGTTATAAAATCAAATCCATGAACTCATTCGACCTCAGAACCAAGCCACTTTCATGCATTAATACAATGCATTTCCTTCCCCATATCATCATAGGATTGAGGAAAAACCCATTGATACCCTCAGTTCCTCTCTGCATACTTGTTTAGAGTATGAAGAACATCTTGAAAGTATATGTCTTCCTGAGGGAGAATCAAATAAAAAATAGACATGTCTTCCCTCTTACATCTAGTACAAGATATGAATAATCGTATGATAGCGTATGAGCGAAAAGGAAATGTCTCCCCTCTCACCCCTGGAGCTTCATCCTCTTCTGCACCCCCCTTTATAAATCCAATTGAAAATAATTTTCAGCCTAAAGCTATCATGCCTCAAATTTGGTGTAAATTTTATGAGGAACACCATGAGGAAACCACATGTGAGGTAAGGAAGAGAGCCAGAGATAAAATCTTTGGTAAAAGACTAGAAACTACCATCGATGTCCTAGATTTTGTAGAGCTAGAAGATGTCATGATCATCAATACTAGGAATAATCCTATGCTCCTAAAGGAAAATATGATCCTCTCGAAAATTATTCTATCCTGAGCTCATCCTCACCAGTTGCTATTGTTCAAGTTCCTAAGGTTCCTAATAGTTAAGCAACTAACTCCTCTCTCCCCTCTTCCAAATACAATATTATGAATCAATTGACCAACATCAAAGTAGATGCCACCCTTATGGACATGGTTGTTGTCCCTGAACAATAGAGGCATCTAAAACAATTCATGGAAGGAAAAGATTCCATTGTATATGATCTAAAAATGAAGAAGACTTGTATTCTTGAAAATTTTTGCAAGTTAAATTTATGTGTTAAAATGCAAATGGATCAAATTTGCAACACAATTTTAATAGGATTTACTCATTCAAGATGCATACAGTATCATAATCAATGAACAAAAAACACATAACACTGCAAATGATAAAGGAGTTCACCCCTCTCTTGGGCTACATCTCTTGGTCCAGCTTCCAATGGATCATTTGTATTATTTTCTCAAAGTGATAAAAAATGTGCTATACAATGTTCAAAATTCCAAATAGACTACTCCAATGGCTTTAGAACGTCCAAACACCCCTAGCTAGTCTTTTTTGACACCTCGTTTGGACAAATATTGAAGTAGATAGGCTTCCTAGAAGTCTCCCCTTCAAGCTTGTTGTCTCTGAATCTACAAAACGCACCTCTCTTGGCTCAACCTAGTCCACACACAATTTAAAGCATAAAAACTTGGCAATGGGTGCAACTGCACAACCGATCCAAACTGTCGAACGGTTATGCATTGGCCTTAACTACCAAGGCCCGTGGGCACATGGTCATCACATGACCGCACACTATAACACAACAGGGCTTAAGTTTAAAACCATTGATATAACCATAAGGTTTAAACCCGTGCATATACATTGGTCACATTTCATATCAAACTGCACATATTCAAACGATTATAACATATGTTATGGTGGGTCTAACTGTCGTAGCATCGGTCGTATGCAATACAATATGTAACCATGGGACGGGGCTTAGCCCCGGCCCTGTTCATGCCCCAACACACATTTACATGATGTTAAATACATTGAAATGCATATACATATCAAGTAACATGTGCGGGTTCACCGGTTGGGTGGCCTTTCCCAAAGCTTTACTCTGCCCCGGAGGTCACGGGGTCGACTCCTGCCAAGTGCAAAGATTTTAACCAACAAACAGGAGACATGTGGCAGCCATTGATTGTGTCGCCATCCCATTCGCTACCAAGAAACCATGTCACATGCCAACTGTCCAATAACTTCCTGTCATGTGTCGTACGACCTGCCACGTCATCGTCCGTACGGACTATAAGAATTGTATAGTCAACATCCCTTTTTTGCCTGTTTGCTATTTTGAATAGACTGCGATATCTCTCGCTCCCGATGTCCGTTTGAACCCAAATAAGTTGCGTTGGGTTTGAAACGACGAGGCCTATTCTCTCGTTCGATTTGAAGTGATTTTGAGCACTTTGAATTTTTGAGCAAAATTTGATCCCCTGATCACACCTCCCCATTGGAAAGCTTTTGGACCTCCAAAAGACAATTTTCATTCTATTTGAAGATGAGGGTATTGTTCTCTCACTCTTCCAACCTCAATCCACTTGGCTTTTCTTGGATTTTTACCTTTAAGACCAACTCGAAGATACTCCACATTTCCTCGTTTTGAAGTTCGCATTCTCCTGTCAAGGATGGTGTCTTCATGAAGTTTTGTAAGATATTCTAGGGGAAAATCATCTATAGAAGTAATCTTAATATGCTCTCCTTGATCATCAATCAATGGAGACTCATACAATTTCAAATTCTCAACATTAACAACTGCATACATTTGCATATAAGGAGGCAAATCTAAACAAAAGGCATTATTACCAATCTTGTCGATAATCTTGAAATGACCATATTGAATTGGTTTCAATTTTTTACCTTCTCATTTAAGCCTCTCCTTACTGATGTAAAGCCAAACTTCATCTCCAACTTGGAAACTGTGATCAACACGATGCTTGTCATGTCTCATCTTGTACTTGGCTTGGCTCTTTGCCAACTGCTCTTGCACCATTTGATGTATCGACTGAATTTGTTCAATGAACTTTTATTCCCTATCGATATCATATTGACCATTGATAGCAATATCCTTCCCAAAGATAAAATCTAAATGAGATTTGGGAAAATAGCCAAAACATGCTTCAAATGGTGGTGTTTGAGTTGAAGAGTGCTTAGATCGATTGTAAGCATGTTGAATGTAGTGTAAATGCTCATCCCAAAGTTTAGGATTCTTATTGCAATAAACACAAAGAAGATGCACCACTGTTCGATTTACCACTTATGTTTGACCATTTGTTTGTGGATTAAAATTTTTGCTCATAAACGCGTCCAAAAACTTCCAACAAATCAAGAATCCCGATCAGAAATAATGGATTTAGGCAATCCAAAATGCACCCAAATATTTTGAAAGAATATTTGTGTCATCTGTTCAGCTGTAACCTACTTTGTACAAGGCATCAAAATACACATTTTTCTAAATCAATAAACCACAGCATAAAGATAATCATGATTTCATCTTGACATAGGTAAACCTCCTACAAAGTCCATGGAAATGCTTTCCCAAGGACGAGAAGGAACCGGAAGTGGAGTATACAAACCCAACTTTTGATTGCTAGGTTTACTTGTGGCACATA
>JZKD02S1852640.1:422007-438230 GCA_000966675.3 Picea glauca
TTTCAACCTTGTGAGCATTAGAAAACAAAACACTTGAAAATAATCAAGTCTTCAAAAACCTATGCTCTGATACCAACTTGATCTAAAAATGAAGAAGACTTGTATTCTTGAAAATTTTTGCAAGTTAAATTTATGTGTTAAAATGAAAATGGATCAACTTTTCAACACAACTTTAATAATATTTACTCATTGAAGATGCATATAAACAACAACATAATCAATGAGAAAAAAATACATAACACAACAAATGATAAAGGAGTTCACCCCTCTCTTGGGCTACATCTCTTGGTCCATCTTCCAATGGATCATTTGTATTATTTGCCCAAAGTGCTCAAAAATGTTCTTTACAATGTTCAAAATTCCAAATAGACTTCTCCAATGGATTCAGAACATCCAAAAACCCCTAGCTAAGCTTTTTCAACACCTCGTTTGGCCAAAAATTGAAGTAGATAGGATTCCTGGAAGTCTCCCATTCAAGATTGTTGTCTCTGCATCTACAAAACTCACCTCTCTTGGCTCAACCTAGCCCACACGCAATTTAAATCATAAAAACTTAGCACTGGGTGCAACTGCACAACCAGTCCAAAATGTCAAATGGTTACGCGCCGGCCTTAACTACCAAGGCCCGTGGGCACATGGTCATCACATGACCACATGCTATAACACAATAGGGCTTAAGTTTAAAACCATTGATATAATCATAAAGGTTTAAACTCGTGCATATACGTTGGTCACATGTCATATCAAACCGTGCATATTCAAACGGTTATAACATATGTTATGGTGGGTCTAACCACCATAGCACCAGTCGTATGCAATACAATATGTAACCACAGGTCGGGGCTTAGCCTCGACCCGGTTGACGCCCCAACACACATTTACACGATGTTAAATACATTGCAACGCATATACATATCAAGTAACATGTGCGGGTGCACCGGTTGGGTAGCCTTTCCCAAATATTTACCTTGCCCCAGAGGTCACGGGGTCGACTACTGCCAAGTGCAAAGATTTTAAGCAACAAACAGGTGACACGTGGTGGCCATTGATTGGGCCATGTGTCGCCATCCCATTCACTGCCAACAAACCATGTCACATGCCAACTGTCCAATAATTGCCTGCCAAATCTCGTACGACTTGCCACGTCATCATTCGTATGGACTGTACGGACTATACAACCAGCATCCCTTTTTTTACCTATTTGCCATTTTGAACAGAATGTGATATCTCTCACTCCTGACATCCGTTTGAACCTAAACAAGTTGTGTTGGGTTCGCAACGACGAGGCCTGCTCTCTCATTCGATTTGAAGCGATTCTGAGCACTTTGAATTTTTGAGAAAAATTTGATCCCCTGATCAGTATCCAACCTCTCTGAAGAGGTAAATGAAGATGATTCATCTATAAATAAAGTAGTTGTACATAACTTTAGATACCCTGTAAAAAATACGTCTTTTATATTTCTATAAAGATTCTGGATCAGATCACCCATTATTGCCTCATTGATGGAAGTTTGGGCCTAAGTGTGATGTCGAAGATTATTATGGAAGATCTAGGATTGTCTGTACAAATGAAAATGACAAGAGCATGCTCTCTTATAATAGTCTATAACAAACGACCATAGGTGATATTAAAGATGTGACCTTAGTTTTGTGTGCACACCCTGAAATAAGGACAACCCTTAGTATTCAAGTAATTGATATGTCAGTAATAAATTACTCAATCATCTTGGGAAGATATTGGCAAGCTTTGACGGTGGGATACCTCTCACTCGACAGGACACACTTATCCATTCCTCGGAATGGTAAAAACATTATAGTCCTTAGAGAGGGAAGGATTTCACCTTACATAGAAAGTGTCCCACAACCTAATGTCAACTATATCAAAGAGGACCGAGGGTTGTATTCCAAATTTGTTGAGGAGGATAACATTCCCTTGGAACAAATTGATTTAGATGATGGTATGTGTCACATGCACTTTTATGGTTCATGCTCTAGTGAAGGTAACAGAGCTGGCATAATCTTGTGCTCTCCTATGGGGAAAATTCATAACTTTTCTTACAGGTTGGAGTTTGCTTGTACGAATAATGTCATTGAATTTGAAGATTTATTATTAGGCATTGAAAATGCCTATAATCTTGGTTGTGGTCACATTTTAGTTTTTGGAGATTCTGATCTTGTTGTGAACCTTGTACATAAGATATACTCTCCTACAAACAAGTTGATGAAATGATACACCCAAACTATCTGGGCACTTATCTAGAACCTATTATCTTTCAACATTACTCATGTTAATATGGAATTGAATTCAATGGCCGATCAGTTAGTTGTTTTTGCAACCTCTCCTAATTGCCAACTTCTGCCATACAAACCTGATTGTAGTTTTCAATCTTTGTATCATCCACATATCCCTAACAATATAGAATCTTGGTAGGTATTCCCTAGCGATGAGAGAATCTGTGCTTTCATTCAAAATGAACCTTATAATGCCAAGGAAATTATATCCATAGAAGATAACAAGATTCCTAAGGTCTTGAATCCTCTAGAGAGTTCATTGTCATCGAGTCATGTAATAAATAAAAAGAAACAAAAATAAGAGGAGTCGAAAAGGAAGGTGGGTGAAACCATATCCTTGACCATTGGGACACCCGAGTCTCTAAAGAATGTTAAAATAGGTGCCCAATGTTATGATGAAGAGAAAATGGATTTTGTCAAGCTACTTGGTGAATTTCAATATGTTTTTTCTTGGTCTTATGAGGATCTACGTGGTTTTGATCCTTCTCTTATACAACATGCCATTCCCATCAAGGAAGGCATAAAACTAGTTAGGAAAAAACAAAGACCCATCAACCCTACACTGGAAGGGACTATTCGAAAGGAGTTGGAAAAACTCTCGAAAGATAAAATCATATTTCTGGTCAAATATTCTGAATGGGTTTCAAATTTGGTTCCTGTTTGAAAATCCATTGATCATATCATATTTGGCGTTGATTTTAGTGCATTTAATCGGGCTATTATGAAAGATCACTTTTCTCTCCCTAACATGGAAATGATTCTGCAGCAAGTTGCAAGGCCATAGATGATGCCCTTACTTAACGGTTTTTCTGGTTATAATCAAATTAAGATAAAAGGGGAAGATACATACAAAACTACCTTTATTACTCATTGGGGTACCTTGACTTACGAACATATTCCTTCTGGCTTATCTGGTACGAGTACCACTTTTAAAATATCTATGCAAATAACTTTCGACGATTTGATCAATGAGATTATTCATGTTTATCTTGATGATCTAATCGTGTACTTTAAAGGGATATCAATTGTCTCAAAGTTTCAAAATTTATGGCTGGGTCCTTTCAAGATCGCTTTCATCCTGGGTACTAACTCTTACATTTTAAAAGATTTGTTGGAGCAATTGTTTTCCTACATCACTAATGGTTCTCACTTAAAACACTACGTGGAACCAACTTGAAAAGTTTTAACACTGTTTGGATTTTATGTATAATAGTAGTCTAGTTTTTCTTTCATTTTCACCATTGTTTTTCTTTTTTTCTTTTTCAGTAGTTTAATTTATTCTTTCCTTTTTAATATCTTTCATGCTACTTTTGCAATTCGATCATTTTATTTCTGCTTTTTAAATTTTGCAGTCCTATTTCTATAATGAATTTGATTTCTTTTTAGTTTAATTTTGGTCAAGAATAAGATGTTGGATCAGTTGTTCCACAGTGACACTCCTGCAAAGTATTGTTAGTCAATAAAAATCAATCTTACACGGTTGTTACGATGTTCCCCCTGAAAGCATAATTGAATTTGTTACATGCTTTCACTGTTGTCTTATAAAGAAATTGGTTATCTCTCGCTTCTGCTTTCCATTTTTTCATCCATTTGAGAATTAAAAAGAGAAAGTCCATAATTTTTTCTCCTTGAACAAAAGAGAAAATTATGGTTGAATGATTATGCATACATGGATAAACCCCCTCATACTTAACATTTTCGATGAGTTATTCCAAAATTCTCGGTCATTTTTCCATTAAATCCGCTCACTTCCCCCTTTTGCATAATCATTCTAGTTATACCTTCTTGATCTATTGTTCTTGGTCTATGAAACCATACATTATGAGTTCTAATCTATTTGAAAAAAAAATCCATGTGGAGTCGCCATTTTTTTTACGATTAAAATCACAATGAGGATTTCGTTCACAAAGTATTGCTTAAGCCTATTATTTAAACTATGCTAACGATATATAATACTAGTAGGTGGGACCCCCTTGAAGACTCGAGTATCAAAGATAGTCTTATTACACATTTTATGTTGTTTTTTCAATGTTGCTTACGGGGTTCTACATGATTGGTGATGAAATATTGGTTTTGTTTATGACATAATGGCAAATGGATAATGCATTTGATGTGTTGATTCTATTATTCTAAGCTATAAAATTCCATGTTATGAATGGCTTATATTTACTGTTATTTCATTGCCATTGTCACCATGATTCATTATATGGTATACCTACACAAGACACATGTTAGTAACAACAAGAAACAAGAGCAATGGAAAGAGACTTGTAAAACAAAATCCAAGGAACTATACTATACTATGTTATGCTTTACTATGTGCAAATGAAATTAAAAGAAATTAATGTTAGTCCTAGCTAGAAATGTTAGTGGCTATATGATTTGTATTGAGTTATATCATGCACATTTGATATATGGATTAATGGTATGGTTTTGGAAATGGTTAATATGGATTGGGTGGCACAATTGGCAAGAAATGTGTGCAAGTTTCGATGCATGGAATTAATGGTATGGATTAATTGTATGGTTTGGCTAGGTGTCGTGTATTACGAAATTGAATGAAATGGAGGATGGAAGTGACCTACAGTAAATTCACGTCACTCCATACTTCTCCCATTGGCCATCACCCTAGCATGGTTATTGTTCATTTGGTTTTGCTGTGGTTAAGCCCTGAGATTCAGGCATGGAAGAAACTACTCAACCAACTCACATTTTTAAGGTCATTGGTTACAGGTATGGTTCTTTTAGCCCATCCATGAATTCACTCTGTGTATGAAATGTACGTCAGCTCAGTAATGTGTTTGTTTTTTTTTTCTTGAGGTTAGAAATTGTGTAAACGTGTGATGTTTTCTCTAGAATGACTGTGTGTGTTATTCATTGCAAATGGAAAAACTGATGGTTGAAGTCCTTATTTCATTGGTTGTTATGTGTGGTGGAAACTGTGATGGCTCTCTTTTGTCTTTATGGGTTTTTTTTGGAGGGTTTTAATCTATTTAGCCTTGATGGCCATATCCTCATAGTTATGGTAACCATATCTGGTTGTATTTGGTGCTATGGGGTTGATGTGTATGTTTCGATCCACCTTTTGGCCACTATATATGTTTTCACCTGGTCGTGGTCTCTTTTTGTGTGAATTGGTATTAGCACAATTGGTTATTGGGTGGCCATTATGCCAAGAAGTATACTTTAGGATTGTTGATAGTACTTGGGGTCTGAATTTCCATCGGCATTGTTATGTGTTGGTTCGAATCTTGAGAAGAGAGCAAGGGTTATGACTTTGTGTGTTCTTGGTATTGGTTGCTCTCCAGTAAGGAATCTTTTCTTCTCTGCATCGTGGTCTACCCTACCTCATGTTGAACTATCACCCTATTTTACAAGGCTAAGGGTTATGAGGCTTGTGGTTTCATCGTGCTTGTCTCGAAGGTCTCTCACCTACTGTTGATGTGGTCGACCTCTAGTCACCTTGTGTTTTGGTGATCAAGAAAACCCTTGATAATTTCTTGTGTTAATGGTTACAAAGCTTGATTTTGATAAAAACAACCAATCGAACTCTTATTTGGTCTCTTGTTGACTGTCATAACCTGGTTGAGTAGTATTGGCAGTGGCATTGATTATTGTCTCATCTTTGTTTGATCAATTTGTTGGAAAGTTGTAATTGGAAATGGTAATTGGTATATACTCGTTGCATACTTTTGTTATGACAGTTGAATTGATAACTCGTGATTGTTTAATTGGTTGATTGAAAGTAAGCATAAATGTATAGACACATAGATGCCTCTTTTCATTATGTGTTGGTCTGTGTGTTCCTACAATGTGGTATAAATTGAAGTGGTGATTGTTGTGTGTTTAATTTGCCCGATCGAGATTATTGCAATTTGAAGAGTTGATGATTGTGACCTGGATGTCTATTGTATATGATTTATGGATACATTGTGCATCTTTTTGTTTTATTGTACCATCAGAGATGAGCATGAGGTTTTGGTAGTATGGTTTCATTGAAAATTTAATTGTTAAATTTTCAAATGAATGGAATTGGGCATCTTTTAAAAGAGTCTATTCAACTCAGGAAAGACCTATGTCTATGTTTGATTTGAGAAATTAAATTATGGGCATTGGTTGATGTTTTCTTTTTTAATATGCTAAACAAAGTTGAAGCAATCTAATTGTGTGTTCCTTGGATTTTGTTTTAAATATAAAAGGGAAGGAAATGAAAAGAAACGTAATTCCTTTAACAAGATGGGTGAAAGTCATGACGATTCTAAGTATGATTATAGATTGTGTTAATTGAAAGTTTTTAAAGAAATTGGATGTGGGACAGTGAACAAGTTTTAACACACAATATTTTTTTAATTGGTGACAATAATTGTTTAATTGGTGTTGGAATAGTTGTATTGAATACAAAATTGTTTTTATGAATTACTTAATTAGTTTTTCAAACAATATTTTCTTTTTTTTCCTAACATTATTTCACTTTTCAGACATTACAATCCCTCTCCCTTCCCATATTCACTATCCACTCCATGTTCCTAAAATTTAATTATAGTTAAGATAAGTTATGCATTATGGCAGTTAAAGGATCACATGGATGAAGTATAGTGATATGTTCTTTTGGTTTACGATACAGTTGATTGTTTGATGTCTGTGAGCAGTAAGCATGATATTTCCCCCCTCATTTTCACATTTTTCACTCAATACAACCCCTTGCATATCCCATAACCCATGTTCACCCCTTGCTCATTGACAACTATTAAATGATTTGTATGGATTTGATTTCATGAGTTTCATATGTTGTTGAGGAAAATTTTATTTCATATTTAAAAGAGTTGTCATGTATGGTTGTTAAAGAAAGTATTTTCTAATCAATTATGCATACATGAATGAGATTTTTTAGCAGAGGTATTCATGGTTGGGGTGATTGAGGAAGGGGAAATTGGAACAAGGGCCCTAGAAGGCCAAGATTATCTATACACTTTGATGCAAACTCGCAAGAGTTAGGCCAACTATTTCAAGCTGGATTTTTTAACTAGATTGGAAAATGAGTGGTCCAACCTAGGCCTGAAAGGCCTCCCTTCTAAGCCCCACAAGTCCCCAGTATCCCAGTTCCTCCTCATGTCTCACTACAACCTGAAGTCCCTGAAAATGATGGATGGCAAGAGATTGTCCACCTGGCAGTCTCCCAACATCGTTGTTGGCCTAACTTGTCTCTACGTGCTCCTCCACCTATTAATAAAATTGTCCAAGATGCCCCTATCCACTCACTAGTACAATATTCTCATGCAAGAAAAATGTTAAAAACCGAGACCCACCATGCTCCTGACAAAGGAAAATCCACTGCTACCCCTTCCTCACCCTCAAATGACATTGATAATTCCATGTCCTCCCACATGCATTTGGGATATGATTTCTCTCATGTGATCTGTGAGATTAGGCCTAAAGGCTCCACACAGCCTAAGGAAAATTCAGAGAGATGAAAAGGTGATAGCAACAACAAGGGAAATATTTCCTCCAAGAGTGGAAAATATGGATTTTAAATTTTTATTTATTAATTGTTGAGAACACTTGACTTCTGAAATTTTGGACTGTACACTATTTTTGGATATATGGGTAATATATTTTTGGAAATAACTTCAATTATCATTGATATAAATTGTCAAAATATGAAAGTGATGATGGGATTCACAAGGAGGGATGTTTTGTTTGATTAACTAGTTCTGTTATGATTGTTAAAGAGATAAAGGGAGTCACACAGGGTCCCACCTACTAGTTATTATTTATTTAAAACCCTTATTATGATTTTATTACATTCCACCCTTAACTAAAATGTTGGTTGAGTTTTAGTTAACTTAACTAAAGAAGTATTTCAACTACTTTAACCAATTCTAATTTGCTTAAAGGCAAAGGGAAAAGGAGGAGCATGGGAAGAATGGAAGGAGAGGCATACTAAGGTTTTCTCTTTAATTTGTGTTGAGATAATTAAGTTTTCATCCATTCCTTAATTCATTCGAAGCCTAATTTTTTTTTATGATAGCAGGGTCCTATTGTAGACAACAAGATTCAGGGATGAATTACATCATTCAGACACTTGTTTTTCAGAGGTGTTCATCTATCTTCGATAGTTTGTGTAGACTTGTATTTTTGTGAATTAGATTTCATGACTAACAAAGGCTATTGTGTAGAGTCGAGTGGGAAACAATATGTGGCAAGATGATCCAACTTTTAAATTTCAATTTTTTTACATTTTTTCAGAAGTCCTTTTGTATGTCTCATCAAGGACAACTAAGTTTAACTTTGGTCCAAAACTTTCTTAGGAAATTTTGTAAAGATAACGATTCTTTTGATGAATTGGAATGAAATAAACGATTTCTTTATGTCTCATATTTTTTTATTATTGACTTGGTGTCTTTATTTATGTCTCTATATTTATTTCAACATCTGTTATGTTCAGAAAATTACATAAATAATGAATTTTTTAGCAAGGTTTTATTTATAAAAAAACAGCCTAAGCACTTGTAAACAATACTTGTGAATTAGGATACCAATTTTGATGTCTATAAACATAGGGTGATATTCTCATATATCTTGATTTAGCCAAGAGGGATCTGAATTTGTTTGAGTAATATCATTTAGTATCTTTTCCTCAACACTCTCCAAGGAGCCCGAGTGAGTTTGACCAATGTTTGTTCTAGGTACATCAAATACTTCCCTTCACTGTCATCTTGTGTAAGTAACCTAAAGATTATGGCCACTAAGGATACCAAATCACAGTTAGCCTCTAGGCAGGTATACTTGACAGTCGAGTCCAAACGTATGGGCAGGATATCAAGTCTGAAATTATTCAAGAGAACTAAGGACAAGTGGACCGGTAAATTGTAGAGGACCCCGAACAGATTTAGAATTCATGAAGCTCCAAGACAAACAATTTAACCTCAAGAAGAACCCAAAAAATATGATCATACTACTACGATTGGTTAATCCTCAAAGGGATAATCTTAATTTCCCTCCCATACGCGACCTCATGTTTAAACCCTGTGTGAGAGGGGGATCCCAGCTATGCTTATATGAAGGTTGGATTTTACTCTTCCTATTACAAGATTCTGCATTTTTTTTTAATGCTTTGAAAAGTTATTCTCACAACCTATTCCAAAGCTCTAGTCCTAGTCTATTTTTGGTGTAAAGATCTCAAAAATAAAGTTTATAGTTTTATTTTAATTAGCGTTCATTCTCATGGTTGTTTGTTGCACAAAGGTGAATGATAGTGAAACTGATGATGTTTGAGACTCGACTCCCAAAGAGGTGAAAAGAATGAGATGAAAAAATTATTTTCAATGAATTTCTAGCTATGGGAAGGAGAAGAGTTTGTTTTCTTTTGTCACTAAAAAACACTCAAGAATGAAAAATTTTATACTATTTTTTTCTCAACAAGAATTCAAACAATTGCCAAATTATAAAGAAAACCTTTCCAATATCCAAAACCAATGCATACAATTATTTATTTGTTTGATTGTGAATGCAATTTGAAATGTTCATCTAATGCTTCATTCTTTCACTAATAATGAAAAAGGTTCACTACTGTGATTTGAAAAAGAGGAAGGAAAAGTACACAAACAAAGACACTCTCAACAGTAAACAAGAAACCAAAAGAGGAACAACTACCAAACTATTCACTCAAAGGAAAAACAATAAGAAACAAAAAGTCACACTTTATAGTCTTCCGGAATTGAGTAAGGGATCAAAGATAAGGAAAACAATATTGTGATCAATGACCTTCCTTATGAAAACCTCCAATCAATTAGATAATTGAGAAGAGAAGCAAAAAGAAACCAAGTTTGAAAGTGAACAGTTGATTTTTGCAATAGGGAAAGACAACACAAAATCAATAAAGAATAAAAGAATGAAAGGTAGCAAGTTTGAGTCAAACATAGGACAATATCTGACAAAATAGGATCCGAGTGAGAGAAATATCTCCAAGGACTATGCCTAGCAAGAAAAAAAATTGTAATTTTTCAAAGGAATAAAAATTGGCGCTCTGGTAACCAAAGAACCAGAGCGCTACAACGCTCCATGATAGACTCTAGGGGAGAATTGATCAAGAAATTAACACTATGAATTAAACTGTAGAGGGGTGCTAGTCCTGAGAAATGTTGTAGAAAAAATCAGAAATATCTATAACTCCAGGAAATTCAATCCGAGACTCTCTGAGACAACTTAGAAAAGATGAAATATGTTAGGATAGATTAAATCAATAAATGGGATCTAAAGATAGTAAAAATACATGGACGAACCAAGGAAAGAAAAAAAAACTAAAAATTTTATCCCCGGTGGAGTCACCAATTTATGTTATGGAAATATTCCCCTGCGGACATGTGAACTTTCCCTTAGAGTACACAGCCCTATACCAAGACAAAAAACTACCACTGGACACTACCACTCTTATAGATTAATTTTATCCATCGAAAAAGAGATAAGGAGGGAGATTATGATGTAACTAACTTTTGAAGTTTGTCCAAGTTTCTCTAATCCATGAGTTATGAACAATGCCTTCAATGGAAAACATGAGACAAATGATTATATCCTACCCTAATGGATTAGAAAAAATCAATCGATCTATGAAGATTAATACAAGCATAGACAAGTACATGTAAACACATACTAGAAGTAAATAGACAAAGTATATTAATTATAACTTCAAAATGAAATTTACAATCTTTAGATGATTTTTCAACAACCCCTCCAAGTCCTCCTCATCCAGCCCTTGCTCGAAAGATCCATAATCAAAATAACAATCCTTTGTTGATTTTTTCCTCCCTTGTTCACCACGAGAATTCCTCCATTTGTAGGCTTTGAGAGACTCAACCACATTGGTTATATTTGTAATTATTTTAGGATATGGCTCCAATAGTTGTGATATCTCCTTTAGATGCATCCTAAACGTTAGATTTGAGCCAAACCAACTTGATCCATCCATAGCTATCCTTAGAATAAAATGAAATTTCTTCCACGGTTTTCTGAAATGAATTGAAACTCCCTTAGAATGGGAAACAAAGTGATACAACGCTCCCTATGATATGGAAAAGGAGCGCTAGTAATCCCTGTATATTAGCAGGGGAGCGTTGATCTTCCCAAAAGTTTGCAATATGAGCAATTCTCATAGAAAAAAACATTTGTTTCTACTTTCATATGATGGGAAGTCTTCTTCTAACATGTTTTAGGGTTTGTATCAATTATTTTCATGGTGTCATTCATGATGCGACACTTATGAAACGAGAATGTGACACATACAACACTTGCGACAAAAGTGTGACACTTACGACACTTATGACAATGAGGATGTAACATTATAAAAGTGACGAATTTTGATTTGTAGCAACCATCCTCACTAAAAATAACTTCCCATCTAGGAAGTTGTCATCTAAATTTCCTACATCCTCCCTTGATAATATGTGTGATATATTATTTGGTCCTGCATTCATCCTCCATGGCTTCACTATGACCTCAAAATTGTATTCCATAAATAATACGAGCCACCTGCATATTCTCCTCCCCAACACTGGATTGTTTACTAAGTATTTTAATGAAGAATGGTATGTATACATCTTTAAGTGAGACCCAAATATATAATGTATGAATTTATGCAGTGCACATGTATACACCGAATTTTATGGACAATGTGTCCACATGTACATGAAATTCCTTGTTCCAATATGAAAAAATTAAAATCAGCATGGTCACCAACTTTTGTTTTAGGGTGTCCAACCCCTTATGGTAGTCTTCATTCCATTGAAAATTTTATTCCTTATTTATTAACTTCTCCATCGAAATTGTGATCCACACATATTACTTGATAAATTTCCTATAATAACCTATATGACCCAACAACGCCCTCATCTATCTGACTAATGTAGGTGGTTCTAACTCCAAAATTACTGCAATGTTAGTTGGGTCTACCAATAGTCCATGTTTGCACACTACATGTCCTAACATAATTCCAAACAATGAGAAACAAATGCACTTCTTCAAGTTGAACGAAATATGACACTATATGCAATGATCCAACATAAGTCAAAGAACTTATATATGATTTTTAAATAGACTGAACACCATCCAATCATCCAAGTATACTTCTAGGAACTTATGGATGAACTCCTTGAATGTTGCAACTACTACCCTGGAAAACACCACAAGGGCATTCTTCAATCCAAAGGGCATAACCGTGTATTGATAACTTCCCCATTCTGTCGCAAAACTAGTCTTGTGTCAATCCTCTTGTGTGATTCTTATCTGATGGTACCCAGAGAATGTTGAATTACTAAGAGAGGGGGTGAATCAGTAATAGAGGAATTTAATCATTTTTAACCATATAATGCAAGTGTTATATTAGTGTAGAATTATTATGCAATAAACATACATTGTACATCAATGTTTTTACATGGAAACCCAAAGTAGGAGAAAACCAAATAATGTTCTTTGTTATATGTCTTGAATAATTACATTCATTCGAAGCACCAACTTCCTTTATTTTCCAACTACAACTGGAAGGAGGATCCAAACCCCTAGTTTCCCAGGCTACAACCTGAGGGAAACTCCAACTCCCCAATTATTTGTCTACAACCAGAAGGAGGCTACAACCTCCTAAGTTCTCTAGTTACAACCACCTATCCTTTCCTCGTCCAACCGCCTTGAAATATAAGTAGAATGATGGAACCACTATCACATTATCACTGTGAGATATACCATTGTACAACTGTTCCAACTTGCACCATTGAAATGAAACCAACTTGTACTACTTCCCTGCAATCAACCTATACCTAAACTGAACATGTATCAACCAAAATAAAATAGATACATGACCCATAGTTCTGCAACACACGTATGTACCTTCCCTATCTTTTATGCAGCTCGCATATGTACATGACCAAACTGTTATGCAGGCTGCGTATGCCTTCTGAAAAATAGGGTTTTCTTTCTTATGAAACCTTTTGACCCTATGTAACTTCTTTCACATAGATATGTAACCTATCACTATATCCAAACTGTATCTGTACCCTGTGCATGAATCCTCATACATAACCTTTACCAAAAAACTTTGTATCTCTCTCTAGTCACGTTCCATAAGTGTGTGTAATTATGAACAAGTATAATATCCCTCACATGATATAGAATTCAAAGCCTTTTCTAATATTCAAACTCTCAATACATCAACCAATACAATCTCTCAACCATGTACCACAAAAACCCTTAGCCATATGCCAAGAAATACAAGATGTGCCTCAACTCTAACAAGAAGTATCAATGATAGATATACCATCAATGTATTTCTGTAGATCCATCTTATACAAAAGATTCCATGCAACCACTAGTCTCTCTAGGGATAATCCTCAAATATCCATAACCATTTCTCATGCATACATCAAAATCCAAATATTCATAGAAATAAGACATACATTTTGAACCGATGGATATATCTGATGTATCTGAGCACTATAAACCTTCCCAGGAGCTTGATCTCAGAATATAGAACCTCTACATCTTCATGTTCTCAATTTTCCATGTATTTACCCACATTTACACACCCTCATACACTTCCATCTCGTGTATGTATGCACCCTAATATACTATCAGCCCATGGATGTACATACCCTAATACACTACCATCCTACGTATGCCTCAGAAATTAGGGTTTTTTAGTATGTGTTGTAATTCTGAAAATTTCATCGTCAACCCTTGAAGTTCATTACATGTCATGTCATGTCTAGAGTACCATGCTCTATGAGCGTCTTTTAGACCATACAAGGCTTTCTTCAATTTACACACATAATCTTCGTTCTCTAACAACTGAAATCCTTCTAGTTGTTCAATGTAGGATTATTCTTCAAGTTCCCTTTTCAGAAAAGTTGATTTCATGTCCATATGATACACTTTAATATTCTTGGAGCATGAATAAGCTAGGAGCAATCAGATTGCTTCAATTATAGCAACTAGAGCAAATGTCTTTTCAAATTTGATTCTTTCAACCTGTGCGTGTCCTTTACATACCAATCTAGCTTTGTTCCTTGTAACCTGTCCATCTTCATTCAATTTATTTATGAATACCCACTTTGTGCCAATCACATTCTTATTCTTTGATCTTGGAACTAATTCCCAAGTGTCATTCTTATCTATTTGATCAAATTCTTCATCCATGGCCTTATTCCAAAATTCATCCTTGTTGGCCTCTTCAAAACATTTGGTTCAATCATAGATGAGAGTGCTAGGTGCATTTGCTTTGGTGAACGAATTCTTCTTCTAGTCTCAACTCCTGCATCTTTGTTTTTGATAATCTAATCCGAAGGAGGATTATTCTATACTCATTTTCTAGGTGTCTCTGGAGGCACTTGTTGAACTTTCTCTTCTACTTCTGTCTGATCCTCTTCATCTTTCCCTTCTACTTATTCTTCATCTTCTACTTCTTCTTCGTAAAGTTGTTTAATTGGTTCATTTTCTTATTCCTTTAATTATAGTCCACCTATTTCATCAATTGTTACATTTATTATTTCCACAACTTTGTTCAACCTCAAATTGTAAAACTTGTATGCTTTCCTTGTACTTGAGTAACCAACAAGTACTCCTTTGTCCACACGAGAGTCAAACTTTCCCTTTCTACCATATTCTCTTTTGATGTAGAATTTTCTACCAAATACTCTGAAGTGCTTCACATTTTATGGTCTTCCTTTCCATATTTTGTAGGGACTTTTATCAGTGGTGTTTCTGATCATTACTCCTTTTTGAATGTGAACTGTTGTATGCATTGCATGTGTCCAAAAGATATCTTCCAATTTGGAATCCATTAACATTGTTTGAGCCATTTCATGTACTCTCTTGTTCATTCTTTCAACAACTCCATTTTGTTGATATGTCCTAGCAATGAAGAATTTCCCTTTTATTCCATGCCTTCTATAATAGTCCATAAATTGCTTTGAAGTGAACTCTCCTCCATTATCAGATCTCAAAAATTTGATTTTTGAATCCATTTCATTTTCAACCATTTCCTTGTAGACCTTGAAGTTTTCAAAAGCTTATGACTTATTCCTGAGAAATAAAACTCAATTCATTATTGTATAATCATCAACTAATAACATAAAGTATTTCTCACATTTTAAACCCTTTTTTGTAGTTGTTCCAACAAGATCAGTATGCACAATTTCCAGTGGTCTTGTTGTTGAATATTCTTTTGATTTAAACCTAGTCTTTATTTTCTTGCCTTGTTGACAATGGTTGCATAAAGTATTGGTTGGTTTCATAATCTAGAGAATTTCTCTAACTTATTCATTTTTGTTGACTTTGACAAGTTTATCAAAGTGTATGTCACTCATTCTTCTATTCCATAGCCAACTTTCATCTTCCTTTCCTAGAAACCACTTTTCATTTCCAATTTCACTTAGTACATATATGTTTCTTCAAGTTCTTACAGCTATTGCAATCAATTTTCCTGAATCTTATTTTCTTATCTCGCACTTTTGTGAATTGAAAGTAACTTTATGACCTTGGTCACACATTTGTCTCACACTTAGAAGATTATGTTTCATATCTTCTACTAGTAGAATTTTTTTTGCCTTGGTATTCTTATTTCCAATTCTGACTGTGTCTTTTCTAATGATTCTAGCTAAATCATCATTTCTAAAGGAGACTGGTCCATCTCTTTCCTTTATTAATGTAATAAGCCTATTTTTATCACATGTCATGTGTTTTTAGCAGCCACTATCTGTTGGATCATGTTGTCATTGATGCCAATGGTTTGATTGATTGATGTCATTGATTGATGTCAAGTGATTGATTGGTTTCAAAGGATTGATTGATTGATGATTGATGTAATATAATATGTATTGTCCTTGATGAGAATGCATAGATGAAGATGGATCAATGAGTTGTCATTGATACATGATGAAGATGGATAG
>JZKD02S1852640.1:444992-463490 GCA_000966675.3 Picea glauca
GAAAATATATCATAACTCATACCGTTACCCATCAAACAAACTTGGGTCCATTACCCAAACCCGGGGTCTCCAACTTCTCATGGCCATAACTCTCTAACCATGAGGAATTATGTGATGTTCCACATACCACTAGAAATGACATGAAAAGAACTATCCATCTAGGATATTTTCCCTGAAAAATTTACTTTCCTTCATCTCATTATTCCATAATTAAGCATGGGTTCTCTTACTCCACAAAGCGTCTTTCCGTGAGGGCTTTCACCATAAGGGGACCACTTTGGAGTTCATCCATATTTACTTCTTATCAACCATGACAAAAAAATAATGAGTCATATTTACATCAAGCATTATTGGTTCCATTACCCAAACCTTTGTGCTACAGGTCTTTCTTCAAGGGTTGACATCAATGACAACCAACCTTAATCCACACCTTTCACCTGTTATCTCAACTGGGTCTCCACTGGATCTAACATGCATGTATTTAACCATGGTGAATCTTTAATTGCATGTGAGTTCACTGATTAACTGAACTCTCACTAGTGCATGTTTAGTTACAACTAGTACAACTTATCTTAACTCACTTAACTACCCTTATGATTCTGTTACAAATCCAAATCACTCAGTTATGAATGAAATAATAGATTAATATTTATTGTCCAATTTATTTAAGGGAAAATTGAATTAGACACATGTTTCTTATTGACTTTTAAACACTCCCTCTCAACAAGAAAGGGATTATCCTTCACCCCAATCCTGTCTCTATGATATTCAAATTTTCTCCTGCTGAGCGCCTTCGTTAGAATGTCTGCATCCTGATATTCTATAGGAATGTTTTGAACCAACATGATCTTCCGTTGCACACAATCTCTGAGATGATGATACCAGATATCTATATTCTTAGATCTGTCATGAAACACATGATTAATAGAGAGTTTAATGCAACTCTGATTATCACAATAAATCACTACGTATCTAAATGAGAACCAAACAAACCAACCAATATCTTCCTCATCCAAATAGCCTCACATGTAGCTTGAATCACTTCCATGTATTCCACTTACGCTGAACTAAGTTCCACAGATCTTTGTTTCCTACTGTACCAATAAACAACTGTAGATTCGATACTAAATATTCCTCCTGATGTGCTCTTTCTGTCCGTTGGGCTGCCCACCCAATCTGCATCTATGAAGCCATGCAACTTCACCTCATATGTCTGTCTATACCATAATCCATACTCATATGTTCCCTTCAGATATCTCAGAACATGCTTACCTGCCTTCCAAAAGAGTTTGGTAGGCTTAACCATCTCTTGACTTAGCTGGTTAACTGCGTAGAAAATGTCCGGTCTCGTATTCACTAAATACATTAGTGAACCCACTAGTTGTCGATAGATAGTAGCATCCACTACCTCTCCAGAAGTAGCATCCTCTTTCATCCTATTTCCTAGAAGAGGAGTATCCATGGGTTTGCAGCCCTCGATGTGAAACTTACCTAGTATCTCTCTTGTATACTTTCCTTGAGACACAAAAATTTCACCATCTCGTTGCCATATTTCCAATCCAAGGAAATAATGAAGAAGGCCCAAATCCTTCATCTCAAACTCCTTTGCAAGGTCCTCCTTTCATGAGTGTATCAGCTTCTCATCACCAGTAAGTATTAAATCATCAACATAAATCACAATGATTAAAAGCTTACCCTCCACCACAATTTGGTATAGGTTTGCATCTGCTTCACTTTTGGTGAAGCCCAATCCAGTGAAATAGTTGCCTATCCGAGCGTATCAAGAACGAGGTGCGTGTTTCAACCCATACAGTGCTCTCTTGAGTCTACACACATGTGAATCTCTGTCAAAGGTCTCAAAACCTTCTGGTTGTTCAATGTACACTTCTTCCTCAATGATCCCGTTGAGGAATGCAATTTTTACATCCATCTGATGAATGAGCCAGCCCATCTTCATTGAGAGTGTAAGGATGGATCTTATGGAAGAGTACCTTGCAACATGTGCAAAGGTCTCATCATAATCTATCCCCTCAATCTGTGATAAGCCTCGGGACACAAACCTGGCCTTGTATTTCTCCACACTCCATCAACATCTTTCTTTACCTTGTAGATCCATCTCGAACCTACCATTGATTTATCAATCGGTCTTGGGATAATTTCCCATGCATTTTTTTTGACAATGGAGTCACACTCCTCTACCATAGCATCAACCCAAATGGGATCCTACACTGCTTCCTGAAAGGAATATGGTTCATTCAAAATACATTTTCTCATGAGATCCATGTATCCAGCAAATCGACATGAGACTGTCTCTGTCTATGCTATGAAGTAGGGGATCCTACATTCTGTGTAGCATCTAGTCTCAATCTGTCAACTTCCATGGTGCACTTTCTTCCCTTTCTGATGAATGGCTCTGCTTGAGTGGTTTCCTCCACTTCATGAACCTCCTCATGTGGTTGATCCACATCTTGAGACTCATCCTTGGGAACCAATAGTTCCTCTTCTGCATGTAAGTCTATCTCCCTCTCAAGCGACAACTGCATGGCTTTCTCCTCATCGAATTTTATATCCTATTGCATAATAGTCATCCTACTGTTTGGAAAATACACACAATAATTATGGGGTGTTTCTGTGTACCCCACAAATATCCCAACTTCAGAAGTTGGTTCCAGCTTCTTCCTAGAATCGTTGGTCACATGCACATAAACAAATGAGCCAAAATTTTTAAAATGAGAAACATCTGGTTTCTTACTAGTAAAAGTTTCTTTAGGTGTACTCATGCCAAGTAATCTATGAGGACAGTGATTCTGCACATAAAATGCATTATTGCCTGCTTCTACCCACAAATGCATTGGTAGGCCCTAATCATGCAACATCGCTCATTCTGCACCCACAATCATTATGTTCTTTCTCTCCACGACCCCATTTTGTTGTGGGTTATGAGGCACTATGAGTTATCTTAGAATTCCTTATCTGTTACAGAATTCTTTGAATTCATTAGAGATGTATTCTCCACCATTATTGCTCCTTAGAGCCTTCACTTGCTTCCCCGAATCTTTCTCCACCAATGATTTAAACTCACAGAACTTTGAGAATGTTTGATCCTTCTTCTGCATTAAGAATATCCATCATTTACGAGAAAAGTCATGAACAAAAATAACATAATACCCATTTTTGTTTGAAGCAATCGAGAATGGTCCACACACATCTGTGTGAATTCTCTCCAGGATCACCGAAGCACGGTTCTCCTTTTCATTAAAGGTGGACTTTACATACTTCCCCAGGGTGCACCCCTTGCACTGATCTAACTGAGCAAGTGTTCCCCTTGGAAGTCCAGTAGATATTTTCTACATGATCTTCAAGGCTCCATGATGAAGATGGCCCAATCGCCTGTGCCATAATTCACCTTCATCTTGGCCCACCACTTTTTCTTCCTTTCCTATCATGGCACCATAGCCATCTACCTTTAGCATGTAGAGATTCTTAACTTGAATCCCTATCTTCTTGACTTGACCCATTGCTTTATGTCACAGGTAGGTTTTACCACTGCTAAAAACAACATCATAGCCTCTGTCCTCCAACATTGTGACTAATACCAAGTTTTTCTTCAGACCTAGAACATGCATAACATTTTTCAGTTGAAATGGTTTACATGACTCCCTATGAAAGGTAATGGTACCAATACCAGTTTCACTGTATCATCCATCATCGCCCATCTCTATATGCATTCTGAGATCTTTCTCCTCCAAGTCAATGAAAGACTCTTTATCTCCCGTCATGTGGAAGGAAGTGCCACTATCCAAATACCACATTGACCCCAATTCACTTGAATCCATGCATGCGATCAAAGCGAAGTCAAGCTCAAATTGTGAGACTAGAGCCTCACCAGTTGCAGATCCAACAAACATCTTGTTCTTCTTCTTCTGTGGACAGTTAGTAGCGATATGCCCATGTTCGTGACAGTGAAAACACTTCACTTTGGAAAAATCCAACTTCTTGACTTTGGACTCGGATTTTGGATGGAATTTCTTCCCTTTCCCTTTCCCTGCCTTGGAATTCAAAGCATAATCCTCTTCATCATCACGTTTTGATGAACATCCATCTCCGATGTTCCACCTGAACTCCTCTTGCACTATATCCAACCACAGTCGTTCCCAATCCGACAATTTTTCCCTTCCATTGACATAGTCTTGATAACTATGCCAACTCTTAGGAAGCCCTAGGAGTGCCACGCTCACCAAATCATCAACAGTGAATGTTATTCCCACACTTCCAAGCTCATCCCGACATTGGACAAACTTCATGAGATATTTTGGAATGGTGTCGCCTTTCTCCATCTTGATCTTCCTGAGTTTATCTTTGAGTGCCAATTTCCTATGGTTGCTACTATTTTGGAGCAGATCTGTCAAAACCTTCCACATTTCATATGGTGTGGTTTTCCAACAGAGACTTGAGAAAATGTGGTCTTTTACTCCTTCCAACAGAATCCTCCTCACCTTCGCTACTTTCTTTTTCCATGCATCAAGATTTGTAGTGTCTATCACATATGACTTAGGAACATTGTTGTCAATGTAACCGTTCAAGCCATTGTCTTCGAGAACTGCTTCCATCCTGTCCTTCCAAGAAATGTTGTTAGAGCTACCCTCAAGTGCATAATCCAACCTCAAGCCATTGAAATACATTTTCAATCTTGAATCAAGTGTCACACCAAGAAAATCTTACAAATTCGAATGTTATCCAACCCAAAACTGAACTACTTCCTTTCCTCTTGCCCTAGGAGGTTCACACCCCACCTGAGAGCAGCCTAAGAGAAGTTCGCACCCTTCCTGTGTGTAGCCTACGAACTTTCCTAGGAAGTTCACACCCTACTTCACTGTAGGTTGCAAGAATGCTAATGAAGTTCACACCCTGCTTCACTGTTAGGGTGAGGGAATTTTGCACCCTACTTCACTGTAGCCTGCGAGAATGCCAATTAAGTTCACACCCTACCTTTGTCTAGGGTACGAGAATTTTTGTTTCTAAAAATGATGGTAGTTTTTAGTACTAGGGTTCGCACCTTGCTAGAGATGGGACCTGTGAGAATGAAATAATGTTCACACCTCACTTTCGTGACTCTGTGGCCTCCATGGCTCTAATACCATGTAGAAATTTCAATACAAATTAAGTATTTCCTGGGATTCTCCTGATCTAACAATTACGCCACTATTAAATACAAAATCTCTTCTACTATTATTCTTGTATAAAATTAAACCATGATCACAACCATGAGCACAAAGTGAAATATCAATAACACATAAAACATAAGTTTTTTGGGGAAAGCGTAAATCTAAAAACCCCATTATCATATATTATGTATATCATGAATCATGAAACAATATCATACAAAACTCTAATCCAATAGCTCTCAGTACAATTCAATCATCTCACACTGTCATACACAAATTATCAAATACATGTGCCCATTCCTATGTCCAAACAACTTGCCTCCTCTGCACAATCTCTTCAATTCGAATTCTCACAATGATCGAATCATACACGAATTGACTAGTTTGCACATGCTCATAAGCATATCCACTGCATGTGTGATCAAATCACAACTGATAGCCAAACTATCCCTTTCACATGTTATCTCAACTGGGTCTCCACTGGATCTGACATGCATGTAGTTAACCATGGTGAATCTTCAGTTTCATGTGAGTTCACTGATTAACTGAACTCTCACTAGTGCATGTTTAGTTACAACTAGTACAAATGATCTTAAATCACTTAACTACACTTATGATTCTATTACAAATCCAACTCACTCAATTATGAATGAAATAATAGATTAATATTTATTGTCCAATTTATTTAAGGGAAAAGTAAATTAGACACATGTTTCTTGTTGAATTTTCAACATATTCCATGTAGTTTGTCCATGCTTATTGAGTCTAGATCTGCTCTTTCTTCTAGTGCTCATATCTTAGGGTCAAATCTCATAGGAAGAGATCTTAGTACCTTTTGAACAATTACAGATTCTTTGATTTCTTCTCCCAATCCTATGATTGCATTTACTATTTCATCGACTTGTAAGAAATAAGCTGCAATATTCTGATCTTCCTTCATCTTTAGTTGTTCGAACTAACCTCTGTAATTTTGAAGCTTTTCTTCTTTGAATTTTGAATATCCTTCATAAATATTTTGAAGTTTGTCCCAAATATCTGTAGCGGATTTACAATGTATAACTTTGGTGAATATTGATTCACAAAGACCATTCAAAAGTGCATTTGTGGCTTTGGAATTATTTTGA
Source organism: Picea glauca (assembly GCA_000966675.3). Classification (NCBI taxonomy): domain Eukaryota; kingdom Viridiplantae; phylum Streptophyta; class Pinopsida; order Pinales; family Pinaceae; genus Picea; species Picea glauca. The sequence continues at coordinate 451,282 of JZKD02S1852640.1, forward strand.
CTGAGTTTTATTTCTCTTTAATTTGTCAGCAAAACTATTGGTTCTTTGTATCCATCTACAATTGATTTCCAAATTACAAATCCATGTGCATGCATATATGTTTTCATCCTTCTTCTCCAAAATGCATACTTTTGTCCATCAAACTATGGTATTCCATTTTTATACATGTTTTTTCTCTCCATGATATACCTTTTAGTGGTTAAACTGATTTCTGAAGGAAACTGCTCTCATACCAATTGTTGGATTACTGAGAGGGGGGTGAATCAGTAATAAAGCAATTTAATCCTTTTTAAACATATAATGCAAGTGTTATATCAGTGTAGCATTATCATCCAATAATTGAAGATTAAATAAACAATGAATAAATGAGCAATCGTACGCATACATAGTACACCAACTTTTTTACGTGGAAACCCAAAGAGGGAGAAAACCACATAATATTTTTTATTATGTGTCTTAAAGAATTACATTCATAGGAAGCACCAACTTCCTTTGTTTTCCATCTGCAACTGGAAGGAGGCTCCAACTCCCTAGTTTCTCAAGCTACAACCTGAGTGAAGCTCCAAATCCCCAATTCTCTGGCTACAACCAAAAGGAAGCAACAACCCCCTAAGTTCTCCGACTATAACCAGAAGGTGGATACAACCACCTATCCTTTCCCCATCCAACTGACCTAAAATATCAGTAGAATGATGAAACCACTATCACACTATCACTGTGGGATATACCACTATACAATTGTGCCAACCTATACCACTGGCCTACAACCAACATGCACTATTTCCCTACAATCAACCTGTACCTGAATTGAACATGTATCAACCAAATTAAAACATATACATGACATGTATTTCTGTAGCACGCATATGTACGTGCCTGATCTGTTATGTAGCCTGCGTATGTACATGAACAAACTATTATGCAACCTGCGTATGCCTTCTGAAAACTAGGGTTTTATTTCTTCTGAAAACTTATGACCCTATGTAACTTCTTTCACATAGATCTATAACCCGTCACTGTATCTATACTGTATTTGTACCCTGTACATGCATCCTCATACATAACCTTTACCCAAAAACTCTATATATCTCTATAGTCATGTGTCATAATTGTGTGTAATCATGAAAAAGTATAATATCCCTCACATGATCTAGACTTCAAACCCTTTCTAATATTCAGCCTATCAATACATCAACCAATACAAGCTCTCAACCATGTACCACAAAAACCCTTAGCCACAACCCAAGAAATATAAGATGTGCCTCAACTCTAACAAGAAGTATCAATGATAAATATAAAAACACTATATTTATGTAGATCTGGCTTATACAAAAGATCCCATGCATCCACTAGTCTCTCTAGGGACAATCCTCAAATCTCCATAACCATTTCTCATGCATACATTAAAATCCAATTATTCATAGAAATAAGACATACCTTTTGAATCAAAGGATAGATATGATGTATATGAGCACTGTAGACCTTCCTGGGATCTTGATATCAAAATATAGAACCTCTTCATCTTCATCTTCTCAAGCTTCCATGGCTTTACCCACATGTATGCACCCTAATACACAGTCAGCCCGCGTATGTATGCACCCTAATACATTGTCATCCCACGTATGTACGCACCCTAATACATTATCAGCCCACATATATACACACCATAATATATTGTTGGCCTATGTATTCCTCATAAATTAGGGTTTTTAATATTCGCTGTAATTCCAAAAATTTCATCGTCAACCCTTCGTACTACCTCAAACTTTCACAACTTATGATGTATCAATGAATACTTTCAATAAGCCTTACACAACAAAACATATTCAATATATTCAAGTGTGATTAAATGAGAGAGTCTTTCCTCTTATTTATACATTCATGTAGCATCCCACATTCCTTATTTTAGGGAGTCTCCATTAACTTTATTATTTAAATAATTCATTTTCCAAACACTTGGACTTTTTGGGGCTTCTAGATGACTCATGAGGGTTCTCCAACTTCACATGGACATAACTCTCTAACCATGAGGATTTATGTGATGTTCAACATACCACAACAAATGGCATGGTATGTATTATACATATAGAATAGTCTTACCTGCAAATATATGAAAACTCATAATGTTATCCATCAAACAAACTTGGGTCTATTACCCAAACCTTTTTTCTATAGGAATTCACTACCGGAAGGGTTGACATCAATGACAACCAACCCAATTAATGAACAAAGAATCCATTTGTAAAAGAGCAATTTTCCTGGAATCCCATGTTCTCAGTTACCTCATCAATTAATGGTGTTGGAAATGGGTCATGTAAGCATGTGTCATTTAGCTTCCTTATATCTACACCAATCCTGATTCCAATAGTTTTCTTGTCCTGCAACACGATCCGACTGATACACTCAGATTGTTCTACTAGTTCAATCATTCTTGCGTCCAACATCCCATTTATTTAATATTTTACCTTCTCCTTCTACCTTGGATTTAGCCTGTAATTCCTTTGGCACACTCACTTAGATCCTGGTTTATGTGGGATCTTCATCTCACCCAAGTCTCCTCCTATTCCATTTATATTTGAAAAATTCATTCGAAATAAGTCTTGGTATTCTCACAGTAAGTCTGCAATATTGTCAACTATCTCATCACTCCAATATCCCCCTATCTACGTGAACTTGGGATTCTTTGTTTTCCCAATGTTTACCTTCCATGTATTGATCAGCCGTGTATATGCTATAGATTAAATCACTGGCCCTTTTATGGCTCACTCTCCTTCAGTCTCAGGTATCCTTACTTTCCTATGATCCTCTTCATCATACTCTTCCTTGGCTACATTATAGCATTTAAGTAGCTTAAGGATGGTCATCTTGTCTCTATTCTCACTCCATGCTAGTATCAGCTCCATCATTTCTTCTTCTGAGAAGATATTCATTCAGATCACCTGTAGTACTACATCTATGGATGGAGATTCATGTTTAAATTTAATCCTAATTGTGAACCTCTGGATCAGTTCTTCCCATCTTGTTGTCTCCCCGCACATTTCCAACTCCAAATACTAGTTCTTTGGAATTGTGCCCAGTGTGTGTATAAATATGGGTTTCCACTCTGCCTCTAGTACTAAACTCCACAAAGCCCTGGACTATTCCACATGACTTATTGAGTCACTCTCCCTTGTATATTTTTGTGAAATATTTTCTCCCTCAGTGACAAACCTTATTTGCATTAGTTTGTTGCATTACACCCAGTCTTTCATTCCCTCTTTGTCTACATCCCACCATCTAGCTAGATTCTCGTTTAATACCACATCCAATGCTAACAATTTTTTTTGTTCAAGTACTTACAACTCAAATGTTTTTTAAAACATACTTATATCAGTTAATCCATCATACTTGGGAAGGTTACATAGGATTTTTCCAATCCAACACACAAATCGAGTCATGCATGTACATTATCTAGTTGGAACTTCAAGAATTATTTGTTGTTAATGCTCTAAACCTTCTTCAGAATCTGATGCACATGAACTGATAATTCACCAACTGAATGCACCATCTGTTGTCAGGTTGACATAATCCTCCATCCACGTAGTCATGTTATATAAATTGTCAGTATCATTCCCTCTTGTTGGTTCTATGTATCTCTTTCCTTTTGATGGGTCTAAGGGTGCCATAACTTTAAAATCTCCAACTTCAAATATCTTTTCCCTCCACTTCAATTTGATGATCGCTTGGTTATCAAAATCTCATTCCATTCCCATCAATGTTGGATATGGTTATTTGTCATCCACAATATCAATAACTTGAAAGTCTACCACGTTCCACACTCCATATATGTTCACAGGTACTACTGTCAACCGAACACTCATAACTATTTTTTGTTTATTCACTAACCTGAGTTGAACATGAGACCATACCAACTTTGATTTTCCCATAAAATCCCATGTCTTATTAGGTAACACATTCATGTCAAACCCTAAGTCCAAAATAATATTATCCACAGTATACTCTCCAATATGTGCACTGAATCATAATTCTTCATTGGTTCAATTCATGTGCAGTACCTGATTTACCATCCATTGCATGACTAGAGTTTACCTTCATCTTGTGAAGTGATTAATCACGTCGTATAATGAACTTAGTACAACCTCATATTTGATTATCTCTACACAATTCCTCAAGAATTTTGTTAGTGTACTTACCTTCCCTATTGGCTTCTCTAGGATTGTGCAATCTTCTTCCTAAGGTGTCACTAATGTTGATTCTCCCCAATCCTTTTTGAGTACTTCTTTCCTTTCCCTCTAATATGTCTCCTTTTCTTGTTGAGGATCAAATGTTGGTATGGGCCCTGTTGACTTTCTTACCCATTCTTTTGTCTCCTTTCCTTCATCTATCCTATCAATCCCTATTATATCTCGTCCATGCATAAAAATCACTACTATGGGTCCTTCATTACATATTTCATCTGATATCATCTACACATTCTGATTGAGGTTTGGGTTCTTTTGATCCAGGTGGATCTTGGTGGCCACCCACCTAATCCAATTTCGAACTAGCTCATCTTGACAGTTTTTAGTTCAACACATTTCTCGATAACGGGGACATATCTTTGTAATTGTTGGTTTTTCACTTACGGGGCTATCCTAATTCCCTACACAACATCCAAGTGGATATTGGTGGCCTCCCACCTCTTCCAAATGGCTTATTTTGGAAGTTTTAATGTCATTACATCTTTTTGTACTTCTAGGGTCATTTTTGGGATCTAAACAGTGTTTTCTTGGCTTTCTATGGTCAAACTATAGACAGAGTCAGAGTTTGAAATCATAATGTGTATCTCTCCAAAATACCTTTCCAGTATGCTATCATGCACCTAAATCGAAGATCGAATGAAAAAGTTATGACCTCGGGAAGTTAATGTACTAACTTACCCTAATGGGGCTCACATGACTTTTGGTGCTTCATCTCCTAGGGTTAGGTTTTTGTATGTCTATGGTTTTTTCATTCATGTTTATCATCAAAATGCCTCCATAGCCTCATTGTAATCATCTTTTGGTGAATGATCTTAGCTGTCATATCTCTTCTCAAAGATAAAATTGCCACCATTCTAGCGAATCTTGCACTCTGTAATTTTAGAGTCTCTATACATTTATTTTATTACTAGAAATAATGTATTGTTTTATTTATCTATTTCTAGAATTTTTTATGTTTATTTCATTGTAATATATTTTCCTTCATTTCATTTCAAAAATAATCTGGATCAGTGGTATCATAGCAGGTTGTTCTTGATTTCTTTTCAATGGATTTCCCCGACGAGGTCCGAGTATATCATGTTCGATATAGATCTTGTATCTCTCCAGGATAATTGCTCTCACACACCTAATAAACACTCTATGGTGGTAGAAAACAAAAATGGTGGAGCAGAAGATTCTATTAACCTGTTGCTTGAGAAAGCTCTTGTGCGATAGAAGGACAAAATGATGGAGAATTTTTCCCACATCCTTCAACGGATGTTGATAGCAACAGGTGCATATTCATAAAGAAAACACTTTGGAGGAACCTCTCCCTTCAAGGTAAAATTTAATTTTGATATTCCCATATTTGAAGGTCATATAGATGTGGATGCCCTATAAAAATGGTTGAATCTACTAGAAGGTTATTTCTTTGTTCACAATTTTTCCAATAGGGAAACAATTACCTTCACACTCCTCAAGGCTCTCCCCCATGTCAAACATTGATGGGAAAATTGCTCGAAGAAAATTTCCACAAGGGAATCCAGAATATATGGGGTTGAGCCTATTGATAACTATGAAGACCAGTACATAATATGGACCATGCTGCGGCAAGATAAGAGCCAAACAATGTCGGAGTTCATAAATACTTTCCATACCTTGCACACCAAGCTGGGTATCAAAGACTATGAGCACCATATGGTTCTTAAATACCATAGGGATCTACATAGGTACATCCAAACCAAAATGGATTTCCTAAAAATATCATCATTGGGAGTTTCCTATCGATATGTTGTCAAAATCGAGCATAAATTTAGGAACCAGAACAAATGGGAGTTTGGGTCTGCAAATCCGCAACAACCAAAGCATGGTAAATACAACCCTAACCAACATCCTTCTGAAAACCAATCCAAGACACAGAAAAAGAAGGGTAAAGAAAAGACGAAGAATGACACTGGGAAGTGGTGTGACTTCGACAAAATCCCCTGGTACAACACCAATGTATGTCGCTTGAAAAAATCATTGGTGGTCGAAGTCAAAGATGAGTCGAACCATGATTCACAATCTCATCCAAAAAATATTGAAAACAAACAGATCATTGACACATACCCTACTTCCAATGTCATGACCGCAACAATTCAAGTAGAAGAACCAGTATATCCCAAAGATGGGGAGCACCTCTTCCATTCACATATGTGGGTGAAGGGGACACCCTTGCATTTCATTTTTTATAGTGGTATCCATAATAACCTCATCTCACCTGTGGTCACCAAACATTTGGGGTTGTCGAAAACACCACACCCACAGCCATACAACATTAGGTGTCTTCACCAGGGACAAGATCTTCGTGTCAGCCAGCAGTGCCACATATTCTATGACATTCAACCCTTCAAGGATGAGGTAGTTTGTGATTTTTCCCTTCTTGATGTTTGTGATGTTGTTTTGGGCCAACCATATATGTGGAAACATCATGTTTTTTATGAGTCTCGACCTTATAGTGTCATTATTACTCTATTGGGTATGCTCTATAGGATACCAGAGGTAGTTCTGAATATTGTTCCACCAAAACAGTGTGGCAAGGTAATATCTCATACTAAAACATTCATCCTCTTCATAGTTTATTCAAAGGATGTAAAGAAGGCCACTACAACCATTGCAACCTCAACACCTTCTATCCAGCAAAAGCAGGTTGCAGAAAAGAAAAAATATATTGTTATTAACCTACAATGGTGCCTACACAATGCCCCATCAAGCCCATAGACAATAGGTTGGTTGAATAGTTTCAACCCCACCAAAAATAAGTTCATGAAAACCTTCCACGGACCAAGCAACTCAACTTCTCCAACAAGGCATGTAGCTCACCAAGATTTAGATTTAGAAAACACTTTCCCCTCTTCCCCGGGCACTCAATATAATGGATACCATTGCTTCCTAAGGAGGAGGATTGATCCAGGTGGATATTGGTCGCCACCCACTTGTTACAAATTCCAAATGGCTCATCTTGACAGTTTTCAGTTAAACACATCTCTCTGTAATGGGGATATTTCTTTGTAATTATGGGTTCTGCACTTACGGGGTTTCTCATCTTGATTATTTTGGAAATTTTCATGTCATTACATATTTTTGTACTTCTAGGGCTGTTTTGGGGATCTAAAAAATGTTTTCTATTTCCATAGTCAAACTATAGAAAAATTCAAAGTTTGTCAACATAATGCATATTTCTCGAAAACACCTTTCCAACAAGCTATCACATGCCTAAAACGAAGATCGTATGCAAAAATTATGACCCCGGGAAGTTAATATTCTAACTTACCCCAATGGGGCCCACATGAATTTTGGCACTTCATCTCTTAGGGTTAGGCTCTTGGATGTCTAGGGTTCTGGAATTCATGATTTTCATAAAAAGGCCTTGATAGCCTCATTGTAATCATCTTCTGGAGAATGAGTGTAGTCGTGACATCTCTTCTCAAATATAAAGCTCCCACCATTCTAGTGAGTCTTTCAATCTTTAGTTTTATAGTCTCTTTACATTTATTTCATTAATAGAAATCATCTATTGTTGTATTTCTCTATTTTTTGCAATTTTTTATTTTTATTTCATTTTAATATCTCTTATTTCATTTTGTTCTGAAAATAATCTAGTTAATTTGGTTTCCTTTGGCCTGCCACTTCGAAACTAGTTGGCGACAATATTTTGTCAAATGATCCAGTGCTCTACAACATGTGCACGTATTACATGGATTCTGATAGTCATGGGCCAAGTGTCTAGGTTGATTACATTTGTAACATATAATCGGTCCTCTTCCTCCTCTTCCAAAATTATATCTACCATGACCTTGGCCAAAGTTTCCTATGTTCCCTTGATTTAAACCTATTTGATTTTTGTATTTTGGACCCCCCTCTTCTACTGAAAAATTTTCTTCCTGGATATGTACATATTATAGCCCTCATCAAGTCAAATGTGTGACAATCCTTCTCCTCATGTCCTAGAGATTTGGAAAAATTGAAAAATAGGTTCTTTGGCGTACTCTTGGACTTCTGTAGTAGTGGACACTACATTGGGTGATGGAACCATTTCTTACAAATCTCATAGTATCATCCCCCTAGAAATGGATTTGGTGCTCCTGTTTCCAAATATTACATGAATGTTAGGAATTCATCCTTGTAATGGACTTCAGTCCTACATTTTGAACACCACAATTTCTCATGTTTCTCATTTCCCTTTGTTAGTTCTTCCAATTGAATTGTTAATGCATCCAATTGCATCTGAACTTGCGTCATTATGCCACTATCTCCCACCAAATATTACTCAAGTTTCATTACAATGTCTAGTGCCTCAAGCTGTGACGAAACCTTATGTTGGATCAATGTCCTATGAATGTGTGTTAGATGCTCTTCAATAAACCATTCTCGGTGCTCTTTATATGGGATCTAGAAACTCAATCTATCCATCACATCCTTAAATCTCTGGCCGTAATCCCATACCAAATGTTTTTTTACTTGTTTGATCTCCATCAATTATTTGATGTACTCCAAATCTGAATTTGGTTTCTTGAACTCCTTCGGTATTTCTTTCTTAATCTCTACCAATGTCCTAGCTTGTCCTGTAGGCATGGTTCTCTGTAAATTCATATACGATACTAGTGCACAACCCTAAATGTTGTCGATAAATGCACAATATTTAAACTTCATCATGTATGTTCTTTGTGGCCCAAATTGTCTCGCACACAAAAAAGTTTTGTTATGGATCCTCTGACCCAATTCTTTGGAACTATGGAAGCCTAAGAGTAGTATCCACCTTGACCATGTTGTTCAATGTCTTCCCTCCTCTTGGTGATGTTGGTTGAATCTGATTATGACTCTATGCACTACTTCCACTATTTTGACTGCTACTACTCGATCCTCCTTGGCTAACTATAATTACTTTTGACAAATACACAAACGTTACTTTTGATTGTGGTGATGCACATGGGGTCATGGATTCAACGCAGGATTCTATATGGGTAGGACTTGCTAGCTTTTCTAATATTGGAATGGACTGGAACTCTCTTCTTCCCCCCCCTAGGTATGGAACCTCCATGATTCAGAATAGTGTGTAAGGTTCTCTCCCCTCTGGCTCATTGCACAACTCTCTTCTCTCAGCCTCAATATTTTTCCTCTTGTGCCTCCTCCCTTCATGAAATTCTCCAAACTTGTATCCTTCCTCTGGTATATATTATTCTTGCATCATCGGTCCCTCCTTGCCTCTTTCATTTCTTCCTTCCTTCTCTTAGACGATCCTCCTATCATCCCCCAATTCCCCTATGTGTGTGAACCCCTTAGCAGTCGAATTGCATCACCATCATGTGTTTTTCACACAATAACATATTTATCGACGTATTTAATGATTTCAAGAACCTCTCGCGCAGACCTTTGAAAAGTTATCATTATGATACACTGTATGATTGAATACAATCTATGGAAAACTATGTAACATAACCACCTAGTATGTTATCCAACCAAAAATCAATTACTCGAGTAGTTCAGTTACTTATAGAATTTAGTTGTATTACCAATTTTGGAGTACAATTCCTTGGTGTTGCGACATTGAACCTTCTATTTTTCTCCACCAATCTTTCCAGCCACTCTGTCAGGATAACCATAAATTCGCCAAAGAAAATTTCAGGTAATCTATGAAACCTTACTTTTGTAGCCATTGATTTTCACTTATCCAAAGGTTTTTGTTCTCTTGTCATGAGAATTCTCATTCCTTCCTTTCCAACCATTCTAAGAGCTCCTTCTTAGCCGCCCTCAAAAAAATCCCCTTAATCACAAAGTTCTAGTCCCGACAATGGAACCATTTGTTGGCACTATTATATGTGTGGGTTATAAGACCCAAGGCTCAATTTATCTAAGACCAACAAAACCCACTAAACACTGGCCCTTTCAGCATCACCTTCTTGCATAGATGAAGTTTTACCCGAGGTATCTATGGGGACTATAAGAACCAGGCTTCTATAGTGGTAATGGAATGGGAGGAAAACAAACGGTTCATTCTTCCTTACTATGTTGTGTGCATAACTCTATTTTGTTGTGTTATTAACTTACTTATGATTCATATTCCTATACATATAATATTCCATTTTAGTATATAGATTTTTCACTTTCACCATCATTAATCATTGCACCATTCTTAACTATCATATGAAGCTATTCTAACATGCATCCAAATAGTATTCATAATCAAACACAAAAACATAGATAACACGGGGTTCTGTAACATATATTTATCATTCCTTTATTCATCCTTCTCAACATTCAACTGTTACATTCTATAACTCTGGACTTAGTATCAATCATATTGTAACATAACCAAATCCACCATAATCAAAACTCATCATAATAATACATAGTTGAACACATTGACTGAACCCCTAATCTCCCAACACGTTACATGTTTATATCAAAAGATAGGGCTAAAACCCATAATCTATCCATCCCAAAAATATCTCATTACAATACATGGCTAGATCAGTTAACTAGATGTTTGATTCCTTCATTCTTCTTTTCTACCTTCATGCTTCTTTTTCTATTGTTCTTCTACTTCTAGAATGTTGGGTTGTCATTCTCCTATTAAGATTTATTTCCTTGCTTTATTCTTCTAGATTTATTCTTCGATCTTCATTCTTTGAGCTACGTGATGTATTCCTTTTGCAAACTTTCCTCCTTATGTGCACTTTCTTGCTAGATACACCTTAGTTGTGCACTCTCTAGCTTTCCTTTTTCCTCCATGCACTTTTCATATACATAGGATTTTTCCTCAAAACTTTATCAAAACTGCAAAAAATGATTCCAAAACTTCCTGTCCAACATATATTAGATACGTTTCATACAAATCATATCTATTTGATTTAGGAGTATGACCAAGAGGAGGATGAACAAGAGGAAGATGACCAAGAATATTCTATGTATATTAAATATGTTTCATACATTTATCCTATATATCATTAAAATCTCATTAATTCTATCAATTTCTAATAAGTATATTCCTCTCGACACAAATATATTTGAAAAACCATTTCCTTTATGGTATTTGTTGTAACCTAACCTTCAAAACTAAAATAATGAATAGAGAAATAGAGAATCATAACAGATCATACAAAATAGATGAATAGATGGGAAATGTATATTTTATTTCTCATTCAACTAGTGGAGAAATGGCTTTACAAGTCTCATCAAGGAAGATTCTACATTTCAAAAGAAAATATGCAACTATTTTCAAGCATATGGAAATACAAATTATTGAGAAACATCCAACAGAGACCCCTAATAGGTAATTTGTCTTACAAAATGATGCTTTGTCCCATTTTGGTGTGTTGGAAAGTTTATCAATTATATAATAGTTTGACTACAACAAAACATATTATCCTATACTTATCCAAACTTACCCAACAAATCCTTGTATTCATATGAGACATAACCTTAGGTATATCTCCTCTTGTCTAAATCTCCTCCAAATTTGAATCAACATAACCATAAACTAAATCACTACAACCAATATAGGTGATACTTGTGCCTTTAAGATTCTTAAGCACTCATTTCTAATGCTCTATATTTTCCATGTGTCCACTAACAACACCAACTGCATGTGAAATATCTAGTGTTGAACATTTCATTGAAAACATCATCCTTCCTACTGTATTTGCATAAGGTACACCAGACGCAATCCTTTTCTTCTTTACTACTAGGACATAAACTTGAAGAAAGCTTAAAATGGAAAGCTAAACGGATATTTAATGATTTCAAACTGCTCATACTGAACCTTGTCAATATATTCACCATATATTTTTGTTGTGATAACCACACTTTACCATTTTACCTTTCTCTGTGTACTTCTATGCCCAAGATTTGTTATGTTGCTCCTAGATCCTTCATCAAAATTCCTAGCCAACTGAGCCTTTAACTTGTTTATCTCAACAATGTTTTTTCTTGGAAAGAGCATATCATCAA
>JZKD02S1852640.1:463750-476153 GCA_000966675.3 Picea glauca
TTTCTCTTTTGAATCCTAATGACTACTCTAATTCTAATTACATCCTAATTGAATTCTCATGAAGAGAGAGCACTCTCTTTTATACATGAGAGCCTTGAAGATAAGATAACCATCTTATTATTATAGATCCACTATTCTCTCTACCTATTTTCCATTATTACAAAATATAATCCCTTTAAATCCTCACACATATCTCTCATGTATCTTAGATAAGATATTCCAACCAAATCTCCATGATCTTCTCATTGGAATGGGATTGAATTATCTCCTCAAATATTGAAATGGTGGAGGAAGTATTCGAGAAGTCCTTTGAATTAATCCTTCATATATTCCTACACATTACAAAGCTCACACATATTTGAGATATATATGAAAACATGTTTTTCTAACATTTAATCACAAATTCTTTTTAAATACTAAAATGAATAAAGTGGAGAACAATAAGGTGAAACCCAAGTATATATATGGAAATGATATCATGAAAGGTTAATGGGGTGATGAAATGTGAAGAATGATGAAGGGAAAGGTGGATGAGAATAGGACATTTCTGAGCCCCAACATACCCCCCAACTTAACTTGTTGCATGCCCTCATGCAACCATGCATGGATCTTTTCAAGAAATTTTGGCATCTAAATGTTGGCTTTGAGTGATGATAATGAATGTTTTCCAGGAGGGGATTTTCATGAGTAACAACTGATATTTTCTTATGGTTGGTATTTGTGTGACAACCATGAAAATAAAGAATGTTGGTTCTTGTGTTAACAACATTCATTTCATTACTCATTCTCTTGTTGTTATGATAATAGTTTGCCCATACTTTTAGTTTCTAGTAACAACTAACATTTTCTTATGGTTGGTTCTTGTGTGACAACCATGAATATAAAGAATGTTGGTTTTTGTGTTAACAAAATTCATTTCATTACTTGTTTTCTTTCTGTTATGATAATAATTTGCCCATATTTTACTGGAAAATGTATGCTATCAATCTGTACAAGGAAAACATCACTGAGTATAAGAAATCCCTTTATTTTGTTGTGTATATCAGTGCCTATCAAGTAAAATGTAACAGAGTATCGTTGGAAAAGAAATGTTGGAAAAGAAATCTTCATAAATGGTAAATGAGACGAAAAATGGAATGATGGTAGTGGAAAAGTGGAGTGATGATAGTGAATAATCTCCCTCTACCCCCCAACTTAACTTGTTGCATGTCCTCATGCAACCATGCATGGATCATAGAAGTGAAAAGGAAAGGGAACTGGATCAGGGAATTTTCCAAATTATTCATTGCTAGCAGTTTGAGGAATTACATGATTAATGTTTAGAAAATAACATACCTCCACTTACCCAAAATGGTGATGAACTATGCAATAGGAATATGGCTGATGCGACTGCTAGATCATGGAAGATGTCACTACTGCAAGATCATGTGGAAAGTGACTATTGCTGGAGTAGCGACTGTTGTCTGCTGAATCAGAGAATGTGAAGTTGAGGAAGCGAAACTATAGTTGAATGCACTATGGAAAAGAGAGAGTGTGAAAGTGGAACTGTAGTACTCTCAGATAGCGGTAGTCATGCTGCTATAACTGTTGATAGAGTCATGAAAAGTGTATAGTCTTCACCCTCTTCTAAACTTGATGGTACAATTATAATCATGCAAATGAATGTGTCGATGTCGATCATGAAAAGAAGTCATTGGATTATAGACCAATGATGAATTTCGTTAACCAATGTGAGGCAACTCACCATTGATGTCAATGAGTGCCAAGGTACTCGAGTACATCTTGCAAAGTTCGAATGAATGAGTTGATGTTGAACCACTTGCAAGATCTGACGCTCAAGGGACATTGAGGTATTCCCATGATTTTCAATGAGAGAACTTGCCATTAAGGTATGCAAGCCTCCAGGTACTAAAAAAATGGACTCTATTCTATATCCCAGATAAGGTGTTGAGGTCGACGGGACAAGACTTGTTTAAAGGTGGGCCTTAAGCAATCCCACATCAGTCAACATGAGTTTGTACAAAAAGATTTGGTAGGACTATAAATGGAAAGAACTCATGGTCAAGCAGTGTGGATCAACAGGGCAAGGAAAACAAGGTAATGTAATCATGGAAAGGGGACTGAATGGTTTTATTCGTAAGGCAAACTAGAAGGAAAAAAGAAGGTAAAAATGAACTGAAAAAGGATAAAGGAATGTATGCAACTCAGAAAGGTAGGCATGCATGAAGTCGTGAAGGATAAGGCAATGGAAAGAGGGTTTCAACACAGGAATGATTTATCGGCTTTGAAGGAGAAATGGGATAGTGTTACAACATGAAATTGGTAAAAAGCCTAAATATGGGTATCACAACATGGTGTCTCAGTATGTTCATTGTGTAGCAGCAAACATCAAGATGTGAAAAAAGATGTTGTGTATCGGCAAATTGCTTCTGCATATCAGCAAATGGCTGCTGTGTAAAAGAAAATGTTATGATGTCTAACAGATTCTGTTGAGTAACAACTCCTTCAAGCTATCATTGTTTCCTTTTCATAGTTATTTGTCTTAGCTGTATCAAATCTTCATAATAACTAGTTGTTGGTTAATTGAAACACTCTTTCCGGGCTCCTTTGTCTTAGAGAAATATCCAAGACCAAAAATGCAGGGACATTGTTGTAATGTATTAGATCTCAAATAATCATATGAAATAGATTAATGGAGAGTTCATGACCTTTTGATATTTATGTCAATTGCAGTGAATATAGATTTTGTAAGCCAATGAAGGCAAGCAAAAAGTGTGTCACTTGCAGTCGCATGCCAGGTGCCAAGGCAAGTATTAGATGGCTGTCATGTTGGCTTCAAATGGTCGAGAGTGATAATAGTAAACCCACAACATATCCAATATTTGTTTTGAAAAAGTTAAACGAACTTGTAGCTCAAAACCTGCGTCAACCATGTGATTTTCTTCATCCAAAACAACAAGTTACATTGATTCTTTACTACATATTTTCTTTCAAGATAGTCAAGCAGACGCCCAGGTATCGATATTACAATTTCACAACCCTGGCGCAATTTGACTCCTTTGTCTTCAATGGACTAACCTCCATTAATTGTAACAACCCCAATATCTAAATAATGATAAAATTTAATAGTTTCCTCTTCTTGATTGCACATATAAATGACGGGGATAAATAAAATGCAGGCTCTCCCTATCAGATTTCAAAAGTAATTCAGAGAGGTGGCATTATCTTGGGTATGTTATGACTCATTTCTCCAATAGTTGTCCGAATATGTATTCCCATGTTGAGAGTGGTCTATAGACTCCAAAAGCAAAAGTTGATTGGTCCTCAATGGGGAGACATAAAAATGAAGCTCGGGGCAGACGGGGATGCATCAACCTTGTGGATCTCCTACCTGTATCCATCATTTCTCGCTATGAGTCAGTAGCCATAGGGTTGTTTCATTTTTATGCCCCATGCTCTAACATCCATGAGCTCATTCAATGAATCAAGAAAGAGTTCTTTCACACATTATGTCGAATGTTTCATTGATTTAAAAAGTGCTAAAACTACCTATGCCTGAAGCCTATACTACCCCTTAAAATAAATATCACAGTTCGATAAATCAGGTAATTGAATCAATCAAAAATCACCCGAAGCAAACAAGGTTATGAAATAGGAGGAATTCATAGAGTAAAAGTAAAGCATACAGCTCCAACAGCAGGAATGCCCACACATTTTTTCTCTACCTTGAGAGTCCCCTAGCAAGCTGGCCCGTTGTGCCTTGCATCCTGTGAAGACTGAACAGGGTCAACTGATTTAGCATCATACATAGAATCAACATTGTCTTTCGATATTCCATCCAATGTAATAGCTTTCTCAGAGTCTTCCCTTGATGTCTGCTAAGTCTTTCTTGTCCAAATATTGTAGTTGTTCCCAGAAGAAGAGGATCGTCGATCCATGGATTTCTCATTATAACAAAACCTTTGCCCTGATATTGAGTTCGAAATGGTGACTCCACCTGAAGAGACTTTCCAAGAATTTTTTTTTTTTTACAACGAAGAGCCTCTGCATTCTTATCAACAAGCCAAGCATTTACCAGTTTCGGCTCTACCAAGAAACCCATGGAAGCAACCAGGTTCCAGAATTCAAGAATAAGCTTCTTCATTTCTGCACCAAATTTTTTTTTTTGCACAGATATAGCTATACCTACACTTATAGATGTTTCTTTTTTTTATGCATCATACATTATGGTAAATAGATATGTGGTTGGTAGTGGAAAGCAAGAAGAAGAAAAAAAAACAGTTTAAACTTTCACTAGGCATTTAATTTGATTCAAAGCATAAGTTTGTTTTCTATATGGGATACACCCAACCACAAGGCAATACCAACTGATTTTATTGTGAAGTTTGATGAAAGGTGTCGCTCATGACATGAATAATCAATTGCTCCATGCAGATTCACATATCTCATCAAGCACAAAACAACACTCAAAAATTGAACGTGGAAGGTATTGAGGTGAGTGCAAGATCTATAGATGACACAGACGAAAATTTGAGATTTTGAAGATCGATGCTGATAATGTTAAATCTTGGCATGTTTTATGTTGATCAATATGTATTCCACTCTCTCAATATTATCGTCGAGATATCATCTAGAATCTTATGCATGGCCCTGACCCTTCTACTAGTATCTCGTTTTTCTTTCCTTAGTAATGGCCAAAAGAGATATGCAATAAATCCATTGACTGATATTCTGCACACGAAATATTTACTCTAGAACTGTCTATGGTTTGGAATACCATGTGGGGAAAATACTTAGATTTGAGATCGAAACCTAAACATTACAGAATAGGTGTCTACGTGAATCCTTGGCCCATTGATGGAAGAAGAAGTTCATCGATTTATAGAAAATTCATCAAGTAGTGGACACTCAATCTCTATATGTGCAGTATCTCTTTAAGTGCCATGCATTTCTTATGCTTTGCTTGTTGGAAGAAAATTATGCGTGTCTTATTCCAAGTTCTAATTGCAGAGTTCAAAAGGTGAAGGCTAGGTATGGTATCGCTGCAGGTTTTAGCCAACATGACAATAATAATTCAGTCAATCCCATTCACATTTTCAGCTTAATTATTATTTACTTCTCCACGCAAATATACGATGTGAATATATCAATTATTATGATCATTTTGTTTCATTGTTGCAGAATTTATTCAGATAAGGCGAAAAGATGGTGGCTCAGACCGAGAAGACATGGTTCAATCGATTGCAAAACGACGTACAAAGTTCATCCAGAAAATGAAAAACAATGAAAGTGTTGGCGTTATACTGTTTAGTCACTGTTACAGCAAAAATGCCATTGTTTCAGCAAGTAAAATTTCGTTGTAATAGGCATGTAAAATGTCACTATACCAACATGCTATAACAACATGTAAAACTTTCACTGTATCAGCATGTTGTAACATTGTGAAAAATTTGCGTTGTTCTAGCATAGAAAAATTGGTTTTGTTTTTATTCACCTAGATTTGTTTTTAATTGTAGGTCAAAGGATGGATGCAAAAGAAAAATTGTTCCTGAAATTAAAATCATCCCTATTTTCTGATCCTCACGATCGCTCGAAGCGCGGAGGAGAGCATACTTATTCTAAAAAAAAACTTAGAGCAAAAACGTTTTTTTATTCATTAGCCTACCTACTCTATGCTAATTAGAATTAAAAAAAAATTGGTTACGTGTAGGCAAATTTTCAGTGGAGCCAAGCACGCAACAGTAAAAAAAAATTATTCATGTGAAATTTTCCAAATGAAAGATAGAAATTTACATGAATAAATGGATTTTGTTGCTGTAACATCAAACTAACTAAATAAAAATAAAAAGACTGATCTAATTGAGTAGCTACCTGGAACCATTGTTCAATAAGGCTTTCGTAGGCATGATTTTCCTCACTCATATCATGTTGTAACTTCTCTTCATCTTCATCGATCTCATGTTCAAATGATTGTTCGTCATCAAATATGAAGGATTCTTCAGATGTTGAATCTTCAATTGTTTCTGGAGGAGTATTTGAATCTTTGATCCTTGTCAAGATCTCCCCTTCCAAGGTAGAGGAGATCTTGACGTCTGTCAAGATCTGAGTGAGTAGTTCCAACCTGACACTCATTGTTAAATCATGTTAAAAAGAAGGATTCTTACAGCACCCAAATCAAAATGAAAAACTTAAAAAAAACACTCTTGCTAAAACATAAAAAAAAAAATTACTCTTCACAGTTGTGGAAATTAAAACGTTCTTGATAGTTGGTGAGGGAGAACATGAGCAGTCTCCATTCAAGTAGTTGTTAAGATCCCTAGAACGAACATATGTAGATCACACTTGCAGAAATTTAAACTAATCTTGCAGAAATTGAAATTTATACGCTAATTACGCTTGTAGGAATTGAAATTCACACTCTAGAGCTGGCAGGGAGAACATGAGGAGTCTCCACTCAAGTAACTGCTATGACCCCTTACCAACACATGCAAGAATTTAAATTTACACTACCCTACATATCCTTACCCATATGTCACCTCGAAGTTAGCATCATGTCTAATCACACTTGCATAAATTGGAATGAAAAAGAAACTAGTACCTCAATCCATTGTGCTTCCCCAGCAGTGGCGCCAAAATGTTAGGCGGAAATATTGTCATTTAATTCCAATGTAGTAATTGCCCATCCATTTAATTTGTCAATATGAGGTTCGTAGGCTTATGAAGCACACACACTATATATGCAGAACTGAAGTAGAAGTAATCTAATCTAAATTTTTGAAATGAAACTAATCCAGAAAAGCAGGAAACATTAATCTAGGAAAGCAGGAAATTGCATAAAGGAAAAGCAATACAACATGTGAAGAGTTAATGACAAATAACATATGTGAGCTCACACAATAAAGTTATCTTTAATTACATAACAATAATCAAATGACAATCATGAAATCATAACAATGAAAGAATATGAATCAAGCTAAGAATCCCTTTCTCTTTTGAATCCTAATGACTACTCTAATTCTAATTACATCCTAATTGAATTCTCATGAAGAGAGAGCACTCTCTTTTATACATGAGAGCCTTGAAGACAAGATAACCATCTCATTATTACATATCCACTATTCTCTCAACCTATTTTCCATTATTACAAAATATAATCCCTTTAAATCCTCACACATATCTCTCATATATCATAGATAAGATATTCCAACCAAATCTCCATGATCTTCTCCTTGGAATGGGATTGAATTATCTCCCCAAATATTGAAATGGTGGAGGAAGTATTCGAGAAGTCCTTTGAATTAATACTTCATATATTCCTACACATTACAAAGCTCACACATATTTGAGATATCTATGAAAACATGTTGATTTTCTAACATTTAATCACAAATTCCTTTTAAATACTAAAATGAATAAAGTGGAGAAAAATAAGGTGAAACCCAAGTATATTTATGGAAGTGTTATCATGAAAGGTTAATGGGGCGATGAAATGTGAAGAATGATGAAGGGAAAGGTGGATGAGAATAGGACATTTCTGAGCCCCAACAACACCTTTCTTCCTTACATACCATCGTTTCTTTACTTGTTTCAATATTCATTTCCAATTTGTAAATATTTCCAATCCTTGTTGCTTTCATTACCACTAAACTTCCCTTGGGCACTTTCAGTTCTCCACCTTGAACTTTGAATTTGAAGTCTTTCCCCATTTATGTTTTATTCTGCAGCATCGCTACACTCACTCTACATATTCTTCTTCCATCTTGGAAGAGGTCTCTCCATCTATGTAAATAGAATCACTACTAGAGCCAGAACCTATACCAGTGTGGATAGTGTGATAAAAAATGGCATCATAATCAACTCCCTTATGAGCATTGTGACCAAGTCTTGTGATGCAGGAGTATCGCCTTCAAAGTAAAAACACAAGCACGAAGGAAAAGGAACGACATCTTAGCAAATGACATAATTTCAAATCGTTTGATCAGAGTGAAGTGCACGAGTCTTAGAGCTTCGCACAGAGAGGAGAGATAAAAATCAAAAGAGTTGAGAACTGAGATTTTCGAAGCTTGAAGAGATGAAAAACCGAAGTATAATCTCAGTCGTCTGATCATAGGAACAGATCTGAGTCATCAGATTGTTCGAAGTAAACTCCAAGCATCGAATCTACCAAGTAAATCTAAGCCATCAGATACCCTGAGTCTAGGAGGAGGCAAGTTTGAACTTTGATATTTTCAAAGCACAGAGAGTCTCAGGGATGGAGTGAATATGGACCGTTCGATCTAAGAGGACACATGCTGACAGGTCAGAAGATCTAGAGCAAGGCGAAGGTCCAAGTGTTGAAACACCCAAATCCCGAAGAGCCAAAGAACCAAGAGACATCGATCTATAAGTGGACACTTGTCAACAGATCGTGAGTTCCGAGAAATTTGAAGTGGGTTTTCAGTTTGAGAATTGAGATTGTTGAAGTGTAAAGACCCGAAGACCCGAAGTAAAATATGGGCTGTGACATCTAAGGGAGACGTGGCGTGAATCCGTGAACTCCGGGTAAGGTCCCGAAGTGGTTCATAGTCGTTGAATTCAGAGGAGATGTGGCACACATCTGTGAGCTCTAGGTAAATACCTGAAGTAATCCTCGATCATTAGATCAAGGGGAGACACGTTAGTGGATTACAGACTCCGGGTAAAATCCATTGGGGAAAAGGAAGGTTGAGATTTGATATTTCAAAACTCTGGAGACCCAAAGGATATCTCGACCGTCGATAGAGAAGAGGGTCACTAGACCATTGATCCGATCTGAATGGTAAAACACCCAAAGTGAAGGCATGGTCGTTGATTAGGAGGATAGGTGTCCATAGATCATGAGTTTCGGAAGATTTGAGTATCGAAGAGAGTTGGGTTTCAGATTTCAAAACCCTGAAGTCTGGATTTATGAAAGAGATCACAGTCATTGATTGAAGGAGGTGTTGTAGGAAAATATCCCTGCGGATAGGTAGATCACCTCTAAGATCTTGACCTTAACTCTAGACAGAAAATGCTTAACGTGGACACTGACTTCCTTTCAAAACTATCTAAGCTAACACATGGGAAGGACGGATAACAGAAGTACCTCTTTATCGACGTTTGTCCCTGCACGTTCCTAGTTGCGCTTCGATCCTTTGCTTCTCGCTGGATCCTGTGGACAAAACAAGATATGACCACTTCCTGCTCTGTTGATATTAGCTTGAAAATAGATCTATCAATTAATGATAAGTTCATGTGACATTATACAGAAACTAGAAAGAAACAGGCCAAGTGTGTCATATTGATGAGAATAACGACAACAGTACTTACAATCGTAGATGCGAATGCGACAGCTTCGTCGAGTCCTCTTCGTCTAACCCTTGCTTGAAAGATCCACAACCTGGACAATAGCAGCTTCACTGATCACTCTTCTTTGGCTAACTGTGTGTTTTCTCCAAGATCATAAGTTTTGTACTAGCAGTCCCTCCCTCCTTCCACCATAATAGAGCCTGCTTATATAGGTTAAGAGGAGCTTAACCTCTTGAGTTATCTTTAGAAAAATTTGGGAACTTCCTCCTTAGATCATGGATTTCTTGATGAAACTGAGAATTCAAACACAATTGCCTCCTAATCTCAAAAGATCCTCCCCTTATTCTCCTCAATGGGCCAACTACTACCTCAGATTAGGCAACGCTCCCTTAGAAGGGGCATCAGAGCATTGTAGCGCTCCCTGGTAAGCTTTAGGGTAGCACCAGCGCCTTTAAGATGAGTAGCGCTCCTTCAGAGGGGGTAGGGGAGCATTATAATTCTCCCTGAAGCCTTGTAGGGGAGCGCCAGCGCTCCTAGGGCTGATATAGGGGAGCACTCCCCCTCAAAAACTCTGTTTCAGAGCTCTCTTCAGGTGTCAAGAGTTATTTGACCTTAGTAAACCAGTTCTTCTTCTTCAAATCAAGCACATGAGATGTTTTAAGTGTCTCCTTAGTGTCGTCGGCATGGCAGTATGCTCGAACATCATTTTTGACACTTGTGACCAACTTGAAACACTTGCAAAAGTTGTAAGGAGGATGCGACACTTACGACAATTGAGAGGAAGATGCGACACTTATCCAGATGAGTAATTTTGATGTGTAACAGATTGCCCCCCAAAGTATGAAGTTAGAAGATGTCAACTGATAAATGAAATAATTGGTAGACGTCCAAGAAAGGGTATAGACTCGGATAACCTGACAGAAGCTGCACACAAACATCCAACAAATATCATGACATATTTCAAAACCCAAGCCAGGCATACCTATGCTTGGGTGATCAATAGATCAACACTTAGCAAGATATGGCTGCCATAAAATACACTGCGGATCCATAATTGTATTGATAAAAAAGGTATAGCCACTAAAGATACAATGTGGATCTATACTCTGATGACTCGGACTGATCACAGCCACGAAGAATACATAGTGGATCTACAAGATGACAAGACATAGCCACGACCAATACAAAGTGGATCTATGTTACAGTGTATCTATTTTTTGTTCAAAAGAAACTCCATCGCAACCTAGGCAAAGTGCATATAAAAGTGATCACTCAACCCAGGGTCTTCTTACCAATCCCAATATGGTACAAATCTGACCATGTGAATAGATGTCTTGATGTCGAACATGACAGAAACCACTTGATTACCGGTCAATGGTGTAAACCGTTAACAAGCGCGAGGGAGATCACCATTAATGTCGATGATTCCCAAGCTACCCTAGTACATTCCAACGAACGTGAATAGATGAGCTGAGGTCGAACATCTGTGGAATCATTCGATCATGGGTCAATGATGTAAACCAACTGTCAAATGTGAGGAGGCCTTCCATTAAGGCATGCAGGTCCCAAAGTACTAACTAGTTTCTAAGCCTAATTCCTAGATAATGTGTTGGAGTCGACAGGAATAGACTCATCGAGGAAGGGCCTTGATGTATCCCCCATCAACGACACGAAACGGACATGGAGATGTAATTGTCATATCGAACAGACATGGACTGACATAGGTTTTGAGGCAATATATTTTGGATGGCTGACTCTCGAGGCAGATACTTCCCTTGAACACTGAGGCACAATAGAAAAACGTGACATGGACCAAAACTATGCAGTGGGTATCGTGACTTGTGTCGGGTGACCCAAAGGAGTGAAAGGAACTCAAAGGATTGGCTCAGTTCAGAGGTTCAACGGATTATGATATGTGCAAATGACAAAGTGCCATGTTCAAGGGTGACTCTAAGAAGTGTTGGATGATGTTCTCAAGAGACTGCTTGGCTTGCTCCTTTCCATTTTTCCCCCATCCAGATAGATGAGTACCTCTTTTTGATTTAATGAGCTCAAGGAGGATAACACATGCTCGATATAACTCACCTTTGGTAAGTTTATCTTCCTTTGTTTAATGAACCGGAAGAAGTAAGGGTTCGGTCCCATATGGGCCTATCGATGTGTTCTTTAACGAGTCCAAAGACAGAAAACTTGAAGGTTTTTCGGGATTATAGAGTTTGGAAAAACACTTAAAAGAGAACTCTCTCAGTTCCTTTTTCATACATTAGTCCAACGAGACCGAAAAAGGGTTAAACTATCGCTCGAAAGATGCCCTTTCTAACCTTTTAATGAGTGTGAAAGGAAGCAAGATCACTCGACAATCTTTTCATATTTAGAGAGTTTGAAAAGGGTTTAAATAAGAGTCTAGGGGGGTTCCTTTTTCGTGTGTTTGTATTCGTACGGTTCCGAAAAAGAGATAAAATTTTACCCAGTTTCATTCTCATGTATTTATGAGCATGAGAAAGAACAAAGACTAAGTTCGGTATGCCCCCAGCTTGAAATCTAGTGGCTTGACTCCAGAATGATCATCAAAGACTGGAGACATGCCCCCCAAGCTTCAATTCATTCACCGACATTGAGGTTGTCACCAATTTATGTGCTAGATGGAGAAAAAGGATATAGGTGGAAGAAATGAAGGTTAAAAATGAGTCCTAACGACAGACTCGACTAGACATCTACGAGATCTGGCGAAAGACTCAACTTGAAGGGAGAGGTGATTGTTTCATTTTTTAACGAGCTTGACACAGGAAAAGAACTATGCTCAAGGTTCCAGGTTCGATCCCCAGATTGTTGTTTCATTTTTTAATGAGCTTGCTAAATAGAAGAAAACTATTCTCAAAGCCTCTATTTCATTTTTTAATGATCTTGCCACAGAGAAGAGAAACTATGCTCGTGGTTGCTTCTTGATCATGGCTTCCAAGAGGATAACGCTCTGTAAGGATACTGTTAAGAACCAAATATCAATATAGCATAGAAAAACTTCAGGAAAGGTACTCAACGCCTTGAAAAAGAGATAATTTCAGATAATAAGCCTCTTCGAGGGGGCAACCTCCTTTTA
>JZKD02S1852640.1:477236-512989 GCA_000966675.3 Picea glauca
GGACCAAAGTTTCCAAATGAAGGAAAGGTATAAGGTTCCCCAGAAGAAGGGGTTCCTCCATTGGTACTCCCAGGATTCGATGCCATTAACACTGACTCGACCTAAGGTCCACTAACTAAAAGAAACAACGTACGCTAATAGAATCTAAGAATCACAACCAAGCAAATAGGACCTTCTTTTGATGACCGTACTAGTTGGTGATGAAATCCAACATCGTGTGATCAAGTCCAGAAGGGGCGGGGATAGGGTGGAACAGTTACAATGGAGACCTACTTAATGGAATTACACCTTGGTGCAAGCTTCCACGTAGTAATTGTGGATTTACCCTCCAAGGAGCCCAAGTGAGTTTGACCAATGTCTTCTCCAGGTACAGTGAGACTTCCCGCCACCGTCACCTTGTGTAAGACCCTAAAGATTATGGCCACTAAGGTTACCAATTCACAGTCAGCCCTTGGGCGGGAACAATCGACAGCCCGATCCGAACGTATGGGCAGGGTATCAAGCCCGAAATCAACTAAAAGGATTCCACGCAGTAATTGTGGATTTGCCTTGAAGCGATCCCCATAATACGATCTAACCACCACAATCAGTTAAACCACGGAGGTTTAGTCCCCATAGCTTACCCGAATGCGACCTCGTGCGTAACCCGTGTGTGAGAGGGGGATCCCAGGCATACTTATACGATAACTGGATTTGACTCTCCCTAACTTAGGATGCTAGTGTTTGTTTTGGAAACTTTGGAGAGTTATGCTCACAGCCTAATCCAAAGCACTAAGCCTATTCTACTGTTGGTGGAGGATCCTAGAAAAGAAAAAGTTCCAAATAATTTTTAATTAGCATTGATTTTTATGGTTGTTCTTTACGCAAAGGGGTGCATGGAAGTGAAACAAATGGAATTATGACTCAGACCCAAAGAATGCATCAAATATGATAAGCAGTCATTTCTTTTCGATGAACATCTATCTAAGGGAGAGAGAAAGTTCTTTTCACTAACAAGCACTATTAAGGAATGTCCTCAAACAATTCTTTTTCTCAATCAAATCCTGATGCAATGCTAAAACTTTTGAGATGCCTTCTAATATGCACAATCAATCATGAAGATGTCTTTTTTTTGTTTGTATATGAATAATGATCAATTCAACACAATGCTCGTTTTGCTAATTATCGTCTTGTATGAATGAAAATCAAACTAGCACAAGCAAAAGTCATACAAACAATACACCCTTTCGTTGCAATCAAAACGAAAAGCGAAAGAAACGAAACAATTAAAGAGAAAAACAAACTTCACACCCAAAAGAAAAGGTTGAAGAACAATGATCTTAACTAAAATTGAGATGAAGAGGTCTATAGGCCTTTGATGACCTTCACCAAGGTTTTTACTCAGTTAAATAGAGAGAAAGACAATGTATGAGTCTTGGACTCTAATCAACAGAAAAAATCAGCAACAATAGTGAAGAAGGCTACAATATCCAACTAGTAAGATGTTTATTCTTCAAGCAAAATATGGATGTCAAGGTTGAAAGAGAAGAAACATTGACTCACAAGGCTACTTAGCAGAAGAGACACAAAGGCAAAACCTTGAAAAAGCAATTCTGGAAGGTTTTTTGGGCCAAAGAGGGTTGGCGCTCTGTTGACAAAGGCAAGGAGCATTATAGTGCTCTGTGCAAAGCTATGGGGGAGAAATAGTGCTTTGTTAACACTAGGACAGGGGCGCCAGGGTCTAAAACTCCCAAAAATGTCAAAAAGTAAAAAAATTGCAATTCAATTCCGACAATTATGCTGAGTGTGATGAGGTAAGGAGCCAATCAGCTCATGAAACCAATCAAAAGAGGATTGAACTAGGTCTGAAACAATCAAGGGATAGAACAAGGTCAATGAGGAGAAAATCAAAACAAGAAGTTTCGATTTGAGGCTATCTCCCCAGTAGATTCACCAGTTTCTGTTGTAGGAAAATCTCCCTGCGGACAGGTAGATCGCCTCTAAGAGATTGAACTTAACTATAGACATAAAATGCTTAACGTGGACACTGAATTCCTTTAAAATCTATCTAAGCTAACACATGGGAAGGAAGGATAACATAAGTACCTCTTTATCGACGTTTGTCCCTACACACTCCTAGTTGCGCTTTGATCCTTTGCTTCTCGCTGGATCTTGTGGACAAAACAAGATACGACCACTTCCTACTCTATTGATATTAGCTTGAAAACATATCTATCAATTAATGATAAGTTCATGTGACATTATACACAAACTAGAAAGAAACAGGCCAAGCGTGTCATATTGATGAGAATAACAACAGTAGTACTTACAATCATAGATGCGAATGCGACAACTTCGTCCAGTCCTCTTCATCTAACCCTTACCTGAAATATCCACAACCTGGACAACAGCAGCTTCACTGATCACTCTCCTTTGGCTGACTGTGTTTTTTCTCCAAGATCATAAGTTTCATACTAGTAGTCCCTCCCTCCTTCGACCATCATAGAGCATGCTTATATAGGTTAAGAGGTGCTTAACCTCTCGAGTTATATTTAGAACAAGTTGGGAACTTCCTCCTTAGATCAAGAATCTCTTGATGAAACCAATAATTCGAACACAACTACCTCCTAATATCGAAAGATCCTCCCCTTATTCTCCTCAATAGGCCAACTACTGCCTCAGATTAGGCAGCGCTCCCTTAGAAGGGGCATCAGAGCATTGTAGCACTCCCTGGTAAGCTTTAGGGTAGCGCCAGCGCCTTTAAGATGAGTAGCGCTCCTTCAGATGGGGAAGGGGAGCATTATAACACTCCCTGAAGCCTTGTAGGGGATTGCCAACGCTCCTAGGGATGATATAGGGGAGTGCTCCCCCTCAAAACCTCTGTTTCATAGCTCTCTTCAAGTGTCAAGAGTTATTTGAATTCAGTAAACCACTTCTTCTTCTTCAAATCAAGCACATGAGATGTTTTAAGTGTCTCCTTAGTGTCGTCGTCATGGCAGTATGCTCGAACATCATTTGCGACACTTGTGACCAACTTGCGACACTTGCGAAAGTTGTAAGGAGGATGCGACACTTACGACAATTGAGAGGAAGATGCGACACTTATCCAGCTGAGTAATTTTGATGTGTAACAAGAGGGGCATATCTAGGATGTATATTTGAAGGGATCAGATCTAAATCATTGATTCAGACGTTATTGTCAAGATCATGAGATCGACGATCCCATAGCATTGCGGGAACAAGATTTATGTAGAGTTTAAAATATTGAGGGTGGGCCGCAATTCAAACCATGGTTTTGTCATAAGGACACGTGGAAGCTTGAGGATAATTGTGGGCCCAAAAGTAGTTTAACTCCAAACCAATTGTGGGTTCACCCGTAATCATGTGGTCATTTTCCAAGGTCACATTCAAGAGAGGGCTTATCTGAAAAGGAGCTATCACTTAGCACTCTAAGATTTCACAGCAGAGAGAAAGGGAAGGTCATGGGTTCTATAGAACCTTCACCAAGAAGCTGAAAGGGCCTGTGTCTTGATATAGAAGTAAACCATTAAGGTTTCAAAGAGTCATTAGACTCAAGAATCGAAGATCCTTTGACCGGGATGTCGCGTAGCCCTACGGGGAGTAGGGGGTTGCATCAGGTGGTATCAGAACTGATTTTGAGTTTGTTTGTGGACAACAGAAAAAAGGAGAAAGAAGGTAAGTTGATATCATTTGTGGTATCATTAATTTGATTTTTGTTTGTAGGTGACATAGTGAAATCATGCCACCGAGAAGGCATGGAGCGAATGTATGAATGGAAGAAAAAATGAGGAAACTCTGAATAAAATTGGACGACATGGAAACAATGCAGATAAGAGAACTAGATGTTGGAGATAGCAGTGAATCTAGGAGAGAAGAAATAGAGGCCGAAGAAAATGTAGCAGAGGATGTTGCACAATATCGCTTGATAAAAGATGTTTCAAAAATAGGAGCCAGACCAAGGATAGAGGTACCAATGTATGAAGGAAATTTAGAATTTGAAGAATTGTTAGATTGGGTATGTGCTATGGACAAATACTTCGATTACGAAGATATCGAAGAAGATAATATGGTAAAGAATGTAGTGACAAGACTCAAAGGTCATGCAACACTATGGTGAGATGAACTGCAAGCCGAATGAAGGAGCAATGATAAGAAGCAAATTTAAAAATGGGATAGGATGGTAGCCAAGATGAAGGAAAAATTTATCCCAAAGGACTATCAAATCAATCTTTTCATAAGATTGCAAATCCTGAGACAGAAGAGCTTATTAGTGAAGGAATACACTGAGGAATTTTATAGACTAAACATCAGGGCTGGACGGAAATAAAATTAGGATGAAAAGATAGCCAGATATATTAATGGGATGAGATATGAAATCCAAGAGGAGATCAACATGATGTCGGTTAGTATAGTTAAGGATTCTTATCAAGTAGCCTTGAAAGATGAAGAAAAAATGGCCAGGAAGCAGAGCCAATGAAACAGAGGAGGAAACTGAAGCAGATGTAAGGGAACTACCAGAGAGAAGTTCCAGAATAGAAAGCATGAAGCTGACAAACAACATAGTCACCATGAGAAGGGTGGAAGTTCTAAAGAAGGAAAGCACGGAGGAAGAAGCTTTGTTTCAAGAGGAAGAGGAAGAGGAAGAGCTAGAGGAGGCGTAGTTAGATGATATACCTGTGGAAAGCAAGGGAATAAGTCTTGGGAATGTCCCGAGAGAAAGAACGAAGGAGGAGGTCAAGCACATGTTGCTGAAGCACATAAATATGTGGAAGCAGAAGCAACAACAGGAGGAAAGAACCTCATGATGAGGAAAATTCTTCTTAAAACAGAGAAGGAGATGGAGGAACCAGTTAAACGAACAAGTCTGTTAAGAATTGCTTACAAGATGAAAGACAGATTTTTCAAGTTGATCATAGACAATGGGATCACTGTCAATTTAGTATCAACAGAGATGGCAGAAAAGTTGGAGCTAAAGACAACTGCACATACAAACCCATACAACGTATCATGGTTGCAAAAAGGACATCAAGTAATGGTAATTCAACAATGCCAAGTTGAATTTAAAATAGGAGATTATATGGATGAAATATTATGTGATGTCATTCCTATGGATGTCTATCATATTTTATTGGGGAGACCATGGAAGTTTGACAGAAAAGTTATTCATGATGGGAGAAAGAATACTTATACCCTATAAAAGAATGCTAGGACACATATGTTGTTACTAATAGAAGAAAAGGAGCAAAAGAGGGAAGCTAGTTCAAGTATACTTCTCATGAGTGGGAAGGAACTCTTGAAAGAAGTCAAGGAGCAAAAAGAAATGCAATTTGTTGTAGTGAGGAAGCCTAGAGTTATCCTTACGAGTACTTCTATGGAATATTTTCCTATATAAATCCAAGAATGGTTAGAAAACTTTGCTGACATAGTAGTAGATGAGTTACCTCACTCATTGCCATCGATCATGAGTATAAGCCATCATATTGACCTTATTCTAGGAGCTAGTTTACCAAACAAAGAAGCTTATAGGTTGACACCTAGAGAGAATGAGGAGGTCAAAAATCAAGTCCAGGAGTTGTTGGATAAAGGTTTAGTCAGGGAAATCCTAAGCCCATGCGCAATACTAAGTGTGTTAAGTCCAAAGAAATATGGAGGATGGAGAATGTGTACATATTCCCAAGCCATCAACAAGATAACCATTAGATACAGATTACCTTTACCGAGGATGGATGATTTGATGGAATGTTTGAGTGGAGCAAGATATTTTTCCAACATAGACTTGAAGAGTGGATATCATGAAATAAGAATGAGAGAGGGAGATGAATGGAAAACAACATTCAAGGCAAATGAAGGATTGTTTGAATGGCTGGTCACTCCATTTGGGTTGACAAATGCACCAAGCACATTTATGAGATTGATGAATGAAGTGTTGAAATACTTCATAGGGAAATTTGTCATAGTATATCTGGATGACATACTAATCTTCAGTAAGAAAAAGGGAGAACATTTAATACATTTGACATCAGTGATGGAAAAGTTGCAACAAGAAAAGTTTCTCATAAATCTGAAGAAAAGTTCTTTTATGAAGAAGGAACTCATATATTTGGGTTTCGTGATCTCTTTAGATGAATTGAAGATGGATCCGAAAAAGGTAAGAGAAATCAAATAATGGCCATTGCCAAGAAAAATATTTGAGGTAAGAAGTTTTCATGGGTTAGCAAGATTTTATAGAAAGTTTATTAGAAATTTCAGTGGTATATGTGCACCCATGCTTGACACTATGAAGAAGAAACACAAGTCCTTCAGTTGGACATAGTAAGCTAAAAAAGGTTTCAAAGTGTTGAAGGAGAAAATCACAGAACAACCAATTCTGGTCTTGCTATATTTTGGAAAAACATTTCAGGTGAGATGTGATGCAAGTGGATTAACTATTGGAGCGGTATTGAGTCAGGACAACAGGCCATTTACTTATTTCAATGAGAAACTAAATGAATCCAAGAAGAATTATTCCACATATGAAAATTAATTTTATGCAGTGATTCAATCTTTGAAGAAGTGGAGACGCTATCTAATTCCTAAAGAATTTGTCTTGTATAGTGATAATCAAGCTTTGCAGTTTATTACTAGGCAAGAAAAGTTGAATAAAAAACATGCAAAATGGGTAGAATTTATGAAAAAATTTACTTTTGTTATCAAACATATTGTTGGATCTTATAACAAAGTTGTAGATGCTTTGAGCAAGAGGAGTTTGAATGTATAGGAATTCCAAGTGGAAACCTTGGGGTTTGAACACCTCAAGGAGATGTATAAAGAAGATGCAAAATTTAAGGAAGCTTATGAGGCATGCAATAATCCTTTGTTGGGAGACAGAAACCCATGGACCGAATACTTGATCCAGGATGGATTATTGTTCAAGGGAATCCAATTGTGCATACCAAAATGCTCAATGAGAGATAACCTACTGAAAGAGAAACACAATGGAGGTTTAGCTAGACATTTTGGTCATGATAAGACATTTGCACAACTGAGTAATTAGTATTATTGTTCGAGCATGAGAGTAGAGGTGAAAATGTTTGTGAAGAAATGCAGGATTTGTCAATATGAAAAAGGAAGACAACAAAACACTAGTTTGTATTAGCATTACCAATTCCAGAAAGGTCGTGGGATGCAATCAATATGGATTTTGTTTTGGGATTGCCTAGAACTAAAAAAGGGAGTGATTCCATAGTTGTTGTGGTGGAAATATTTTCAAAAATGAAACATTTCATACCATGCCATAAGACAAACGATGCTACATGCATAGCCAATTTGTTTTTTAGAGAGGTAGTGATACTACATGGATTGTCGAGGAGCATAGTCTCAGACAGGGACACCAAATTTGTAGGACACTTTTGTAGGACTCTATGGAAGAGACTAGGGACAAACTTGTCCTTTAGTTCAACATATCACACTCAGACAGATGGAAATACTAAAGTAGTAAACAGGAGTCTCGGAAACCTATTAGGAAGCTTAATCACTAAGCAAGGTCGTCAATGGCATCAGATTCTGGCACAAGCATAATTTTCATTCAACAATTCAGTGAACAGGAGAACAAGGAAAAGTCCATTTGAAATTGTGTATGGTATACAACTAAGAGGGATTACAGAGTTGAGAGATCTGAATCAAGATGAGTTCATAAGTGTTGGAGCAGAATATTTTGCAGTAGAAATGCAAAAACTCCATGACAGAGTCAGAGAATGGCTACATAACAACAACCGAAAATACAAGAGCAGAGTTGATCAAAAGAGGAGAGAAGTTCAATTTGAAGTTGGAGATGAAGTTTTATCTCATTTGATAAAATAAAGGTCTCTAAGAGGAACATATAAAAAATTGAAGATGAAGAAGATAGGACCATGCAGGATTCTCAGAAAATTCACAGCCAATGCTTATGAAATTGAGTTGCCAGACAATGTTGGTATATCGTCGATATTCAATGTTGTAGATCTGTATGCTTACATGAGAGATGAGGAAAGAGTATCAGATGATTAGAGAGAAGTTCAATGGCAAGAACAATTACCCACAGAAGAAAAACCTTAGATGGAGAAAATCATTGAACAAAGAGATGGAAAGAAGACCAAGAGAAAGACATATCATGAATACTTAGTGAAGTGGAAAGATCATTCAATGGAAGATGAAAGTTGGGTTATAGAACCTGATATTTTGAAGCATGGAAAGATAGTGCAAGAGCTCATGGACAGGATTCCATTAAGATTTTAACCAGAGGAGTATGATGCAGGAGCATCGCCTTCAAAGTCAAAATGCAAGCATGGAGGCAAAGAAACGACATCTCAACAAATGACAGAATTTCAAATCAGAAATTAAATCAGAATTAAATCGTGTTGTTGAGATATTTTGTTAACAACATTTTAAATATGTAACTTGTTTGTAAAGTCTTAAGGACTATAAGGGATTGCAGATATGGAGTTTTGACTCTTATCTAGCAATAACTGTTAGTTATTGTAATAGGACAGATTAGGTAACTGATATGAGTTGATAGGATAGGTTGCAGATAGGACGAGAGAGCTCATGGAGCAAGGTCCTTAGATAGTTGTTGTTGCATTGTAATAGAACAAACAAATTATAAAGAATGAGATAGAGATTAGAGAGATCAATAGAGCAGAGAAGAGTAGAAGAAACACTATGTAATCTGTTTTCATGAATGAATAGAACAGAAAAAATTGTCCCAAATCATTGGACTGTGTTCATTTGATGTATGATTGAATGAATGTGATATTCTGTGTGTTTGGTTATTTTCATTTTTGTTCATGTATGATTGTTCGAGAGGTTGACTGTATGAGTTTGTGATGAAACTAGATGGTTTTCAATTGTTTCTCTTCTGAAACTCGTATGCAAGGTGTGCATCTCAAACGCAAGGAGTGTGTCAACTGAGTCTCGGAATGACTCAGAGAAGTTCAAAGAGAACAAATGAAACTTATACTAGGTGCAAGGTGTTCACAATGTCGAGAAATGACCAAGTGTCGAAGAACCCAGAATATAGAATGCCAGTTGAGTGAGAATAATTTATTCTTAAGAAATTCTTCGATCTGAGTGATTGAAATCCCGAGAATGTAAGGTGTGCGTGGGGAATCAAAATCATTTTAAGGATGAAGCTCAGAAGGGATGGAACTTTTCATAAGTGTTAACAAGAACTGATAGTCGGACTCGTAAGGAGGAGTAAAGGCTCGAAACCTTCGAAGATAGAGAAATATTCCAAGTCGAGAGAACTTAGAATCTTAGGAGGAGGAGTGATAGTGGTTGCTAAATCACTATGCATAAGATCAATAGTTGTTTGATCAAAGTGAAGCACACGAGTCTTAGTGCTTCGTAGAGAGAGGAGAGAGAAAACTCAAAAGAGTTGAGAACTGAGATTTCTGGAGCCTGAAGAACCAAAAACCCGAAGTAGAATCTCAGTCGTTCAATAACAGGAACATATCTGAGTCATCAAATTGTTTAGAGTAATATCCAAGCGTGGGATCTCCCAAGTAAATCTGAGCCATCTAATATCGTGAGTCTGGGAGGAGGCGAGTTTGAACTTTGATATTTCCGAAGCGTGGAGAGTCATAGGGCCGGAGCGAATCTGGATCGTTGGATCCAGGAGGACATGGGTCGACAAGTTGGAAGATCCATAGGAAGGTGAAGATCGAAGTGTTGAAACACCTGAAGCCCGAAGAGACAAAGAGCTAAGAGTCGTTGATCTATAAGTGGACACTTGTCAACATATTGTGAGCTTCGGGAAATTTGAAGTGGGTTTTCAGTTTGAGAACTCAGATTGCCAAAGTGCGAAGACCCAAAGACCCGAAGTAAAATCTGGGTTGTGAGATCTAAGGAACACGTGGCGTGAATATGTGAACTCTGGGTAAGGTCCTAAAGTGGTTCATAGCCATTGGATTCAAAGGAGACGTGGCGCACATCTGTGAGCTCCAGGTAAATATGTGAAGTAATCCTCGATCGTTAGATCAGGAGGACACGTGTCAGTGAATTACAGACTCCGAGTTAAAGCCATTGGGAAAAAGGATGTTTGATATTTGAGATCTCAGAAGTTCGGAGACCCGAAGTAGATCTCGACCATCGATCGAGAAAAGGGTCACTGGACCATTGATCCGAGTTGAATGGTCAAACACCCAAAGTGAAGGTGTCCGTAGATCATGAGTTCCAGAATATTTGAGTATAGAAGAGAGTTGGGTTTGATATTTCAAAACCCCAAAGTCCGGAGTTACGGAAGAGATCAAAGTCATTGATTGAAGGAGGGGCAGATCTAGTCTATAGACTCAAAGTGCACAGATCCGAATCGTTGATTCAGACGTTATCGTCAAGATCATGAGATCGGCGATCCTGTAGCATTGTGGGAACAGGAGTTGCGCGGAGTTTAAAATATTGAGGGCGGGTCGCAATTCAAATCATGGTTTCATCAGAAGGACACGTGGAAGCTTGAGGATAATTGCGGGCCCAAAAGTAGTTTAACTCCAAACCACTTGTGGGTGCGCCCGCAATCACGTGATCATCGCCTAAGCTCACATTCAAGAGAGGGATTATCTAAAAAGGAGCTATCGCTCAACACTCTGAGATTTCGCAGCAGAGTGAAAGGGAAGGTCGTGGGTTCTATCGAACCTATACCATGAAGCCGAAAGGGCCTGTGTCTTGATACAGAAGGAAAACATTAAGGTTTCAGAGAGTCATCAGACTCAAGAATCGGATATCCTTTGACCAGGAGGTCGCGCAGCCCTACGGGGAGTAGGGGGGCTGCATCATCCTATCCTGACATCAAAAGCGTATTCGACACCCCAACGTGCATTGTGGCCTTCTCCTTATTGCCTCTTCCTCACAATGTGAATTAAACTTAGTTATGCTTCCCGATCCTCGGTAGTGATTAACCTCTTTGGGCCAACAATCCTTGACCCTTAGTGATCTCGTTATGGTTCGACTTCAACTTGGCTCTACTTCATTCTCCTCAACAACGAGAAATATCTCTTTAGCAGCAACACTTGACCCTTTGTGATCTCGTTATGGCTCATCTTCGACTCAACTATGCTTCCTTATCCCTTGCTTTGATACCACTTGTTCTAATGTAGCCTACAAAACCAAAATTAATGAATGGAGAAATTGATAATGATAACACATCATGCAACACATGCACAAAGGGAAATATATCTTTTATTGTTCAGTCAACCAGTACATAAATGGTTTTACAAGTCTCATGAGGCACTTCAAAAGCTTCTACATTTAAATAGAAAATATGCAAGAGTTTTGACTCATATGAAAATCCAAAGAAAAACTACTTTTTAGGAAAACCAAACAAATTGTAACTAACAGGTATGTGTTGTCACCTCCCAACAATATTGAAATAAACTTTTCAAAATATTATTATTATTTAATTATTTTTAATAATTTATATGTTCTTCACTGCATAGAGAAACATTAATAATGTTTAATAATTATTTTATTTTATTCCAATTTATTTTCCCTACCTATATAGATTATGTTTAAATTTAAATTGTGCTATGCTATCATATTAAGTTTATGATTTATGTATAAAACATTAATTCTCATTAAATTGAAAATAGTGTTTATCTCAAAGGAATTGTCAATTTTCTACTCAACGTTGTGGAACTGATCAGATTGGGTTCCTTCTATTTGAATATGACATCCTGATTATATTAGTGCTCATGACATCGTATCGGTGCTCCTGTATATCATTTTTCTTTAGAAAAATATGTTTTGCAATAACTTACCATGACAATGTGAAGAATCTGATAGCTTTGCCCTTGGCTCTATTTTGACGACTTACGATTTAATGGACAAACTCTCGTGATGTGTAGGAGGACAAACATTTATTCATTAAATTATTTTATTTTACATTAATTATGTAAACCAATCCTTTCTCGTTTTCTTAAAACTAATTATGTGAAATAATGCTTCATTGTCTATAAGATCCTTATGGTCAAATCACTATAAATTTCTAAAGCTATATTATAGGACTAATAATATCTAAGTTATTAGGCAGATAGATTATAAGCAATTGAATCTAAAAACATTTTAGATTCAACGATTTATAATATATCAACAACATTCAATACTGTGTAACAAGCTGAATAGACCATACATATGAATAAATCTTTATGGTCAAATCACTAAAAATTTCTAAAGCTATATTATACGATTAATAATATCTAAGTTATTAGGCAGATAGATTATAAGCAATTGAATCTAAACACATTTCAGATTCAACGATTTTTAATACACCAACAACATTCAATATTACTTAACAAGCTGAATAAACCATACATATACGCAAGCCCAATCACTTCTCTTTCACTTTTATCGTTTATGAATTATTCTATTCCAAAATTCGGCTTGGTTTTCTCCGTTCTCAACAGGGACCAGCCAAAACAGAGACGCGTAATGGTGGACACCTCTTCATCTGTGGCCACTTTGTAGTATTCATTTATGTCACATGCACTTCGAATCGCTTTCATTTTAAAGGAGGACACACCAATTTTGATTCGTTATTCTCTCGCATTACTTTCTTCTAGCTCATTTCTCGGATGCGTGTACTTCATCGCTATTATTTTGCGAGTTTAGTAATATGGATTAATTTCTTTTCGTCTAGTGGATTTTAATTTTAACTATTGTGGCGGAGATTAATGCTTCTGAGTTTTGATTTAATGTTAATTGTAATTTAACAAATAGTATAGAGTCATAGGTCTCGAATTCTAAACTTATAAATTAGAGAAAAATTACATGTTTCCTACTAATTAAATTCCTCTCGTAAATTCTAACTTTAATCTTTTTTTTTTTTTTTTTTGACTATGGGAACAGCAACCTTCTAAGAGTATATCCAACAGCCCGCAAGTCGGATATACCAATAACTTGTGACTTAGTAGGGGCCGAGACGTCCCGAGGTCTATCGAAGGTCCATCGAACCTTGTGACCCTCTATCCCAGGGGTCGTCTACCCTTCCAGCCTTGTCACAACGGGCCAATATAAACATCCCTACCCCCGCCGGTTTTGAACTTATAACCTCCCCAAAAAGTTATCTCACATGCAAGAGGGTTTAGCCAAAGTCCGTCAGAGGAGGGTAACCGATAGCTATCTCTGCCTCTAATTATCGTGTACATTGATAACTACTTTGAATAAATTTATTAAAACTTATATTTTCAATCCATTACTAATATATATAAAGGTGACAATTTTAAATACATATTTTAAATAAATTACTAACATATGTAAAGGTGGGGGTTAAAAAATTTCGCAATGAGGAACACGTTCTCCTTGATACATTAAAATAGATGCGAATGTACAATTTGTTTATTTTTTTTAACATGATATATATAATTTTAATTTTTTATACTTCAATTTTTTTTAAATAAGAACAATCTTTTCATATGTTTTAAAGTAATATATTTTTTTGCTTTCTTTTGAATTTTCAATTTAGAATTGATGTAGACTTCATACAATTGACTATTATGAGTATAATTTTATTTTAAATTCAAATTTAACAACTGGAAGATAAAGCAAAGTTGCAGTTTTTTTGGTATTTCAATTTTTTTTTTTTTTTTTTTTTTAAATTCAAATTTAACAAGTGGAAGAAAAAGCAAAGTTGCAGTTTTTTGTATTTTTTTTATGTTGATTATCCTGCACTTTAATCCATGTGTGTGAAAACAACCTTATCATTTCCCTATCATTTTCTAAATTGTCATCCTTGATTTCTAAGGTATAGTGTGTGTTTAGTTTCTTTGTGATAGGGACAATTGCAACTATTGTTCCAAGTGTATATTGTTTTGTTGTTGCTAACAATATTTTGATTGATGTGTTCAGTATGAAGTTATACTTGTGACAAACAACTGTTATGTTTTATATGCTAGTCTCTTGATTTACTAGAAAAATTCATTCAACTTCTCTGTGATGATAAGTAGTTTTTGGTGTAATTTTGAAATCATTTGACTTCTGTGATGTGTCAACTATCGCTATGTATGTTCACAACAATGTTGCTCCGGCCTTGTAACTAGTCAACCCTTCAATACTGATTGGGCTGGAAGCTACTGGTTTTGTAACACCCTAGGTTTTGAAACCCCATTTTAAATAAGGTATTGTTACAATGTTGAGAGGCCAAAGTGCCCAAACAATTGATAAAAGGCCAATGTGCCCAAGACATGTAATTTTTTTTATCATTATTAATAATAAATACATGGTTGGCTGCTAGACGGACAAGGACTAGAGTTATAGGGGGATATGATTCCACAAGAGAGGGGCCTTGAGGGGATAAGTGTTTATTCCTATTTTAATTACCCTTTTTGTCTAAGGGAGGGGATCAGTTACTTGAGCTTCTTGGGTAACGCCAGGAGGTTCTTGATTCCCCACGAAGTTACTTAAACCCACCTCTAGTCTGATGGGGGGGTTTGACTGATGATTTGTTCATTGATTTCTTGTACGTTCATTCATTTTCCCTCACACGCTTTCATGCACCCACTTACCCATTCATTGATCCATCCTCATCCACATCTTGGCTTGGGAAAAGGAACCGAACTGCTGAAGAATTAGCCACGGTATGGTGGGTTGTAGTAGTCGCTGGTGTGATCCAGCCGTGACTTGAGGCCTGCATGTCTGAGATGCGTTGGCTTGTGTCCAACGTTGCTCACAACTGCGAGTCTTGAGAGTTCCATCATTAAGATTCTAGACCAGTTGCGCTAGAGCCCGAATAAGGAGAAGGACTTCCTGAGGGACTGCGTGGCAGAGAAGGGTGGAGGTTCATTCTCCAAGATAGGTAGAAAAGAGTTGGGTACTTGGATTGTTGTGAAATATGGGAAGCCTATGAGAGCTTGGGTGTTGACTAGTTTGGGAAGCCAAGTAACACTCTGGAAACGTCCTTGTGGATTCATAGCCCTGGCTCAGGGGTGACGTTGTTGTTGAGTTTTGGAACAATATTGTCTATGGTTGGGTGGAACGTCCTTGTCCTGCAGCCAGTTGGTGTCATCTTCCATAAAGATAAGTCCTCTCTGTTATGGTATCATTTACATGTATATGAATGTATTTCCGTTGTATATTTAATTATTTTTTAATTAAATCTTTAGACTATGCATGCTTGTTGACTATTTCTTTGCATGTCATTAAAGTCTTTTCTTTTATGCATCCTTAAATTTTAAAAAGGTATCGGTAAGAGAAATAAGTCCAAGGGTGGGCTTGAATGTAGCATACCACGACCTGTGGGTGGTTGGGTATGTCACAGTTTGGTATCAGAGCTTTTGGTTGAAACAACAGGCTGGTATGGTCTAGCTCAGTTGGTCAGAGTCTTGTGGTTACAGATCAAACTCTGACCACGGAGTTGAAAAGCTCAGGAGGAATGGCAATGCAGAATCTATGCAGGAGTTAGATCACCAAAGATCTGTTATAAGGGGTTCGAAGGATCGTGACCACACCCTTCGAATTCAGGAGTGATCCCCACTATAGGATCAGGAGAGATTCGGGATCATTGGATTGGAGGATGGGTGAAAATGGGTTGTCCGATGAAAAGGAAGCAAGGGTTAAGGTCACCGCCGTTAGATCCCATTGGAGAGAGAGATCAGCGGACAATCGACATTGTGGGGAACCAAGTTGCACGAGAGATAATTCCTCAAGGCGGTCCCACAATCCAAACCACGGTTTCACCAAGGGGTTATGTGTCAGCATCAGGAGAATTGTGGGGCGAAAAGTGGGTTACTCCAAACCGTCGATGCGTGCCCCCACAAATTGAAAGGCAGTGAGTGATGTGACATGTTAGGGCTCAAACATCGAAACTCAGTATAGTCGAAGTAGATCCTCACCATCGATCACCAAGAGGTACCGTTCAGCAGATCAATAACTCCAGAGAAATTTGTTCGAGAGGTTTTCAATTGAGATTTGAAACTCTCAAAGCCTAGAGATTTGGAGAGACGAAGTAAATCTCAATCGTTTGATCATCCGAAATAGATCTCAGATGCCAAATCGTTTAGAGTAAATCTCAAGCGTCGGATTGTCCGAGGTGAATATGGGTCGTCTAATCCAGAAGAGACATGGCGTAAATATGTGGATTTCGGGTGAAGGCCCGAAGTAAGCCTCAATCGTCCGATTCAAGAAGACACGTGGCATAATCCCATGTACTTTAAGAAGGTTTGAAGTTTGAGATTTTTGAAACCCAAAGACCCGAAAGGATCTCAACCATTGATCTACTGAGAGCCACACATCACTAGATCCAGGGCTTCGGATAAAAGCTAGTGGGGCCAGATAAGTTTTGAAATTGGAGATTTCCGAAGTATGAAGACCCGAAGTAAGCCTCAACCATCAGATCAAAGAGGACATGTGGTGCAGATATGTGGAGTATAGGTGAAGACCCAAAGTGAATCTTAGTCATCCGATCCAGGAGGACACATGGCGACACATTGGCCAGTTAAGGAATTCAAAGTTTGGGAAAATTGGAAGTGTGCTAGTATGGAAACTCCCAAAGTCCCAAAGCCCGAAGAGCCGAAGTGATGGGGCACGATGACGTCACCTAGAGGTGATGTGGATCCTGGAATTCATGAAGTGATGTGGATCACGGACGTCACCTGGGATGACGTGGAGACATGGGATGTGTGCAACGTGTCAGTAATGTTTTATCATTTGGAGTATTGAAAAGTCAGTGAGAACGTGACATGTGGCACCCACCTGATTAAGCCATGTTTCTGCTTCCAGTATTTTGCCACCTGGTGGCAAATCGTGCAGTCTAGAGACTGGGAACTCCAGAGGGGAAAGATGTGACAGATTGCATTGGGTCGAAAACTCTCGAAGGCTTGAAGGCCAAAGTACATATCGACCATTGATTCTAGAAGACACACATCAAAGGATCGTCAACTTCAG
Source organism: Picea glauca (assembly GCA_000966675.3). Lineage (NCBI taxonomy): Eukaryota > Viridiplantae > Streptophyta > Pinopsida > Pinales > Pinaceae > Picea > Picea glauca. The sequence continues at coordinate 494,121 of JZKD02S1852640.1, forward strand.
GTGAAAGCACTTCAGGAGAAAGTGCAGGAGGAAAGTTTGAAACTTCTAAAGCCCGAAGAGACAAAGTGATTCATAGCCGTTGATCTATGGGAGGACACCCATCGGAAGATCATGAACTCCAGGTAAAAGCGTTCCGACAGGAGGCAAACGAGGAAAGTTGAGACTTTCGAAGAGTAGAGTCCTGAAGTGGATCTCAATCGTTGATCGTGAAAGATGATGAGGATCGTTGATCTAGTCCTGGCTGAAAGTTCCGAAGTCTCGAAGCTATGGATAGGCACTTTTTCAGCTAAGCGCAGGGTCATGGCCGTGGTCATATGAAGATTGAGAGCTGGGGAAAGGAGGGCTAAGGGTCGAATTGATTGTCTTCGAGACAGAAAAGTGCTAAGGAAGGATTTAGCCACATTTTTTAGTCGTGGTCACGTGGGAAGGTGGTTTGAAGGAAGTGCTTGCACAGGATGAAATTTTGTCTCAGCCAAGGATAACAGGACACTGTTATTTTCATAGAATGGAGATATGATCTCCATGAACAAAAAAAAGAAGAGACCCATAGCATGGTTTGGCAATTTTGTTTATCATATGCATAATTCTAACAAATGGTCACCTGCACATTTTGTAGAATTAACGGGTTTAAACACATCAACTCAGGATGCGTATTGAGGAAATGGAGGAAGGTGAGGAAGCCTGCAGTCATGATAAGGAGGCTGAAGGCCAGAATAACAGAGTTGGTAATGCAGAGATAGTGTCCAATGGATGCAAGGGAAAAGGAGAGAAGGAAACATTAATATAATTGGTCAAAAGCCTGAAAATGGAAGTGCAGAGCTACAAACCAGACAACGAGATACTGGTTAGAGAACAAAGGCATCTAAATGCTCGAGTTTTGCAGAGCTTAAATCCATTACAGAGACAAACAAAGAAGGGATCAAACTAAATACAAGAGGAAGAAGCCAAGTGCCATGAAAGAAGGGATGATCGTGGAAGAGCTAGTTATTCCAGAAGTGCCAACAGAGCTCATGGACACCACTCACCTCCTTACTCAAAAGGAATTTTTTATGCATCGAAAGATCTTGCAAGCAGTCCAGAGGTGTCTTTTGTTAGAAAACAAAGAAGGAAACAATAGGTAGATAGTTTTCAAGGAGAGATGAGGAAGCTCAAGCCACCTTCCTTCTATGGTGAAAGAGAAAGGGAAGATGATGTCAAAGAATGGTTGCTTGGACTCCATAGATATTTTCAGCTACATAACTATTCATCAAATTTGGAAGCCAAGATTACCACCTACCATTTACACATGAAAGTTGCAATGTGGTGGGACCAACTGAAGCAAGTGGAACATGTTAATGAAAGTAGGACCACTTGGAAGAAGTTCAAGAAGTACTTCCAAAAGGAGTACCTCTTGGAGAATTTTTATGACAAGAAAATGCAGGAGTTCTTTGAATTCAAGTTGGGAAGCATGACTATGGAAGAGTATGAGAATAATTTCTTGGGATTGTTAAAGTATGTCAGGTTCATTCGTGATGAGAAATTGAAAATACAGAGATTTTTAAGTGGACTGCCAACCTTTTATAAGGAAAATATCAAGTATGATGAGCCCGAGACCTTGACTGAAGCCATCACGAAGGATAAATACCTGTATGAGCAAGGCCAGGGAAGAGAATATCTACAAAATTCTTGGAAGGACAAGAAGAATGAGAATTCTGATTAGAGGAGGAAAAGATTCAAACCTTCCTTCAATAGGAATGATCCTAATAGAAATCGTCAATATCAGTATGCTAAGAGGGATTTCAAGAAAGAATATTCCTTTGGAAAAAGGGGGAAGACCACCAATCCAATGCTCGAGATGCAAGGAAGACCACATGTACAAGGATTCCCCACACAGAAAGGATAGAGTGAAGACTATGCACAACATCCAAGGTTCTACAACAGTCGAAGATATGGAAGAATCTATGCATCTTTAGATGATTGACAAGAAGAGTACCAGTCCAATATGATCGAGGTGGAAGGTAAGATCATAAATCAGCCTGTTGCTATTTTGATTGATTTGGGAGCAATTGATTGTTACATTGATCCTAATGTAGTGGATAGATTACATTTGGAGAAAAGTAAACTTGGAAAATCAAGTTTGGTTCAGTTAGCCACTGGAACCAAAACAAGAATCCATGACATGGTTAGAAGTTGTTTCAAAAGTATTAATGGAGTGAATACTAGTATTGATCTAAATATCATACCATTATGGTCTTATGATATTTTGATTGGAATGGATTGGTTGGACAAGCATCATGATGTCCTAGATTGTCATAACAAGACATTTACATGTCTTGATGGAAATGGAAAACAAAGCATTGTGAAAGGAGTTCCAAGACACATCTCTATAAGGGAGATTTCATCCTTACAACTAAAAAGATGTTTTAGGAAGGGATGTCAATTGTATGCAGCTCATGTGGAACATCCAAAAAATACAAAGGGGCCAAGCCTCGAAGATTCCTCAGTACTACATGAATTTGAAGATGTATTCCAAGAAATACCAGGATTGCCACCAAGAAGGGAGATAGATTTCTCAATTGATTTAGTGCTAGGAGTTGCCCCGGTGTCAAAAAAACCTTATAGAATGAGCACACTGAAGTTAAAAGAATTACAAATACAGTTGGAGGAATTGTTGAAGAAAGGGTACATGTCCAAGTGTTTCACCTTGGGGAGCACCAATACTTTTTGTCAAAAATAAAGATGGAACCTTGAGGCTGTGTATTGACTTTCGAAAATTGAACAAGTGCACTATAAAGAACAAGTATCCTCTACCCCAAATTGATGACCTCTTTGATAAGCTAAGAGCAGTGAAGATATTCTCAAAGATTGACCCGAGGGCAGGATACCATCAGGTAAGAATCAAGGAAGAAGACATTCATAAGACAACCCTTAGAACCAGGTATGGGCATTATGAATTTTTAGTGGTGCCATTTGGACTGACCAATGCAACAACTATCTTCATGTGCTTAATGAATGGCATATTCAAAAATTATTTGGATAAGTTTGTCATAGTATTCTCGGATGACATACTTATCTATTCTAAGTCTGAAGAGGAGCATGAACATCACTTAAGACTGGTATTGCAAGTACTTAGAGAACATCAGTTGTATGCCAAGTTCAGTAAATGTTCTTTTTATCAAAAGCAGATCCATTACTTGGGACACATTATTTCAGAGAAGGGCATAATAGCAGATCCAGAGAAGATCAAAGCCCTTAGAGGATGTCCAACACCCAGAAATGTGTTAGACGTTAGATCTTTTATGGGATTAGATGGATACTATAGAAGGTTCATAGTAGGATTCTCTAATATTTTTCATCCCATCACTTATTTGCAAAAGAAGGGAAATAAATTTGAATTGACACTCAAGTGTGAAAAGAATTTTAGTTTGTTGAATGAATTACTTACTAGTGCATCTGTGTTAAAGATTGTTGACCCAAAGGAAAGTTTTCTGGTATGTACATATGCATGTAAGGAAGGACTTGGGGGATTCCTCGTGCAAAATGGACATGCCATTGGATATGAGTCCAGAAATCTTAAGGAACCTGAGAGGAACTATGCCACACATGACTTGGAACTTCTTGTCATTGTTCACGCCTTGAGGATGTGGAGGCATTATCTCATGGGGAATAATTTCGAATTAAGGACAGACCAGATTGGCCTGAAGTATCTTTTTGAGCAACCTACCTTGAATGCCAGGCAAACAAGATGGATAGAATTTTAAAGTGAATATGACTTGGATATCAAGCATATCAAGGGAAAGGAGAATAATCTTGCCAATGCACTTAGTAGAAGAGTTCATATCATGCATGCTACTATTGTCAGTATGAATCAATCAGACTTGAAGAGCATAATTTTAGATGGTCTTGTTACAGACCACCATTACCTACAGGTAAAGGAAAACTTACCGCAAGGGGATGTACAATAGAAAATAAAGGAGTACGAGATAAGGGAAGATGGATTACTTATGCATAAAAATAGAATCTATGTTCCTAGTTCTGGAGAACTGAGGAATTTAGTACTAAATAAAATGCATGATGTTCCTTATGCTGGACATCTCGGTTACCAAAAAACAATTACAGCAGTAAGAAGCTAGTTCTTACGGCCGATAATGAAGAAGGATGTTGTTGATTACATTTCTCGAAGTATGGAATGTCAGAAGGTGAAGAGCATAGGCACCGAACTAGTTTGTTGCAACCATTCCCAATCCCATAGAAGAAATGGGAAGTGATCACCATGGATTTCATCACAGGATGACCCAGAACAAATAAGAAACATGATTCAATCATGGTGGTGGTTGAAAAATTAACAAATGATGTTCATGTTTTGCCTGTGAAGACAACGCATACAACAGATAATATTGCAGAAATTTTCATGAAGGAAATTGCTAGGTTGCATGGGATACCTAGGACAATCGTCTCGGATAGAGATACAAAGTTTACCTCCAATTTCTGGAGGGGATTGTTTAAAGGATTTGGCACAAATATAAACTTTAGCACAACATATCATCCCCAGACAGATGGGAAAATAGAGAGAGTCAATTGAGTAATTGAAGACATGATGAGAATGTATGTAATGGATAAGCCATCTAAGTGGGAAGATTACTTACACTTGGTTGAGTTTGCATATAATAATGGGTATCAAGATTCATTGAGAATGATCCCATTTTAAGCCTTGTATGGTAGAAAATGCGATACTCCAGTAAGTTGGGACAAACCAACAGATAGAGTGGTACTTGGGCCAGAGTTGCTCAAGGACATGGAAGACCAGGTGGTCAAGATCAAGCAGAATTTAAAGGCAGCTCAGGATAGATAGAAAGTTTATGCAGATCAGAACAAGACAACCATAGAATTTAAATTAGGGGAGCATGTACTTTTGAAAGTGAAGCCCAAGAAAATCTCTTTGAAATTAGGTAGTTGTACAAAGCTGGCAGCCAGATTCTGTGGTCCATTTGAAATATTGGACAGAATAGGTCCAGTTGCATACATGCTTGCATTGCCTGCTTCCATGAATGTGCATAATCTATTTTATGTCTCTTTACTAAAGAAATATGTACATGATTCTAACCATGTTATTGATTGGCATATGATTTAGGTAGAGATAGAAGGAGATTTTCAGGTTCAACCAGTGCGGGTATTGGACAAAAAGGTCAAAATTCTCTAGAATCAAGTTATAGAGCTGGTGAAAGTTCAATGGACCTACTACAGTCCTAAAGATGCTACCTGGGAGCATGAAAATGTCATACAAGTAGAGTACCCGCGGATTTTTGAATAAATTTGAGATTTTGATCTCTATTTTGTATATGCACTGAGGACAGTGCCAAAATAAGGGGGAGGGGATGTAACACCCCAGGTTTTGAAACCCCATTTTAAATAATGTATTGTTACAATGTTGAGAGGCCAGAGTGCCCAAACAATTATTAAAAGGACATGTAATGTTTTCTATCATTATTAATAATAAATACATGGTTGGATGCTAGATAGACAAGGACTAGAGTTATAGGGGGCTATGATTCCACAAGAGAGGGGGCTTGAGGGGCTAAGTGTTTATTCCTATTTTAATTATCCCTTTTTTTCTAAGGGAGGGGATCAATTACATGAGCTTCTTGGGGAAGGCCAAGAGGTTCTCGATTCCCCACGAGGTTACTCAAACCTGCCCCTGGTCTAATGGGGGGGTTCAATTGATGTCTTGTTCATTGATTTCTTGTACGTTCATTCATTTTTCCTCTCTCACTTTCATGCACCCATTTACACATTCATTGATCCATCCTCATCTGCGTCTTGGCTTGGGAAAGGGAACCAAACTACTGAAGAATTAGGCACAGTATGGTGGACTGTAGTGGTCTCTAGTGTGATACAGCTGTGACTTGATGCTTGCATGTCTGAGATGCGTTGACCTGTATCTAGCATTGCTCACAACTGCGATTCCTTAGAGTTCTAATATTGAGATTTTGGACCAGTTGCGCTGGAGTCCGAATAAGGAGAAGGACTGACTGAGGGACTGTGTGGAAGATAAGGGTGGAGGTTCGTTCTCTCGGGTGGTGCAAGCTAAGTAGAAGAGAGATGGGTACTTGGATTTCTATGAGAGCTGGGAAGCTTGTGAGAACTTGGGTGATGACTGGTTTGGGAAGCCAAGTAACACTCTGGAACTGTCCTTGTGGATTCAGAGCTCTGTCTTGGAGGTGATGATGATGTTGAGTTTTGGAAAAGTATTATCTACGGTTGGGTGGAACGTCCTTGGTCTGCAGCCAGTTGGTGTCATCTTCCATAAAGATAAGTTCTCTCTGTTATGGTATCATTTACATGTATATGAATGTATTTCCATTGTATATTTAATTATCGTTTAATTGAATCTTTAAACTATGCATTCTTGTTGACTACTGTTGTGCATGTCGTTAAAGTATTTTCTTTTATGCATCCTTAAATTTTAAAACGGTATCAGTAAGAGAAAGAAGTCGAAGGGTCGGCTTGAAGGTAGCGTACCCTAGCCTATGGATGGCTGGGTATGTTACAGGTTTGTTCCTATAGATGGGAAGCAAACATAATTTAGCAAACAAATTCCAAAATGAGATCTTTGAATACATATTTCGAAGATCTCTACCTCTTTCTTTCTAGTTTGAATTTCCCTCTTTATTTTTAGTTTGAATTTCCCTCTTTAGTTTGCTTCGTCTCCATGGCTTATTCTCATTTTGTTGTGCGTTAAACAATATTTGTTATACTAGAGAAAGGTCTACAAAATCTAAGCATATAGAATGGACAAAATTGTATGTTAGCAAAAGGCTAAAGAGACAGTTTAACTATAATTACAATATAATTATGTTTTTCAAAGTATTTTTGGAAGTAATTAAATGAGACAACCTCAAGTGAACAAATTTAAAAAGCAATTTGAATTTCTAATAAATGAACCAATATCAACATGCTCGAAGTTGTGTGTCAACTAGCAATTCTGAGAAGACCCAAAATTAAGATCAACCATGCACGATCTATAACTCATTGTATTTTTATCAAATGTTTATCCACAAGAACGGTCTTCAAGCTTCAAATTTTAATAGATGATATTTTTCTCAAGAAACAATACTTGAGAACCTGAATTATCAAGTGAAGCATGGAACAAGTGATGAATATTTATAATATGCAGTCAACAAGTTGAAAATTCCTCTGTGAAACAAAAAAGAACTAAAAAAGATGAATAATTCTAGGAATTTTACTACGCTTTGTTGATATTATTGCACAACCGATTTCGAATTTCTTCTTCCATAATATGGTAGCAATGACAACAATACTGGGTACGCATGTAATCACCTAAGCACTATGATGTACTGAAGTGAGGTTCTATGTGTAGAGTGTGACAAACGAGGTTGGGATAGGTGGTAGAACAATGGCATTATTGGGCATTGGAAGAAATAGCCTCACAATTCTCTCTTTCAAGAAAGGATCATTTGTAGAGAACCAATGGTTTTTTAAGAAAATGAAAAACATGCCTCTAGATTATGCCAAAATTGTCATAATCACATGTTTTTTTTTGTAGTAATCGAATCTCAAGGATTCAGGTTTTGATGTATCTTGAAATAATGTCATACTTAGAATAGAATAACTTGTAATTTCATTTTGGCTTCGTTGTGATTTATGCTTGAAGTGGGCCCCTTGTTGAATTTTTAGCAATATCCCCTGGCACACAGGACAACATCAATGAGATTTTGTGAATTGTCAATTTGAAATATGCTTCAAATGAGCAGTTCCAATTATTATTATATGTCTAGATTTTAAATACAAGTGTAGTTATCCTAGACAATTATGTAGCTTTAAAATTCGTGGCTCATCACTACATGTGCATATGTTTGGATAACAAAATAATTCTATTGTACCGCGTTTCAGAAAAGATAATATGAAATGAATTTTAGGGCCTACCATGAAGATATTTAAAAATCTAGTCCACTAGATATATTGTAACAAATAATCTATAAGTCTATATAGTAATACGATGCATATGAAAAAATTACCTAGATTTATCTATTCTACCAGACAAATTGAAAATACCATGTGGTGTACACAAGAGTGTCTGTGCTTGCAAGTGCACTATATTGCAATTTCTTTGTTCAAAGGTGAAGCTTGCTTCCAAGGTTGTTGGTAGTTTGACTAGGCCTGCAGTCAAAGAAAATCTTCCGAGTATTATTGCATCTCTGGATTTTAAATACACGTCTAGATGCTTTCGTAAAAAAATAGGTAGCTCATTTCTAGATGCATGAACGCTGCTAATGTGATCTGAAGGTCATCAAGTTGATATGAAATTAAATTTGATTGTTTATTGTTACTAAGTTCACAATTGTTGTACTAACAAAATAATTCTAATATGAAATGAATTTTTGGGGCTATGAGGAATACATTTTTAAATAGAGTCCATTAGATATCTTGTGACAAATAGTCTATAAGTCTATATAATAATAAGATATATATGGAAAAGTACCTAGATTTCGCTATTCTACAAGAAAAACTGAAAATAACATGTGATGTACTCGTGAGTGTTTGTACCTACAAGCACCCTATAATAGAAATCATTTGTTCAAAGGTCAAGCTTGCTTGGAAAGTTGATGGTAGTTTTATTAGGCATTCAACGAAAGTTGGTGATTTTTTTGTTTATTTTTAATGAAAAAATGTTTAATTTTCTAATAAAAAAAGAAATAATAGAAGTATAGTTTTAATTTTCCAAAAAATAATAAAGAAAGCTTTACCTTAAAAAATAATATCCAAACTTCTTTTCTATGAGATTTTGTAACTTCTCTCTTGATATAAATGTGCATAAGAGAAGAAAGTTTAATGTAATGAGGATCTCTATTTTTTTATTATCAAACAATAAACGTTTGACATTGTAAATGTAACCTAGGATTATGATGAGCAAATTGTCCTTAAAGTCAAAAAAACATCTATTTATGTTCAATGAAGTTTTGAGACAGATAGAGTTATACATCTTTGTTGAAACTTTGAAGGAGGATGCTATTGTGATCTCAATTTTAGATAAATTATAGTAAAGAATGAACTATGTCATGGTCAGTCCAATATGCTTCTAAAACATGAACACGGAATTGTTCAATTCAGAAGTTTTTCCAGATATGATCAATAATAGATTTCTCCTTTCGTAAAAACTTATGCGTTATTTCTTTCATTTCTAATGATTGCATATGTTTTTGCAACAATATAATTTTTTTATTCTTTGCATGAATGCCATGTTGAAGTCACCAATTACTATAAAGACATAGCCACTTTGTAACAATTCATTTTTTTCCACTCAAATCGTATTAACTATTGTTGAAATAGATGCAGAAGGAGCAACATAGATGTTAGATATGCAAATTGATTTATGAGCATGTATATTCAACACAATGAGTTCAACTTTATCATTGTAATAGGTTTTTGTTCTTTTTTATTTCTATACTTTTATCTATGCAAGTAAGAACTCCATGTACAAAATGTGCTATGTTGAAATTGAATTTCCTTAATTCATTAATCATTGGTGGATAGTGTAAATGTGTTTCTTGAAAGTGAACAACCATATCTTGTATCAAATATTTATCATGTACTACATCTTCAAGGTGTTTCCATATGATATGTGTGTTCAATGTAGAAATTGAAAAGTTGTTTATAGACATCTTTGGTATCTCGGTGTGTTATATTATTCATGATGCATTTGTTGTTAGATGATTAATTTCCTCTAATAGTTTGGTTTCAATGTGAAAGTTATTTTGGGATAATGGCTCGAGAAGGTACAATGAATCAAATGTTTTTACTCTTGATAATTATGTATACAGAATTCCATGTATTTTGAATTTAGTTGGGTCAAATGCAATTCCATTTAGAGTAATCCCATGAGTTATAGGTATTGTTCTAGAACATGTTAATTGTATCGAAAAAAATTTGAATAGTTATATGAGTTTTGTTTCTAGTCAGTGTAGTTGGTTTTTCAATTCATAGTATTGGTGTCCATGTCTGTTCAATGTTTTTCTCATATAGTTCACAATGTTAATTTATTTACACTTTTCCAATTGTTGCATCTGCAAATTCTATCCAAAAAAATCAGCGCCTTTTTAATTTTTTTTGTGTATGTTTTGAATATTCCATCAACATCATTAGCTAGTATGTCCTCTATGTTGTAGTTGCCTATATATAGTTCAGCTAACATATTTTTTTTAGTAATATTTGTGTTGGTGATATATTTTTTTCTCATAAGTCATCATTTTGTCTCGATATATTTCATGTTCATAAATAGCATCAAGTATCAACAATTCTTCATTGACTACTGAAAGCATCTGGTCATTATGTTTCTTCACATCTTTGTTCCTAAAAAACATATGTGGAAATAATGGATCTACGGGTGGTGTTTTGTTTCAATGAGTATTTATGTATTCAATGTCTTTCTCTAATTTTTTGTTGAGTCTCATTTTGTCCAAGATTCTAATGAAATATATGTATTTTCGATGCATTGTGGTTCACAATTAATAGCACTTGACCTCATCTTGCCAAAATGTGTATGGAATTTTTTGCTTGTTGATCACTGGCTCTTGAAAGATCATTGAATCCCTTATAGGTTGTGTCTAGTACAAATTTCAAGAAAATATTAAGTCGACATTATCAAAGTAGGATGTTGGTGTATGTTTTATTTTTCATAGATGTTTTTCAAATTCATATAATAATCAACAAGTAACACACAAAGTTGTTCAAAATGTTTTTATAATGTATCCAAATTTTCATTGTTCAATGGAAAATACTCCGATTTGTTAAAGGGCATATAGAGTGAAAAGTGCATTGTGATGCCCCCTGCATTGAACACTGATTGTCCTGCATATGTAGTTATGAGACCTTTCAATTGCAGAGGTTCATAGTGCATTTCGATATTGTAGACATGTACTAGCAACTGGAGTATTTCTTTAGCAGTGAATGTTTTTCCAGTTCCTGCACCACCTATTAGGAACACATACATCAGTTTGTTCAATTCAAACTTTTTCTTTGTTAATATGTATTTCATGATTGTTTCTTATTCTTGGTCTAATTGTCTTATGATATTAAAGAATTATAAATTTTCTAATATATGTTGTTTCTTTACAATGTGGTAAACTCGATGAGCATCTATCCGTATACTTCTTGTGCTCTTAGAATGTTGCAAATCATTCTCAAAGTCATTAGTTCATAGTTGTTGGCTACATTTGAATATAAATATTTTGCAAGCTTTTCTTTCTCATCAGTGATGCTTATGTTGAATAGTTGTTCCTCTTTATTTTCAATTTGCTTTGTTGCCTTTTCAAGGTCATCCCATGCCAAATTTATTTGATGCATATAACTTTGTTCGTTTTTCTTTATAGTTTCTATTAGCAAGATGTAGGCATGCTCACATGTAGAGTATATTTTCTTGAATTTTTTTTTATCTACTCGATATGAAACATATAGAATTAGTTGTTCTCAATAGTAATTGTCAAGATCTCTATGCTTGTTTTATTTCATGTACCTAACAACATATGAATATTCACTATTTCTATGTTTCGTGCCTCATTTTTGTATACTTTGATGCAAATTATGCTAAACAAGTGTCATTGATAGATTCAAGATGACATATGTAGTAACCAATTATTTAAGAACACATTATGTCTTCAGAATCATCTCACTCGCATCGCAAAACTTTTGATTTTTTAAGGATAAATGCTCGTTGTTCTATCGATGATGTGTTTATGAATATACATTTTATTGAACTAGTTTTTAGTGGTAAAAAAAAAATAATGTGAACATAATGATGTGCAGACATTTGTTGCATATTTACTATTTATCCTCTCCAAGTCTATTAATTTTTTGTATGATATCCATATTTGATGTTTCATGTTCTTCTCGTATGTGTTTAAATGTTGATGTCATTGTCTTGTCAAATTTTGTCATTGTATAAGCTATAATATGTCGTTATCGCATACGAATTGTGTTTACATTCCATATTTTTGGTATATGTCATGCAAAATTATTAATCCATATCTTTGAAGGCCTTATTTGCAATAAGATGGTTGTCCTAATTAAGCTACATTGAATTTTTTGGATATATTCTTCACTTGTTAAACATAAATCATCTAAAACTCTATTAAATATGTATGTGTTGTCATATTTAGAAGATTCTATTGTTTCAAATTTTAATTTTTAATTTTCTTATGTTTTATCATTGTCATACTCCAGAGGTATTAGTATTGTTGTTGTTTTCATTGGTGGTTGTGGAAAATTGAATCTACAATGCACTTTTTCCCTTTTACTACATTTTTTTGTATGGCGATGATGTTGTAGCATCTTTAGCTCATCTACAAGAACCATTGAGTCACATGAAAAATATTTATCAAATAATTCTCAAATTCTACATCTATATTTTTCTCATAGATTGGTGCATCCTTTATCCATAGAAATCCATGGTCATGTCTGATTCCTCTATTTTGAAACTTATTAACAAAAAAGAAGTATTCAATATTTCCATAGTACTTATTGTCATGACATATTAAACTTCGCATTGCAGATATCCTATTTCTATAGTATTGAGCGCAAGTTACAAGGTCATTCCTTATGAAAAAATCCATCTCATTGTTTTCTATTCGATGTTCAATTGTTCTTTTTGTTTGATCTTGTATTTGTTTTAGTGCATTAACCAATGGTTTCCAATGATAAAAAATGAAGAATGTTGGTGATCATTGTTGTCGGATCAGTATATATATTTTCTTGTGTGTATCTTAATGATAGTGTAACAACCCTGGTTAAATAGATGCATAGGGATTATTAATTATAATTAATTTGAAAATCTGACTGCCCTAATATGTTAGTTAAACAATAATTATTTCTTAATAATATTTCTTAATTAATTAATTATTAATTACTTGTTCACATCTGTCAATGATTAATTAATTAATTAATTGAGTAATGAATTAAAGGGGTTAATAATTTTTAGTTTATTTAATTAAAGACTTACGTATGAGGGGGGCGAAGAAACATTAAATAAGGGGATAAGATATTAAATAAGGGGATAAGATAATAAATAAGGGGATAAGATAATAAAGAAGGGGATAAGGTAATAAAGGAGGGATAAGGAAATTAATGAGGGGGAGGAGAGTCAGTGAAATGGGAAGATATGACGAGAAGAGTCGAATGGGGGAAAGGATCATTGTTTTGGGGGGAGAAAGCATTTTGAGGGAGCATTTGGAGGGAGGAGGATTTTTCGGTGGATATTTTTCTGTTGGATATTGGCTAGTCTTAGCAGTTTGGTTTTTGGGGGTGAAACATTGCAGGGGGCACCGGTTTGTTGGGGGGTTTGGGCACGGGGGCCAGGATTCCTTTTGGTTTCTTGGAGCTAGGGAGCCGGACATGCTGCTCCTAGCTAGCTAGGTGGTTAGTTGGTTTGGGCAGGGTTTGGTCAAGCAGTAGCAGGCTGGGCAAAGTAGCAAGGAAAGGACAACCATCTCAGCAGGAATTAGCATCAGAGCATAGGTATTTGTATTCTGTTAAGTAATTCTTATTCTGTTATGAAATTTTTGTTCATTAAATTAATTTAACATGCTTATATGTTGAATGAAAGAAATTACTTAGTCTTTTTGCGTAGAAGTAATCTTATCTGTTTCAATTTATGGATTTTTTTAGTTTAAATTATTTTGGTCTCTACACATGGTATCAAAGCTTCGTTCACAATTTGGAGCCATAAGGGCCTACCCACCTACCCACCTAACCACCCAACCAAATGCGTGAGAATATTTAAGGTCCTCTAACTGTCTACCACTTTTGGTAAGCTTATCGATAAAATCTATAGAAATAACAAAGCTATGATCAACAAACAACTAAAGGAACTTTGAGAAATATTATGTTATATCTCCTATTGATGAACCTCCCTGCCGCTACTTTGAGGGGTGTGTCGGTGGGAATTTTAGGAGGCATCCCAAACCTCAACTCTTCAAAGAATAATAAGAACAAGCAAAATTACAAGAATTTTAGCAAGATAAGGAGCTGCCAAAAGTCACTGGAGACACCTGGATATCACAACTCCCATACTTTGTCAGCTTAACTACATGTAAAAAAGACAAAAACTGTAGACTTCACCTCAAGGATTCATCTATGTGAAATCAAACCAGAAACTACAAATAGAATTGAAAGAACAACAAATCACACATGAAACAAAGCAGCAAAACTCAAAATTCAAACTTAATGCAGCATACTCAAAAGAGAAAAAAGAACAAAAGGGATAAATAATTCCTGTAAAGTTAATTTTGAGTTGCTAAGCCATGCAAAATAAATAATTAAGCCATACCAGATACCCATACACATGTACCAAATGTACCTTCATTCCAGAAATTTGTGCAACATAGTTTTTTTTTAATTTATTTAAAGAATTCCTAACCTACTAGATCGTTGAACCTTAAAAGAAACTCAAAGCAGCTGTTGTAACCATGCTAAAATCTACCAACACATAGAGGCATGCATGTGCCTTTGATGATGGAACCCTAAATATAGAAATGCACACTCTAGCCCTTCTTTAATGCTGTGCCCTCATCTATAAACCACCATAAACAACAGAAATCAAAGTTGTATAGATCCGCCATATGTATGATGTTGTTGTAACAGAAAAGCACCCAAATCAGCCACAATTGTGCACAGTGTTGTAAAAGACTATCTAAGGTGTAGCAGACCACGTGCAAGAATGGAACCTTGGTGACTAAACATTCTATCCACTTCACCTGTAAGATGTTGTCAATAGCCGCCCAACCAAAAAAAAAATAAAAAAATTGAAAATCATTTCCCGACCAAAATCGAACCCGAGACCTCCATCTATGCGCGATTAATTTCTCTCCAACAATTGATGCTTACGAGCGTGAAGGAGGAAGGAAGCCCACAAGAGACCAACATGGTAGCTATCAATCTAAGCACCGGCACACAGCTCAGCGCCCAACCATGATCGAGGAACCCACGAGGAAGAAAGCTCCTATGCTGCACACACAAGAAACAAATTTTTTTAGTAATAAAACAAAAAAAAATCCTAACAACCAAGTCCATTAGCCAACACATAACACAAAGCCCAACGCCGAACCACATGGAGGACGAGCCCACAAGGGCATTTTTCATTGCTCAACGCATCTGGTATAGCGCGACGGTTGGATGACCTGTGCCAAGTTTTATTGAGTCTGTGGGGTTCAAACCCCAGACCTCCCCATAGGTGCACCAGAGTGAGATTACTCCTTCAAATTTAGCTATCCAACATTTTTTGAACAAATATTTGAGGCCATTCATGCCTATTCTGAGGGTTCCTTATTATGTTCTGAGAGAATCCTGGTTGTAGTAGGATCTATCTTTAACACCCATGTAATGGAATATGTACAGAAACTATTCTATATCATTGTACTAGATGAAAATTCACAGGGTGAATGGATAGGAGAAGCATCACCTTCTCTGTTTTTCCAAAAATCAAATCATTCTTTTTGATAGACACGTCCAGTTTTGCAAAGCATATTACAGTTGATGGGTGCAAACAACGCCACTCCTTTAAGATTACTAAAAAGGGTTTGAGATGATCAAGAATGAAATTCCTATCGATCTTGACGGGATTGGAAGTTCATTAATAGATGTTCATCCAAAGTTTTCTGAGGTTAGAAAAGACAACGTAGAAGGTTGCTATTTTGAGCATGAAAAAAATAAAATATACAAGCAAACGCCCAAATGCACAAATCATTCACCAAGCAACAATACAAGCCAATGACCAATGCCAAAAACCAATGATGCAGACCCCTGGCCCTCGGGTCAAGATCCACTACAAAGAATCGTTCTAATCTCTCCTTGAGTTGAAGCGGCTCTTTCGATTCCCACTGGAATCTCAGTCAAATATATCCACAAGTCCTTCTTCTACCCCACAGTCTTCTGCACACGACCGTGAGTTTCAGGTTTCAAGACTTTTTGTTTCCCGATGTTGAGAACCTCTGTCTTTCTCAAACTCCTGAACACCGATATGCGAAATACCAAAATGGCAATTTCCTGGCCTTCCTCTTCTTTCGCGATTTCTTTCTTTAAAACACTGAAATGCTTTTGGACCTCTCGTCCTCAGGATCCCTGAATCTTCGAATCCCGAAAATCCGATGTACCAATGTCCCATCCTTCTCCTTCTTCACAATTTCGTGACTTATGACCCCCTGTGACACAAATCCTCTGTCAACTTGAAATCTAGGTAGCCGAAATAACGATGGGTTCCTCGATCTCCACCATGTGTCCCAATGAATGGGCGGTTGTGATCCTTTTGGGACTCCGCCAGGTGCGAAGTCAAAACTACTCTTCCCTCTGGGTTTCCCGGTGTCTGAATCCCCGAAGTGGGTGATCTCGTGACATGCATCCTCTTCCTGGATGGATGGCTCAGATCTGTTTTGGGATTCTCACTGTGAAGTTTCCCGATCTCTCATCATCAGGACTTCCGATATCCTGAACTCCGAAATCCTGATATGCCATGCATGTTTTGGGACTTCTCTCCTCTACTTTGTGCATTTAAGGATTAAACCCTATGCAGCTTCCAATCAATCTGATGGCTATTGGTGATCCCTGTGAGGTCCCACAGCTCACAACTTCTCCTGCTATGCACACCTCCTACGCTGCTCACTAGACATGGAAATCCAACAGTCCATATTTCTTCCTCAGCCTAATCTGACGGCAACTGTGCTCCCTCCTGAGCATGTACTTTCTTCCGATACTTGGAATATTTTCCCAAGTGCTAAAGGCCTCAGACTTTAATCCATTCGGTGACCCCTGTGGCTATGAATTTGTGCGTAAAATCACTCACCCTCCTTCCAACACTTCAAGGCACTAGTCCTCTTGAACTTCTCTTTGACAACTTCGAATACCCTATCCCTCCTGAGTGTTAGGACCACACAATGCACCTTTTTGCCCAAACTTTTTGCCATTATTATACCCTTCATAACTTGTATTTAGACTCATAATATCACTTCATCTGATCATTCCAAGGTATACAACGTCCCTTCTCATTACTTTATGTTTAATCTGTTTTGCATAATATTTTACATCACTCTCGTACTTAACCAATGATTAGAAATGCATAAGTGTCCAAAACTGCAGATTTGCATTCAAGGCCTATTGCTGAAACACGGAGCTGCTACACAGTCCGAGGTTGCAGATGCTGAAACACAGAGCTGCTACACAGTCCGAGGTCGCAGATGCTGAAACACGGAGCAGCCACACAGTCTGAGGTTGCAAGATGCTGAAACACGGAGCTATTACACAGTCCAGAGTTGTAGATGTTGAAACACAGAAGAAACTGCCAGAACCGATGATGCTGAAACACAAGGAAGCCGCTAAGTCAGCAGTCAACGCAGTCAGAGCGCAATTCACGTGGCTGAAACAACCTGCAAATTGCGTTGCTGAAACAGCATCAGCAACGATGAGAAGAAGATGTTACACCATCTGTAACAGCAATACCTTGCTCAGTTCTTGTAATAGCATTCGGTTGCGTGAAACCAGGACATCCTATGCTGATTTAGAAAGAAGATCCGACTTAGGATAGAACCTAGATATGTAATGATTGTATCAAAGGGATTTCCTCTTTAAAATCAGAGGAAATCACCATTCGAGGCATCCAAGTATTGATGTATTGAAACAACTCCAGAGAAGCGGGACGTGTTCTATTCTTCCAATTTGTAATGTGATATTTCGACAGATGAATATAAGACTGCTTTGAGTATCCTTCTCTAGCCTCTCGTCCAGGGGAATCTTGTGAGAAGGTAGCGCCCACCTTCATCACAAGATTCACCCATTAGTTAGAAGTGTGTTAGTATAAATTCTGTTCATGCTTTGTTTAATTATTGTTTGCTGAAACACTGTTTAATGAATTTCGCTTTGCTGAAACACTACTGACTCTGTCTTAGTTTATTGAATGGAATTTGTATTTCTTTTTACCAGCAAGCTTGTGTGATGATTTTATGAGGCTAGCCGAGATTTGGTTAAAGGTTCCTGTTCAGACAGAAAGGAATTGGAACACCATACCCTCTGTAGAATTCATTTACTGCTGCGAGTGTGCTAGCTAGAAGTTTGGTTAAAAGGGTTCCTGCTTAGACAGGAAGGAATCTAAATACCTCGGCTTCTGTAGATTTCCTTTACCCCTGCAAGTGTGCTAGCCAGGAATTTGGTTAAAGGGTTCCTGC
The DNA here is from genome assembly GCA_000966675.3 of Picea glauca. Classification (NCBI taxonomy): domain Eukaryota; kingdom Viridiplantae; phylum Streptophyta; class Pinopsida; order Pinales; family Pinaceae; genus Picea; species Picea glauca. The sequence goes on from JZKD02S1852640.1 coordinate 512,321, forward strand.
TCAGACAGAAAGGAATCACAACACCTTGTCACCTGTAGATTTCCTTTACCCCTGCAAGTGTGCTAGCCAGGGATTTGGTTAAAGGGTTCCTGCTCAGACAGAAAGGAATCACAACACCTTGTCTTCTGTATATTTCCTTTACCTCTACAAGTGTGTTAACCAGGGATTGGGTTAAGGGTTTCTGCTCATAAAGGAAATAACCAAACATCTTGTCCTCTGGGAGCTTTCATTAGTGCTAGCCAGAAACTGGGTTAGGGATCCTTGCTCAGAAAGGAAGGGATCAGACTACTCCGTTCTTTGTAAAACTCAACCTCACAAGTGTTCTAAACAGAAGTAAGGCTCAAGGCTCCTGCTTAGAAAGAAAGGAACTAGGTGGATTTGTTTTTTGTTAGATAGAGTAATTGTTTTTTGCATTGTTGTTTTCATGAAAGAGTGTTAATGCTAAAGTCTCTGTTGAGAGTAAGGGTCCTGTTATCTGATTGTAGAATAGTTGTTCTTTCCCATTGCAAGTATTAATTCAATTATAATCCAGGATTCTTAGATTGATCTTTAAGGGTTTGCAATAGGGAAGTTACTTTCCTGTGATTTAATACAGAACTTCAGTTTATTTGAGCAAGTGAAATTAGTATAAGTTTCTTTACTACAACACTAAGTTGCTTTTGGAATTGA
>JZKD02S1852640.1:516396-542063 GCA_000966675.3 Picea glauca
GTTGCTTTTGGAATTGAGCATATACTGTGCGTGGTTATCTTTGAAATAAAAGACTTCCCTGGGTTGATAATTTATGTTTCACTTGGTTTTTTAAAAATTAATTAAGCAATTATAGTGACCAACACTGAGCTTGATTGAAAAATCCTCAAGTACTCTGGGGATACCTTTTTCATGCACTCCTTGCGGCACTTCTTCAAATACGCTCTAGAATTTGAACCTCTTCAAATCTGTTCACTTCTTGCAATAGCAGTCCTTCAACAATTTCACTCAGATTGTAACTTTGAGACTTCACTCGGCCTATGCACACTTTGCACATCTCCTGTGCTTAACTTGCACTTCCGTGAGAATGAGAATAACACTATCTCTTCTGAGATTTCAGAGATGAAACTCTGAACCCTTATCAATGCACTCCTTGCAGGAATTCCTACTCAGATAGAGAAACAATTGAAACTCATTTCTCACTCTTCCTCTCTCAGATTTCAAACATTTAACTAGAAATCATACCTACACCGCGTAACAACAAATGGATCAAAGAAAGAGTAAAATAGCTATAATTATAGCATTTAACATGCATACATAGAGAATATCACAACACCATAAGTTTGAATCAAAGCTTCATGTATTAATTCAGGACTTCTGTACATAAGTTCTTCTACACAGCTCTCAGCTTCTTCCTCTATATGATCTATGCTCAATTGACAATGTTCATTGTTACAATGATACAAGATGAGGGTGTCTATAGTAAGTTTTCCCTCCTACGCTCTAAACTGTCTAATCTGGAATTCAAGGCTACCTACTCACATTAATTATGTATAAATGCCTTCACCTACTACAGATGAGAGCGGATCACTCAAGATATGTTTACAATATCTAAGTGTGCTTCCTCTTAACTATTACATTAACATCCACACATTTATTTCAAAACATCTCAAAACACTTTTGCAACGTGGTGAAATGCATTGGCGCTTGTCCCAGTTGTCTTCCGCCTCCACGCTTGCTTATTGTTGGCGATGCTCCTACATCATACTCCCTCACTTGAAAATTTTCATGGACTCCTGTCCATGAGCTCTCACATGGTCTGCCTATGCTTTTGGATCTCTGCCTCATTTTCCCAACTGGCGTCTTCAACTGGATGTCCCTTCCACTTGACCAAGTATTCAAAGTATTCCTTTCGCCTAGTCCTCTTACTAACTCTTTTGTCTAGTATTCTTTCCATCTGTGGCTTCTCTACAACCGACATATGTTTAGCCCACTGAAACTCTGTCTGTTCACTCTCTGCTCCAACTTCTCCAACTTCATATGGGTACAAATATGAGATGTTGAATATCAGTGAAATTTCGATCCCATCGGTTAATTCAATCTCATATGCATTCACCCCAAATTTCTTTATGATCTTGCATGGCCAAATTTTCTTCATTTTCAATTTGTTATATGTCCCCCTTGGGAAACTTTCCTTTCTCAAGTGTGCAAGGATCAAATCACCAACTTCGAACTGAAGTTCTCTCTTATGTCGGTCTACTCTTTGCTTGTACTCTTGGCTTGAGTTTTGCAATCGCTCCTTAACTTGGCTATGAAGATCCTTCATGGCTTCTGCGAAATCCTCCGCACTAGCGCTCCTAGTTGCGTTCTGTTATGAATCCCTCAATTGAAAAACTCCTCTTGGATGCATGCCATAAACAATTTGAAATGGACTATGTCCCCTGCTTCTGTTGATTGAATCATTATATGCAAATTTCGCCTGTGGTAAAATATTATCCCACTAACTATGATGTTCTGTCACCAAACTTCGTAGCAAGTCTCCCAAACTTTTGTTCACAACTTCTATTTGTCCATCCATCTGAGGATGATAAGATGAACTGAATGACAAGTTTTTTCCCAGATTTTTCCATAAGGTTCTCCAGAAGTGTCCCACAAACTTGGTGTCTCGATCCGAAACTATGCTCCTTGGTAAGCCGTGAAGTCGAATGACTTCTTTGAAAAACAGATTCACAATGTGAGTTGCGTCACTGGTTTTCTGACATGGTATGAAGTGTGACATGTCATAAAATCTATCCACCACTACAAAGATTGAGTCAAACCCTCTTTGTGTTCTCGACAACCCCAATATGAAGTCCATTCTTACTGCATCCCACGGCCTCTCAGCTATGGATAACGGTTGATATAAGCCTGCATTCTGCCTCTTTCCTCTTGAATGCTGATAAATTCTACATCTGTCCACGAATATTTTGACGTTTGTTCTCATTCCTGGCCAAAAATATGACTCATTTAACTTTGAGAACGTCTTGGCATGACCGAAATGCCCGACCAATCCTCCACTATGTTTCTCCTTCAACAGATTCTCCCTCATGGATCATTTTGGAATACAAAGTTGATTACCTTTAAACAATAATCCTTCCTGGATCATGTATTCTGTCCATTGACTTCTTCCCCTGAGAATTGGATTCTCAGCTACTTCATACATTTCTTTGAAGTCTGGATCATCCCTGTACATCTTCTTGAGATCATCAAAACCCAACGTTTTGACTCTGAACTCCTGCATAAGCAAACACTTCCTGCTCAAAGAATCAACAACCTTGTTAGTAGTTCCAGAAATATGTTTAATTACAAAAGTAAAATTCTGCATGTATTCAACCCATTTAACATGTCTTTGATTCAATTTATCTTGTTGAGTCACAAATTGCAAAGAATGATTGTCACTATATAAGACAAACTCCGTAGGAATCAAGTAGTGCCTCCACTTCTTCAGTGCCTGTATGACCGCATAAAATTCTTTGTCATATGTGGAGTACTTCATTTTGGCTTCATTCAGCTTCTCGCTGAAGTATGCTATCAGTCTATCTTCTTGGCTCAAGACTGCCCCTATAGCAAATCCACTTGCATCACATTTTACTTGAAATGTCTTTTTGAAATCCGGCAACACCAAAATTGGTTGTTCCGTGATTTTCCTTTTCAACAAATTGAAGCTTTTCTCAGCCTCTTCTATCCAGTGAAAAGATTTATGTCTTTTCTTCACTGTGTCCATCATCTGTGCACTAATTCCACTGAAATTCCTAATGAACTTCCTGTAGAAACTAGCCAATCCATGAAAACTTTGAACTTCAAAGATATTCTTTGGCCATGGCCAATTGGCGATGGCCAATGGCTCATTTGAAATATGCTTCAAATGTGCAGTTCCAATTATTACTATATGTCTAGATTTTAAATACAAGTGTAGTTATCCTAGACAATTATGTAGCTTTAAAATTCGTGGCTCATCACTACATGTGCATATGTTTGGATAACAAAATAATTCTATTGTACCGCGTTTCAGAAAAGATAATATGAAATGAATTTTAGGGCCTACCATGAAGATATTTAAAAATCTAGTCCACTAGATATATTGTAACAAATAATCTATAAGTCTATATAGTAATACGATGCATATGAAAAAATTACCTAGATTTATCTATTCTACCAGACAAATTGAAAATACCATGTGGTGTACACAAGAGTGTCTGTGCTTGCAAGTGCACTATATTGCAATTTCTTTGTTCAAAGGTGAAGCTTGCTTCCAAGGTTGTTGGTAGTTTGACTAGGCCTGCAGTCAAAGAAAATCTTCCGAGTATTATTGCATCTCTGGATTTTAAATACACGTCTAGATGCTTTCGTAAAAAAATAGGTAGCTCATTTCTAGATGCATGAACGCTGCTAATGTGATCTGAAGGTCATCAAGTTGATATGAAATTAAATTTGATTGTTTATTGTTACTAAGTTCACAATTGTTGTACTAACAAAATAATTCTAATATGAAATGAATTTTTGGGGCTATGAGGAATACATTTTTAAATAGAGTCCATTAGATATCTTGTGACAAATAGTCTATAAGTCTATATAATAATAAGATATATATGGAAAAGTACCTAGATTTCGCTATTCTACAAGAAAAACTGAAAATAACATGTGATGTACTCGTGAGTGTTTGTACCTACAAGCACCCTATAATAGAAATCATTTGTTCAAAGGTCAAGCTTGCTTGGAAAGTTGATGGTAGTTTTATTAGGCATTCAACGAAAGTTGGTGATTTTTTTGTTTATTTTTAATGAAAAAATGTTTAATTTTCTAATAAAAAAAGAAATAATAGAAGTATAGTTTTAATTTTCCAAAAAATAATAAAGAAAGCTTTACCTTAAAAAATAATATCCAAACTTCTTTTCTATGAGATTTTGTAACTTCTCTCTTGATATAAATGTGCATAAGAGAAGAAAGTTTAATGTAATGAGGATCTCTATTTTTTTATTATCAAACAATAAACGTTTGACATTGTAAATGTAACCTAGGATTATGATGAGCAAATTGTCCTTAAAGTCAAAAAAACATCTATTTATGTTCAATGAAGTTTTGAGACAGATAGAGTTATACATCTTTGTTGAAACTTTGAAGGAGGATGCTATTGTGATCTCAATTTTAGATAAATTATAGTAAAGAATGAACTATGTCATGGTCAGTCCAATATGCTTCTAAAACATGAACACGGAATTGTTCAATTCAGAAGTTTTTCCAGATATGATCAATAATAGATTTCTCCTTTCGTAAAAACTTATGCGTTATTTCTTTCATTTCTAATGATTGCATATGTTTTTGCAACAATATAATTTTTTTATTCTTTGCATGAATGCCATGTTGAAGTCACCAATTACTATAAAGACATAGCCACTTTGTAACAATTCATTTTTTTCCACTCAAATCGTATTAACTATTGTTGAAATAGATGCAGAAGGAGCAACATAGATGTTAGATATGCAAATTGATTTATGAGCATGTATATTCAACACAATGAGTTCAACTTTATCATTGTAATAGGTTTTTGTTCTTTTTTATTTCTATACTTTTATCTATGCAAGTAAGAACTCCATGTACAAAATGTGCTATGTTGAAATTGAATTTCCTTAATTCATTAATCATTGGTGGATAGTGTAAATGTGTTTCTTGAAAGTGAACAACCATATCTTGTATCAAATATTTATCATGTACTACATCTTCAAGGTGTTTCCATATGATATGTGTGTTCAATGTAGAAATTGAAAAGTTGTTTATAGACATCTTTGGTATCTCGGTGTGTTATATTATTCATGATGCATTTGTTGTTAGATGATTAATTTCCTCTAATAGTTTGGTTTCAATGTGAAAGTTATTTTGGGATAATGGCTCGAGAAGGTACAATGAATCAAATGTTTTTACTCTTGATAATTATGTATACAGAATTCCATGTATTTTGAATTTAGTTGGGTCAAATGCAATTCCATTTAGAGTAATCCCATGAGTTATAGGTATTGTTCTAGAACATGTTAATTGTATCGAAAAAAATTTGAATAGTTATATGAGTTTTGTTTCTAGTCAGTGTAGTTGGTTTTTCAATTCATAGTATTGGTGTCCATGTCTGTTCAATGTTTTTCTCATATAGTTCACAATGTTAATTTATTTACACTTTTCCAATTGTTGCATCTGCAAATTCTATCCAAAAAAATCAGCGCCTTTTTAATTTTTTTTGTGTATGTTTTGAATATTCCATCAACATCATTAGCTAGTATGTCCTCTATGTTGTAGTTGCCTATATATAGTTCAGCTAACATATTTTTTTTAGTAATATTTGTGTTGGTGATATATTTTTTTCTCATAAGTCATCATTTTGTCTCGATATATTTCATGTTCATAAATAGCATCAAGTATCAACAATTCTTCATTGACTACTGAAAGCATCTGGTCATTATGTTTCTTCACATCTTTGTTCCTAAAAAACATATGTGGAAATAATGGATCTACGGGTGGTGTTTTGTTTCAATGAGTATTTATGTATTCAATGTCTTTCTCTAATTTTTTGTTGAGTCTCATTTTGTCCAAGATTCTAATGAAATATATGTATTTTCGATGCATTGTGGTTCACAATTAATAGCACTTGACCTCATCTTGCCAAAATGTGTATGGAATTTTTTGCTTGTTGATCACTGGCTCTTGAAAGATCATTGAATCCCTTATAGGTTGTGTCTAGTACAAATTTCAAGAAAATATTAAGTCGACATTATCAAAGTAGGATGTTGGTGTATGTTTTATTTTTCATAGATGTTTTTCAAATTCATATAATAATCAACAAGTAACACACAAAGTTGTTCAAAATGTTTTTATAATGTATCCAAATTTTCATTGTTCAATGGAAAATACTCCGATTTGTTAAAGGGCATATAGAGTGAAAAGTGCATTGTGATGCCCCCTGCATTGAACACTGATTGTCCTGCATATGTAGTTATGAGACCTTTCAATTGCAGAGGTTCATAGTGCATTTCGATATTGTAGACATGTACTAGCAACTGGAGTATTTCTTTAGCAGTGAATGTTTTTCCAGTTCCTGCACCACCTATTAGGAACACATACATCAGTTTGTTCAATTCAAACTTTTTCTTTGTTAATATGTATTTCATGATTGTTTCTTATTCTTGGTCTAATTGTCTTATGATATTAAAGAATTATAAATTTTCTAATATATGTTGTTTCTTTACAATGTGGTAAACTCGATGAGCATCTATCCGTATACTTCTTGTGCTCTTAGAATGTTGCAAATCATTCTCAAAGTCATTAGTTCATAGTTGTTGGCTACATTTGAATATAAATATTTTGCAAGCTTTTCTTTCTCATCAGTGATGCTTATGTTGAATAGTTGTTCCTCTTTATTTTCAATTTGCTTTGTTGCCTTTTCAAGGTCATCCCATGCCAAATTTATTTGATGCATATAACTTTGTTCGTTTTTCTTTATAGTTTCTATTAGCAAGATGTAGGCATGCTCACATGTAGAGTATATTTTCTTGAATTTTTTTTTATCTACTCGATATGAAACATATAGAATTAGTTGTTCTCAATAGTAATTGTCAAGATCTCTATGCTTGTTTTATTTCATGTACCTAACAACATATGAATATTCACTATTTCTATGTTTCGTGCCTCATTTTTGTATACTTTGATGCAAATTATGCTAAACAAGTGTCATTGATAGATTCAAGATGACATATGTAGTAACCAATTATTTAAGAACACATTATGTCTTCAGAATCATCTCACTCGCATCGCAAAACTTTTGATTTTTTAAGGATAAATGCTCGTTGTTCTATCGATGATGTGTTTATGAATATACATTTTATTGAACTAGTTTTTAGTGGTAAAGACAAAATAATGTGAATAAAATGATGTGCAGACATTTGTTGCATATTTACTATTTATCCTCTCTAATTCTACTAATTTTTTGCATGATATCAATATTTGATGTTTCATGTTCTTCTCATATGTGTTTAAATGTTAATTTCATTGTCTTGTCAAATTTTGTCATTGTATAAGCTATAATATGTCGCTATCGCATACGAATTGACTATGAATTGAGAATTTGTGTTTGCATTACATATTTTTGGTATATGTCATGCCAAAATATTAATCCATATGTTTGATGGCCTTATTTGCAATAAGATGGTTTTCCTAATTAAGCTACATTGAATTGTGTGGATATATTCTTCACTTGTTAAACATAAATCATTTAAAACTCTATTAAATATATATGTGTTGTCATATTTAGAAGCTTTTATTGTTTCAAATTTTAATTTTTAAATTTATTATGTTTTATCATTGTCATACTCCAGAGGTATTAGTATTGTTGCTGTCTTCATTGGTGGTTGTGGAAAATTGAATCTACAATGCACTTTTTCCCTTTTACTACAATTTTTTGTATGGTGATGATGTTGTAGCATCTTTAACTCATCTGCAAGCGCCATTGAGTCACATGAAAAATATTTATCAAATAATTCTCAAATTCTACATCAATATTTTTCTCATAGATCGGTGCATCCTTTATCCATAGAAATTGATGCAGGAGCATCACCCACGTCAAGCGAGCCAACGCGGAAGCGGAAGACAGCTGAACAAGCCAACACCAAATTTTGAAAACACTTTGGGATTGTTGCGCAAGTCTTTAATGTAGTCATTAAGAAAAGGTGCACTTGTATATTGTAATGGACCTTGAGCCTTTAAGCTCTCGTCCTTAGGTAGATAGTTGGCATTTAATAGACTTAACGCTGGTAGATAGGAAATTAAATTCTAGGTTTGATATCTTTAGAGAACAAGAGGGAAAACGGATATAGACACCCTTATTGTATCATTGTAGGATTATTCATTCAGAAAGAAGCAAAAGAGCATGAAGAGAACTGTATGAAGAACACCCATGTACAGACGTTTGAATTAATAGAAAGATCTTTGATTCAAATGCATGGTTTGTGTCTGATTCTTTGTGTATTGATGTTATGCTTATGGATGTTTTCTTCTTGTTATACATTTGCTTTTATATGCTGTGTATGTGATTTCATGGCTGAGTTGAAGTCTGAGAGCAAGTGAGAATGTGTTTCGATTGTTTCTCTGTTTGAGCAAGAATTCCTGCAAGGAGTGAAGTTGAAGTTGTCTGCAAGGAGTGCGTTGAAAGAAGGCTCAAATAGTTAACTTTTGTTCTCATTCACCCAAGAGGGAAAGTGGGTTACAGGAGCCATGCAAGGAGTGTATCGGCTAAGCTAAGTCTCAGAGTTGCGATTCTCAACGAGAGCATTGAAGACTGCTGCTACAGGAGTGCACAGAGTCGAAAGACTTCAACACTTAGACAAGGTTGAATATTTGCCGCAATGAGTGCGCGCAGGAGTTTCCTGAGGAGACTTAAAGTCGTGGGAAAAGCTCGGGAAGGATAGGCCTTCAAATTTGTTGAAGGACAGAGCATCAAAAAGTTGCACGTGGAGGTTGGCAGGAGCATCGCAAGATTGTGCTCCGGGTGACAAGTTTCGTGGAGAAACACTCAACTATTCCATTGGTTTCATCAGAAAGGATAGACGGTCGGCATATTCCGCAAAAAATCTGTGAGTTTTCATGAACCGTTCGATCTCCCAGAGGTGCGAGGAAGTTACAGCGCAAGTGTGGAGAGGCTAGAAGTTTAGAAGAGCAGAGTCATTGATCCAAGTCCATTTGGGTCATTGGATTAAATCGCGAGATCTCTTATCGAGGTTTCCCGAGAAAAGAGTCGAAGATTTGGCCATGGGAATCGTGATATTACGATACATGATATCCCGACGGTTACGTAAATAGTGTGGGCCATAGGAGTTGGTGACATGGAAAGGTGACGTGAAGTTATTGGGGTTTCGCAATGAAAGTTTCAAGCATTGGATATCAGTATTCGCGATCCCGCGAAGTCCGAAGTCCCGACAAGATAAGGGACCATTGAAAGTCAACTCGCGAGCGGACCGGAGTTTCGACACATCGTGACTCGGGAGTTGGATAACCGAGTGTTTGGTGTCGCGAGTGGTGAAATCGTGATGGCACAAAAGTCCCAACAGGGGAAAGAGGAAGTCAGCGTTGACTGACATACCTGGTCTCGGGGATTTGAGAACCCAGTGCTCATCCTTTGAACTCGCGAAGTCACGAGTTTCGATTCCCCGGTAAACTAAGGAAAGGGGGGGATCGCGGGAAGAGAACTGTGGGTAGATTTATCGATAGGGAAGTAGAAGAACATTAGGAGTTCTTCGGGCCATGAGAGGAAGAAGATCCTGTGTGAGCGCGTGGACCTTCCAACCTGCGGGTGGTGAAGGGGCCGCGTTGCCGTCAGTTGGTATCAGAGCGGGAATATTTCTCTTCTTTCTGTAGCAGGGAAATATAACTCATCATGCCCCCAAGGAGAGAAAGACAGTCACCTGATCCAGAAGATAGGGAGGTGATAAGAAGAGGCAGGCAAGTAGCAAATCCAGAGATGGAAAGGAAAATGCATGATCTCCGAGCAAGACTCGAAGACATGGAGACAACGCAAAGACGCACAACTAGTGCAGGGGATCTTAGTGATTCCGAGAGTGAGATTGAGGCTGAGCGTGATGAGGAAGTTGCAGCTGAAGATGCGTCAACCGAGAGTTTGATCAAAGCCATTGCCAGGATGGGTGCGAAGGCGAAAATGGATATTCCAGTTTATGAGGGAAACTTGGATGTCGAGGAGCTGTTAGATTGGATTATAGCTCTCAATACATACTTCGAATATAAAGAAGTCGAAGAGGATAATAAAGTCAAGCATGTTGTTACGCGCTTGAAGGGACATGCAGCATTGTGGTGGGACGAGATACAAGATGACAAACACTGCAAAGGAAAGTAGAAGATCAAGAGCTGGGACAAAATGATCGTGAAGACGAAAGAAAAATTCATCCCAAGAGACTATCAAATCACTCTATTCAGGAGGATGCAGAACCTGAGACAGAAGTTGATGACAGTGAAAGAATATACCGAGGAATTCTATCGATTGAATATCAGAGCAGGTCATCGGGAGAGCGATGATGAGAAGGTTTCTAAATATCTGAATGGTCTGAGATATGACATTCAGGATGAATTAAGCATGCTAACCATCCGAACAGTGGAAGATGCTTACCAATTGGCTCTGAAAGCTGAGGAGAAGCTGAGTCGTAAGCAAGGTCAGTGAGGGCGAGGCAGAAGTCATCCCAGAGGCAAAGCAGTTGCCCAGGATAAATACCAGAAGCCCAAGGAGGAATGGAAGAAACCTTAGGGTAAAGTTGAAAGAGGTGGAACCTCATAGAGAGGGTCATATGTTGAACAGAGAGGGAAGCATACAGAGCAGAGCAGAGGATATGCTAACAACAACACTTTTCCTCGTACCAAAGGTAGAGGAAGAGGCCGAGGTGGAGTAATCACATGCTTCACATGTGGGAAAAATGGGCACAAGTCTTACAAGTGTCCCGAGAAAAAGAAGGACATTGGAGAAGCTCACATCACTGAAGCACAAAGGTGGGATGTTGAAGCCGAAGACGCAGAAGGCGGAAGATCGCTTATGATCCGAAAAGTCCTTTTGACACCCGAGAAGGAGGTGGCAAGCTCAGTCCAAAGGACCAGACTTTTTAGGACTGCTTGCAAGACCAAGGATAGGGTGTGCAAGGTCAACGTAGACAGTGGTAGCATGGATAATATCGTGTCTACAGAAATGGTAGAGAAGCTGGAGCTGGAGATGACTGATCATCCAAGCCCATACAGAGTTTCGTGGCTACAGAAAGGACACTAGGTAACTGTTACTAAACAATTCATGGTTGAATTCAAGATAGGAGGGTATAATGATAAGATCTTGTGTGATGTTAGTCCCATGGATGGATGTCATTTATTACTGGGTAGGCCATGGAAATATGACAGAAATGTGATTCATGATGGGAGGATGAACACATATACCCTGAAGAAGAATGGGAGAACCCATATGTTGCTTCCGATAAAAGATAAAGAGGTGAATCCGGAAGTAAGCAACACAGTACTTCTCATGAGTGGGAAGGAACTTCTTACAGAGTTGAAGAAGAAGGAAGATCCACAATTCTTTGTGGTCAGGAAACCAAAGATTGTTCTGACTAGCACAAGAGTGGATGATTTACCAGAGGAAATTCAGGAACTACTGGAAGAGTTTGCTGACATCATAGTGGACGAATTACCTCATTCGTTGCCACCGATGAGGAGTGTGAGTCATCATATAGACCTCATACCAGGAGCTAGTTTTCCAAATAAATCCGCGTACAGGTTGACGCTGCAAGAGAATGAAGAGGTCAATAAGCAGGTCCAGGATTTGATGGACAAAGGATTGGTTAGGGAGAGCTTGAGTCCATGTGCTGTTTCGACAGTACTCAGTCCGAAGAAAGACAGAGGCTGGAGGATGTGAACCAAATCAAGGGCGATAAACAAGATAACCATTAGGTACAGGTTTCCATTGCCGAGGATGGATGATCTGATGGATTTCCTGAGTGGGGAAAAATATTTTTCAAAGATAGATTTGAAAAGCGGATACCACCAGATTCGCATGAGGGAAGGCGATGAGTGGAAGACAGCCTTCAAGACAAACGAAGGACTGTATGAATGGCTAGTCATGTCATTTGGCTTGAAGAATGCACCAAGTACCTTCATGAGGATGATAAATGAAGTCTTGAAAGAGTTCATCAGGAATTTTGTCATTGTTTATTTGGATGACATACTGATTTACAGTAAATCAATGGCAGAGCACTTGAAGAATTTGGCTATAGTGATGCAGAAACTACAGCAGGAGAAGTTGTTGATTAATATGAAGAAGTCCTCATTCATGAAGACATAACTCATTTACTTGGGTTTTTTTATTTCAACAAATGAGTTGAGGATGGATCCGGATAAGGTAGAAGTGATCAAGAATTGGCCATCACCGAGAAATATTTTCGAGGTGAGGAGTTTTCATGGTTTGGCTAGTTTCTACCGAAAATTCATCAGGAATTTCAGTGGGATTAGCGCAGCAATGATGGATACAGTGAAGAAGCGGCATAAGTATTTTCACTGGACAACAGAGGCTGAGAAGAGATTTAACTTGTTGAAGCGTAAAATCACGGAACAACCGGTTTTAGTGTTGCCGGATTTCCAGAAGACATTTCAGGTGAAATGTGATGCAAGTGGGTATGCCATAGGAGCGGTCTTGAATCAGGAAGACAGGTCGATTGCATATTTCAGCGAGAAGCTGGATGAGGCGAAACTAAAATACTCCACGTATGGTAAGGAGTTTTATGCTATTATACAGGCACTGAAGAAGTGGAGGCATTACCTGATACCCAAAGAATTTGTGTTGTACAGTGACAACCACGCATTGCAGTTTGTGACTCAACAGGAGAAGTTGAATCAAAAACATGCTAAATGGGTAGAATATATGCAAAATTTTACGTTTGTGATTAAGCATATTTTGGGTACTGCTAATAAAGTGGTTGATGATTTGAGTAGGAAGTGTTTGCTGTTGCAGGAGTTCTGAGTCAATACCTTAGGCTTTGACGATCTCAGGAACATGTATGTAGGTGATGCAGATTTTGCAGAGGCATATGAAGCAGCTGAGAATCCAGTTCTCAGAGATAGGATTCCATGGATATATTATATGATCCAGGAGGGATTTCTATTCATAGGCAATCAACTGTGTATTCCGAAATGCTCCATGAGGGAGAATCTGTTAAAGGAGAAACACAACGGAAGCTTAGGAGGACATTTTGGCCATGACAAGACATTCGCGAAGCTGAATGAGTCATATTTTTTGCCAGGGATGCGAGCATATGTCAAGAGACTCATTGACAGATGTAGGGTTTGACAACATTCGAAGGGGAGAAAGCAGAATGCGAGACTATATCAGCCATTTCCCATACCAGAAAGACCGTGGGAGGTGATTAGCATGGACTTTTTATTGGGTTTGCCAAAGACACAAAGAAGAGTTGATTCAATCTTTGTGGTTGTGGATAGGTTTTCTAAGATGGCACACTTCATTCCATGCTAGAAGACCAGTGATGCGACTCACATCGCAAATCTATTTTTCAAAGAGATCATTCAACTTCATGGATTGCCGAAAAGTATAGTTTCGGACAGAGACACAAAATTCATAGGGCATTTTTGGAGAACCCTATGGAAAAATATGGGGAATAACTTGATGTTTAGTTCTTCTTATCATCCTCAGACGGATGGACAGATGGAAGTGGTCAACAAAAGTCTAGGAGACTTGCTGAGAAGCTTGGTGACGGAGCACCACAACAGCTGGGATAACATATTGCCGCAAGCAGAGTTTGCATACAATGATTCAGTGAATCAGAGCATAGGCCGAAGCCCATTTTAGATTGTATATGGGATACAACTGAGAGGAGTTTCTGAACTGAGGGATTTGGGACAGAATGCTACTAGCAGTGCTAGTGCAGAAGAATTCACTGAGGTGATGAAGGAACTTCATAGCCAGGTGAAGCAGCGACTGCTAGATTCGAGTCAAGAATATAAGCGCAGAGCTGACCAACATCGAAGACAAATTCAGTTTGAAATTGGTGATCTAGTTCTGGCACATTTGACGAAGGAAAGGTTCCCGAGGGGAACATACAATAAGTTAAAGATGAAGAAAATCAGGCGATGTAAGGTCTTGAGAAAATTCGGGGAAAATTCTTATGAGATCGAGTTACTTGATGGGATTGGGATATCTTCGATATTCAATATCGCAGATTTGTTCCCATACAGAGCTGGAGAAGCAGGAAATGGAATCGAGGAACCAGTGATCCAGTGGTTGAGACAGTTTCCAGTTGTAGAAAAGCCACAAATGGAATGCATACTGGACAAGAGAGTGGGTAAGAAGACCAAAAGAAAAGAATACTATGAGTATCTGGTCAAGTGGAAGAACCACCCAGTGGAAGATGCCAGCTGGGAGACTGAAGTAGTGATACAGAAGCATGGGCAGACCATGTAGGAGCTCATGGACAGGAGCCCATGAAAGTTTTCAAGCGAGGGAGTATGATGCAGGAGCATCGCCCACGTCAAGCTAGCCAACGCGGAAGTGGAAGACAGCTGAACAAGCCAGCACCAAATTTTGAAAACACTTTGGGATTGTTGCGCAAGTCTTTAATGTAGTCATTAAGAAAAGGTGCAATTGTATATTGTAATGGACCTTGAGACTTTAAGATCTCGTCCTTAGGTAGATAGTTGGCATTTAATAGACTTAACGCTCGTAGATAGGAAATTAAATTCTAGGTTTGATAGCTTTAGAGCACAAGAGGGAAAATGGATATAGACACCCTCATTGTATCATTGTAGGATTATTCATTCAGAAAGAAGCAGAAGATCATGCGGAGAACTGTATGAAGAACACCCATGTACAGATGTTTGAATTAATAGAAAGCGCTTTGATTCAAATGCATGGTTTGTGTCTGATTCTCTATGTATTGATGTTATGCTTATGGATGTTTGCTTCTTGTTATACATTTGCTTTTATATGTTGTGTATGTGATTTCATGGTTGAGTTGAAGTCTGAGAGCAAGTGAGAATGAGTTTCAATTGTTTCTTTGTTTGAGCAAGAATTCCTACAAGGAGTGCAGTTGAAGTTGTCCGCAAGGAGTGCGTTGACAGAAGGCTCAAATAGTTAACTTTTGTTTTCATTCGCCCAAGAGGGAAAGTGGGTTATAGGAGCCGTGCAAGGAGTGCGCCGGCTAAGCTAAGTCTCAGAGTTGTGATTCTGAGTGAGAGTATTGAAGACTGCTGCTGCAGGAGTGCGCAGAGTCGAAAGACTTCAACACTTAGACAAGGTTGAAGATTTGCCGCAAGGAGTGCGCGCAGAAGTTTCTTGAGGAGACTTAAAGTCATGGGAAAATCTCGGGAAGGATAGGCCTTCAAATTTGTTGAAGGACAGAGCATCGAGAAGTTGCGTGCGGAGGTTGGCAGAAGCATTGCAATATTGTGCTCTGGGTGACAAGTTTCATGGAGAAACACTCAACTATTCCATTGGTTTCATTAGAAAGGATAGACGGTCGACATATTCCACGAAAAATCTGTGAGTTTTCGTGAATCGTCCGATCTCCCAGAGGTGCGAGGAAGTTACAGCGCAAGTGTGGAGAGGCTAGAATTTCAGGACAACAGAGTCGATGATCCAAGTCCATTTGGGCCATTGGATTAAATCGCGAGATCGCCTATCAGGGTTTTGCGAGAAAAGAGTTGAAGATTTGGCCACGGGAATCACGATATTGCGATACGTGATATCCCGACGGTTACATAAATAGTGTGGGCCACAGGAGTTGGTGACGTGGAAAGGTGACGTGAAGTTATCGGGGTTTTGCAGTGAAAGTTATGATCATTGGATATCAGGATTCGCGATCCCACGAAGTCTGAAATCCCGACGAGATAAGGGACCTTTGAAAGTCAACTCGCGAGTGGACTAGAGTTTCGACACATCGGGACTCGGGAGTTGGAGAACAGAGTGTTTGGTGTCGCGAGTGGAAAAATTGCGATAGCACAGAAGTCCCAACAGGGGAAAGAGGAAGTCAGCGTTGACTGACATATCGGGTCTCGGGGACTCGAGAACCCAGTGCTCAACCTTTGAACTCGCGAGGTCATGAGTTCTAATTCCTTGGTTAACTAAGGAAAGGGGGGGATCGCGCGAAGATATCTGTGGGTAGATTTCCCGATAGGGAAATAGAAGAACCTTAGGAGTTCTTCAGGCTGTGAGAAGAAGAAGATCATGTGTGAGCGCGTGGACCTTCCGACCTGCGGGTGGTGAAGGGGCCGCGTTGCCATCAGAAATCCATGGTCATGTCTGATTCCTCTATTTTGAAACTCATTAACAAAAAATAAGTATTCAATATTTCCATAGTACTTATTGTCATGAAATATTAAACTTCACATTGCAGATATTCTATTTCTATAGTATTGAGCGCAAGTTACAGGGTCATTCCTTATGAAAAAATCCATCTCATTGTTTTCTCTTCGATGTTCAATTGTTCTTTTTGTTTGATCTTGTATTTGTTTTAGTGCACTAACCAATGGTTTCCAACGATTTTCTACACTACTAAAAGAAATGAAGAATGTTGGTGATCCTTGTTGCCGGATCATTACATATATTTTCTTGTGTGTATCTCAATGATAGTTTCACGACATAAAAACTATTTTAAGATCCATGTATCCAATATTTGATTTCAAAATTCAATCCAACAATTTTATGCACTACTAAAAAAAATGAAGAATGTTGGTGATCCTTGTTGTCGGATCATTACATATATTTTCTTGTGTGTATCTCAATGATAGTCTCACGACGTAAAAAATATTTTAAGATACATGTATCCAATATATGATTTCAAAATTCGATCCAAGTTTGGATTTGACTTAACATCTTTTGTTTTTAGCATTTATCCTTTCAATTGTCATTTTCTTATTCTAATCCATATCCTACTAAACACTTGATCTAGGATAATCCATACAACTTTGTAAAAACGATTTGTTGTATGATATGCAAAATCATGTTCCTTGTGTAATACTTCCCACCTAGCAATGTTTCGATATGATAAGTTTCTAGTTACATAATCAACTTGCATAGATGATTTTAGGGGCTAAATTTCGCAAATGGGCTAATTTTCCATGGTTTTCCAAAAAGAAAAGATTTGCCAACTTCCATTTTTTCTAAAAATAATTTTCCCAAATTCCATAGAATAAAATTGCCTTACCTTAAAAATTACCAAATATTTATAGAAACTATATAAAATCCTTAGAAATTTGAATATTTTTACAAAACTATCACCAAATATTTTAAATTTTGTTTATTAAGGACTAGTGGGATTAGCCTAGGTTTCTACATTTTAATATAAATTTCTATCCTTAAAATTATCCCTATAATCATGTCGTTTCTCACCATAAAATAATGACGGGAAGCTCATTTCTTCTGAGTATTTTTCTTGGAAAATTCCCAATGAAACATATCCTTCTCTAGGAGCAATTTTTATTATATTTTTATGAAGATAAAATATGTTGTATGTATCAGTGAATGCATGTACAAGAATTGTAGTGATTGGTTCTTCATTGTTTTCCTCACCAAACTCCTATTTTTCAATATTTGTTTCACCTTCACGTGATTCTTTGTTTTCTATGAATACTTGTTCCCATTATCAATGATTTTTACTTTTTCCAATTTTTAAAGTGTTGTTTTACATAGTCATTTTAAATATTTCATGACCATGTGGGCATGAACGTACCCAACAAAATAATAATTTTTAATCTAAGAATCTTTTTTATTGCTACTGTAATTGTCCCAATTTCATTTATGTTGTGAGGAAAGGCATACTGAATCCTAAGAGTGTTTGTCAGGACATTGATAACTCAACCAATAAGTCCTAATTATGGTTTTCTATATCTTTTTCCAAGCTCTCTTACTTACAAGAAATGTAGTCACAATGCTATTAATATTTCCTCTAGTTCATCCAATTTTTCATGATTTTTATGCTTCTATTTCATCTAATTTTCTTTGGCACATTGAACTCCTTGTCTACATCATGTTCTAATTATTTTTTGCAAAGATTTCAAATGAAACTACTACTAGTATTGTTTGGTAGGATTTGTTGTGTCTTCTCTTTTTTTCCTTATTATAAAGAATTCCTTTGTATTCATTTTAATCAATATGTTTTAGGAAAAACGTTTGTTGACATGATATATAGTAAAAAATAGCCACATCTGTGATTTTCCTAAATGGAACGTTTTTTCTACAATTATAAGTGATTCCTTGTTTTTGTGCCTCCTTTTCTCAAAGATTTTTTTATTTTTTTCAATAATGTTTTTCCTTTTTTCCTACACCCTTTTCAATAGTTGTGCAATAGTAGTAGAGCTTATTCTTTGAATGTTTCCCCTTGTTTCTACCAAGGTATTACTATGGCCACTTATGTCTTCGTTAAGTCTATTGTGTGATTGTTCTTGCAAAGTTTTATTTCTTCGGATATTCTTCACTTCGCATAAAGAAAGACTAGTTTGATTTCTATATGTTGTGGGAGATAATTTGGAATCTATGTTCATATCAATTCTACCTTTTTCAATATTTCATATACTATATGTATTTCACTTTTTTGTACCTCAGCTATGTCAAATGCTTTTGGTCCTTTTATAGAATAGAGTATTGAATCTTTGATCTTCCCTATTTCAAAAGACCATAAATGAATATTGATCTTTAATATTCTAGACAACCATTCATAGACAACCATTCCACCAACAATGTACCCTTATTTATAAGGAAGTGCTAAGTGTATCATGTACCCTTTCCAATTTGCGATTTTGGTTGTTTGCTTGACTATATCTTCAGTAATATATTGGTGAATGCATTTAATTGAAAAAGATTCATTTTGCATAATTGTATTACAAAACGTTTGTGACATTATTCATCACAAACAAGATACATTGTATTTATTATTTTCCAACTGGCATAATGCATGAAAATAACTCTCATCACATGTACTTTCAAAAATATGAACTTTTTTAACTTTGTTTTCTCGAAAAGTAGAACTGCGAATAGTTCTTTTGCACAAAAGAGGCTAAAAATTTCCAACCATCATATTTTCATCAGGAAGGAGTATGTGATATGTGTCTATAGACAAGCTGAAATTGAAATGCAAGTAGCTTTTCATTCAAATTTTTGACCAAACTCTTATTGGGATTTTTAGCCAATTGGAAGCCCATTGTATGCAAAAAATCTCACCCCATAGACCTCTATTATCTGGTGGCAAGTCAATTGATGATGATCTAGACATATTGTTTAAATATTCTTCTAGGTCACTAATATTATGCATTTCTATAAATGAAGACCTATTTAGCTCAAGTTGATAAGATGCAATTTCCTCTATATCTTGTTTTTGAAAATATGTTCTAAAGTGTTATATTGTACCTTCTCTAATTTATGTTGATGTGTATCTAAAATGAAATAGTAGTTGCAATGTATTAAACAAGCAATCTCATAGAACATACTCAAATTTATAAGAGACATAATATGTACTTTTATAGTACAACATCAACTTCTATTATTGGTTGTGGAGTTTTTGTTTTCATTTTATATATTTTTCACAAGTGACTTGTAAGTTTTGTAAAATGTCTGATCCTACATGGTGTTCTATTTGAAATTATATAAGTTGTAATTACAATATGTCTACGAATAGTTTACAAGCCTATTTACTCATAGTCATAGAATGTTCACACAAAAGATAACTAATTGAAGGCATTTCATATAAATCCAGAGGAATGTAATGTTATAAAATACTTGGTTGGAAGTGCATATACCCATATGCATTGAACACCACAATATTTTTGACACTAGTGACAAATGTGCTTGCATACTTGTTAGTATCAAAACATTATCAAAAACATCTTAAAATGAGGTTTCAAATATCAATTTTGATGCTATATGTGAATTTAGTGCTGATATTTATCTTATTAGAGTAATATAGTAAATTGTGTCTAGGCAGATGAGACGTCAATAATGGAGACCAAGACCCATCCGAAGAAAGGATTATTTTTTTTAACTATTTCATGTTGACATTTATGCAAATGTTAATGGAGTTTTCCCGAGCCTTCATAAGAATGATGAAGATAGGAGCCATTGTTGTCTACTTGGTGAAATATACTAGCAATTCTTCTCATTGAATTCATGTGGGAACTTGGAAATTCATAAACCATAACTATTATTATATGGTATTTTGATGCATATCGATGCTGACATTTGATTAATGATGCGTCAACATCTACATAGACTCATATTTTGGATTCATTAATAGTGATTACATCAACATATTAATGTCAATAATATTTCATCTGACTCATATAAGTGACTAGAAAATTAAAAACAATGAATTGATTTAGTACAATGGTCCTAATTAAGAAGGGATTTTATACAGACAAAGTTGTTACAGGTGAATCCTCCTGTGGACAAGTGGATTCCCTCTTGGTATCTAGACCCCTAAAATCAAGACAAAAAGTGTGTTATCATTGGTCATTGACATCCTTTTAGATCTAATTAAGCTAATGAATGAAGAGGAAGAAGAAAAGTATACCTTTTAAAATGGTGTTTGTCCTCGCAAGGTCCAAGTTGAGCTTCAATCCCAAGCTTGTCTATAGGTCCTTTAGAAAAAACAAAGATACAACAAGCTTCCTATTCTACTGATATTAGCTCAAATACAGATCTATCTACTAGAGACAAGTTTATGTGGAACAAACACAAACTTGAAAGAAACAGGCCAAGCGTATATGTATATTAATGAGAACAAATGAAGAGTACTTACAATCCTCTAATGAAGGTGAAATAACTTCTTCCATCTCTCCTTGTCCAACCCCTTTGCTCAAGTAATCTACACTGATTATGCTTCAATGGCATCTCACTTATGGGATCATAAGTTTGGTTTAATTCTCAATCTCCATATCTTCTTTAACCATGAAGACACCTCCTTAGATAGTCTTGGAGAGACCTAACCAATTGAGAGATATTTGGGATAAGTTGATTATTCCTCTCCTTCAGTTGTGCATCTCCCCTAAGATCATGCCTTGACATCAGATTCGAATCTAGCCACCTTCAGATATTGAGGGGATTCTTCCCTGATTTCCTTCAACAAACCAAATTTTACCCAAAAAAGGCTAGCACTCCCACAAAAGGGACACAGAGCATTGGAACACTCCCCTAGAAGAGGGTACAAAGCACCATCACTCCCTGCCAATATGTAGGGGAGCGCTCCCTTCCAAATTTTACTTTTGAGTGGCTTTTTTAGTGGCAAAAGGCTTGTACTCCTTGTCAACTGATTTCTCTTCTTCAAGACTAGTCTTTGAGGTGTCTTAAGTGTCTTTACGATGTCGTTAGAGAGATGACATAGACAATATAATGTTTGTGACACTTGTGACCAATATGCGACACTTGCGATATTTGTAATGACAACACTAGCTATCATTGCAATGAGTGATTTTGATGTGTAATAGATTTCCCCCCAAAGTGAGGATTCATAAGACGATGATGACTGAAGTACTTTGTAGAATTTTCAAGAAAGGGTATGGATGCAGAGAGGCTAGAAAAATATGCACACAACCATTAAACAAATATTATGACATCTTTCAAACCCAAGGTAGACATACCTATGCTTGAGTGATAAAGACGTTTTTCAGGTATGGCCGCCATAGAATACACTGCGGATCCATAATTATATTGGCAAAAAATGTATAGTCAGTAAAGATACAATGTGGATGTATACTCCTATGACTTGAACTGATTGTAGCCATGAAGAATACATAGTGGAGCTACGAGACGACAAGACATAGCCATGACCAATATAAAGTGAATCTATGTAACAGTATATGTGTCAAAGTTCAAAAGAAACTCCATCGCAACCTGGGAAAAGTACATATCAGAGTGATAACGCAATCCAAGGGTCTTCTTACCAATCTTGATGCAGTACGAATATAACCATGTGAATAGATGTCCTGATGTCAAACATGGAAAAAACCGCTTGATTATCGGTCAATGATGTAAACCATTAACAAGTGCGAGGGAAATCACCATTGATGTCAATGATTCCCAAGGTACTCTAGTACATTCCAATGAATGTGAATGGATGAGATAAAGTCAAACATCAGTGGAATCATTCAATCAGAGGTCAATGATGAAAACCCACTGTCAGACGTGAGGAGGCCTTCCATTGAGGCATGCAGGTCCCAATGTACTAACTGGTTTCTAAGTCTAGTTCCTGGATGATGTGTTAAATTCGACAGGAATAGACTCATCGCAGGAGGGCCTTGATGTATCCCCCATCAATGACACAAAACTCACACAGAGATGTAAATTGGTTGATAAAATGAACATGGACTGACATGGGTATTGAAATAGGAATATTTGTGATGGCTGACTCTCGAGGCAGATACTTCCCTTGAACACTGAGGCACAACAACAAAAACATGAAATGGACCAAAACATGATGATGTGACACTGTGACCTTCATCGGGTGACCTAAAGGAGTAAGAAAACCCAGAGGATTGGTTCATAAGAGGTTCAATGGATTGAAATGCATGAAAAGACAAAGTATCATGTTCAAGGGTGACCGTAAGAGTTACTGGTAGTGTTATCAAAAATTGCTTGGCTTGTTCCCTTCAATATTTCCCCCATCCAGATAGACGAGTACCTCTTTTTAATTTAACAAGCTCGAGGAGGGTAACACGTGATCGATATAACTCAACTTTGGTATGTCCCTCTTCCTTTGTTTAATGAACTGAAAGAAGTAAGGGTTCGGTCCTATATGGGCCCTTCAATGTGTAATTGTTTAACGAGTCTAGAGAAGGTAAACTCAATGTTTTTTCATATTTAGAGCGTCTGAAAACAACTTAAATACGACTCCGATGTTGTCCTTTTTCGTAATGTTAGTCTTGCAAGGCCGAAAAAGAGATAAATTATCACTCAAAAGACACCCTTTCAAACCTTTTAATGAATGGGAAACGAAGAAAGATCACTCTACATGTAACACAACAACTATGGCATAATAAAATTTTCAGTTTTCCTCAAGCGATAGAATCCCCGAAGTCCTACGGGGCCTAGCGCAGGCTAGTTATCCCCTGTTTATCTCCTTGTGATCATGGGTTAGTACCACAGGCCAAACAAACCAGGCACCTTTTCATGTTTCATGACTCAGCGATACAAGCGAGTCCAATCTTAAAGGTAGAATGGTGAGGCGTATCCAGAATGAAACCCTGGCCGTAGATCTGGGCACACAAATTCTGGCCGTCTAGATCTACCTGTCTCTTAATAACAAAGAACTAGCTCCCTTTCGTTAGTCCCTATCTCAATAGGACCACATACGCACCTAAATGCGAGCGCCTTTCACAACTCACACCCTCGCGAGTTGTGAGTCGAAGACCCTCGAATTTTCTTCACCAATTTTCGATACCTGATATTCCAATATGGTATGGCCCCTCCTTATTAGCGCTCTCCACATGTGACCACCAGATAGGGATAAATACTATCCTTGCTCGCAACTCTCAAGTTTGCGAGTTGAAAGGTTGAACCTCTGGGTCCTTCTTTTACAAAACCCTGAGACGCGAAAGTCAGAGAAGGTTTGACTCCTTCCGAGATTCTCGGGACTCACAACTTTGCGACTTGAGTTGTTGGGCCTTTGTGCTCCTTTCTTACAAGAACCTGAAGTACGAGAAGTCAACAAGATGTTGACTCTCGTTTCAAATGACATGTGTCCACCACCTATCACCACTTCTCCCTCTCTCTAGGCATATTATCGTCATACCACCTGTCAACCACGTGGGTCCCACCAAGCATACGTGCCACGTGTTGCACAAGCTCTCACAACTCACAAGCTTGGGACTTATACAATTGAAGTTGATTCCTCTCAACCTCCGAGACCCTGATATGAAATATGGCGAGGAGGTCCTGACTCAATCATTTCTCCTACTTCTCGCTATTCGGGACTTTGCAACTCCAAGGGTTTGGTATTCCACCTCCATACTCACGAACCCCCGATACGTGAAATGGCCAGATCCCACAGCTATCCTTCCTCTTTGATCAATGGCCCAAATCACATCGCTATCTCGCAACTCAGGACTTCGTGACTCCAAGATTCTGGTCTTTCAACTTTGAACTCACGAATCCCCGATACGCGAAATGGTTAGATCTCTGCCACCTATCCTCCAACATGGATGGTCCCGATGTCTTCAGGACTTTTGGGACATAGTCGAGTTCACTCTCCCGCCTAAGTAAAGGTTAAGATCGAAGGCTTATAGAGCTTCTATGGATCCCTGGGATCTATGGTCCAGGATACCATCGTGATCTTGCGACTTGGGATTTCGTGACTCCAAGAGCTTGGTCTTCCAACTCAAAACTAACGAATCCCCGATACGTGAAATGGTCAGATCTCTGCCACCTGTCCTCCAACATGGACGGTCCCGATGTCTTCGGGACTTTTGGGACATAGTCGAGTTCACTCTCCTGCCTAAGTAAAGGTTAAGATCGACGGCTTATAGAGCTCCGATGGGTCCCTGTGATCTACGATCCAGGATCCCATCGTGATCTCACGACTCAGGATTTCATGACTCCAAGAGCCTGGTCTTCCAACTCCAAACTCACAAATCCCCGATACGTGAAATGGTCAGATCTCTGCCACCTGTCCTCCAACATGGACGGTCCCGATGTCTTCGAGACTTTTGGGACATAGTTAAGTTCACTCTCCCGCCTAAGTGAAGGATTAGATTGACTACTTATAGATCTCCGATGGGTCCCTAAGATCTATGGTCTAGCATCCCATCGCTATTTGCGAAGGCTAAAAGGGCGAGGTGTTAACGCCTACGCTCCTTCTCTAGATCCGTCAGTGTTGACATGCTTGGGGTATTCTTGAAGGGATTCTGACTATTCATTTACCAAGTGATAGGGTATTTTATTTCTATATTCGAATCTCTCTATCCCTTCTGAGCTTGAATCATGAAGTTCAAACTCTCGGAGCTTCAGGCTCCCATGACCCCGAGACCTTAGAAAGCTACTCTTTCTTGCATAAGGGTTCCAGACCCAGATTGCATGAACCCTCAGACGGTTCTTGGGCAATTATCCCTGATCTTAATTGAGTCTCTAGTAAGGTTTAGTACGGTTACAAGGTTTATGGGGTAGTTCTTGAAAAATAGTACTCTTAAGGGGCCTTCCCAAAATATTACGAGAAACTAAGCAAATAAGATGATTATCGGTGGAGCAAACTCATGTCCCAGACTTAATCATTTGTGTAGAAAAAAACTATGGAATGTAAGCATACACAAGCATCCATTCTATCAAAACAAACGTTAGGTAAACACTTCTATTCAGAACTATTTACAAGCACATAAAACTGAACATGCAATTATGGCATTAAATTCAAATAACACTTATCAGAAATAACACCAGAGGTGATGCAACTGCTGAGAGGGGTGCTCATTTGCACCCAACAGTAGTCTCAACAACTCCCAACAGATTTACCACTAGCCACCCCCGAGCTGAGACCACGATGCTACGAGACTACGTCTCCATTCGCCAGTGACCGAGAATGAGGGTTACTCTCCCCCATCTCCACTATCACTCACTATGTGTTTTCCAGAGTTCTCCTCCTCCCCTCGTGTCTTCCCTCTGCACTTCTTCCTCGCGCATTTCCCCCTTTCGAGATTGTGTGTGGCATGATTTCCCTCGCAGTGGTCAGGCCCGAGGCTCCTACGGATGGGCAGTTCACTTCCCCCATCCCTCAGTAATTCCTGAGGAGCCCTCTACCTACCATCCTACGAGTAATTTATTTCAGGCCAACGATCCACTCTTGGTTCTCTAGGCCAGTGAAGTCCAA
>JZKD02S1852640.1:574323-591808 GCA_000966675.3 Picea glauca
TGTCTGAGGCATCAGTTGAGATGTGGAAAGGAAGGGACCAATTTGGCCCTCTAAGGACAGGTGCCATAGACAGTTTTGCTTTTAAATCTTCAAAATCACTCTGACAATTATCATCCCAACAGAATTCTGTATCCTTTGTCAGCAGTTTAAACATGGGGCTGGCTACTTTTGTGAAGTTTCCAATAAATCGTCAGTAATAGCCAGCATGCCCCAAAAAGCTTCTCACATCTTTCTGGGTTTTTGGAGAGGGAAGATTAACTATCACTTGAATCTTGGCTGGGTCTACTTTGATTCCTTCAGCAGACAGATGGTGACCCAACACAATCCCTTCAGTTAAGAGCATTTTGCATTTTTCATGGCTGAGGGATAGATTTGATTCTTGGCAACGAATTAGGACTTTCTCCAGGTTACTCAAGGCTTATTCGAAGGTGTTACCATAGACAGTAAAATCATCCATGTAAACCTCCACACAGTCGTGAATCAAGTCAGAAAAAACGCCAAGGACAGCTCTCTGAAATGTTGCAGGAGCGTTACACAATCCAAAAGGTAGCACTTTATAGGCATAAGTGCCCCAAGGGCATGTGAATGTTGTCTTGTCCTGGTCTTCAGGGGAAATCTGAATTTGGTTGTACCCACTATATCCATCCAGGAAAGAAAAATATCTTTTCCCAACCAAGGTATCCAAAACCTGATCTATGAAGGGTAAGGGAAAATAGTCTTTCAGGGTTGCCTTGTTCAGCTCCCTAAAGTCTACACACATTCTCCATTTCCCTGTTAATTTCTTGGGTACCACAACAAGAGGTGAAACCCACTTACTGTCAAAAATTGGATAAATGAATCCAACATTGAGCAGTTTCTATAATTCTTCTTTTACAAAGTCTTTTAGGATTGGATTCATGCGTCTCTGTGGCTGTCTTACTGGAGTTATCCCTGGTTGGATGTAGATGTGATGAATGCAGGTGTTAGGGTGGATTCCCTTCATATTAGTGTATTCCCAAGCAAAATCCCCTGACTGTTCTTTCAAAAGTTTTGTCAATTGTTCCTGTTGAATGGTACTCAATTCAGAGTTGATGTATAGACATCTACCTGGACTAAGCTCTACTGGAATGGTATATGGCCCTGAGTGTTCAGAAATAGTGAAAACCATGGATGGTGAAAATGAAGAAAAGAGTTCACTTCATTCCTGAAAATCCTCTCTGAAAATCTGATCATACTGCAGATAGGTCTGTGGAAACTCAACGTTTTCTATCACAGAAAGGAATTGACTTAAAATTTCATCCTTTGTAGGTTCTTGCAGTGCATGGATCTCATCAACAGAAAATAGAGGTTCCTCATCCTCATTCTCAAAATAGGTACAGGTTAACCAACACAGCTCTTCTGTAACAGGCCGAGCAGGTGGAAACAGAGTCAGTTTTTGTGAAGAAATGCCATTTGAAATAAACATATCCCCACCCCGACAACCTATGAAAGCGTTGGTTGTGGCCAGCCAAGGTCTCCCTAAAATGATTGGATGGCCTTTTGTGGGATCCTTTGAATGAATAATCATGAAGTCAACAGGGTACTTCCACGAAGCTAAAGTCACAAGGATGTCATCAAGAACTCTAGCAGGCTTTATAGTGGTTCTGTCTGCCAACTCAAGCACTGTAGGAGTAGGGCGCAGAAATTGATCTAATTGTAACAGTTCCACTGTGTTGCTGGTCATTATATTAATGGTGGCACCTAAATCAACTAAAGTATTACCAATAGATACATTATTGATGGTCACTGAAACTACTGGGTTTCCTGGGTTGGCATACTTTACAATTTTAGGTGTTTCAGAAATATAATTTGACAACTGTCCCACTAGATGGATTGTGGGTGGATCTTTTTGTTTCCGGCCAGGTTTCTTGATGTAGATTTATTTGATGGTTTTGGCATAGATGGGAACATCCTTGATTTCCTGTAACAATGGAATCTTAACACAGACATTTCTTAGTTCAGTCATGATATCAAACTCAGATTGCACAATTGGTTTTTCAATCAGTAACCTCTCAGGAAAAGGAGGTGTCTTGGGAACCTGGGTCTGTGTGTTATTCTATGGTTCAGATTCTTTCTTCTTTGGAATGATAACATCCTGCAGAGGTATCTCAGTTGATAAATTATCTGCAGGATCATCTTCATGTTCTTCAATGATTACCTTTGGTGCTGTTTTTGTTTTAGGCTGATTTTTATTTAAAATCCTTCCATATCTCAGCTGTACTTCTTGTATAGACACAGGGTTTATGTTGTAAGTTGGATAGTTCTGGAAATCAACATTATGAAGTGGTAGGGGTGGTCTGTGGTTCGGATTTGGAATGGGTTGAGTGGGCAGAATGGTAGGACGTGGTGGATTCTGAGGCTGTTGAGGACTTTGTGGAATGGGTGGCAATGGAGGTGGAGTAAAACCAGGAAGTAACTGCTGTAATGGAGGTGGAGTAAAACCAGGCAACAACTGTTGCAAGTTTGGAGGGTACTGCATGCATGGATTCTAGGGTATTGGCACTGCATGCTGCTATTGATTATTCCCAAAGTTTGGATTTCTCCACCCCTGGTACCAAGGTTGAGTAGGGACATTTTGTGGAGGCCAGCTTGGCCAGTTCCATGGGTGTTTTTGTTGCTGAGAGAAGGGTGGATAGTAGCTGGAAGATTGTGGGGCTGGCTCTTGGTATGCATTTGCATTTGGATTCCTAGGCTGCCAAGGCTTCTTAGGTGCAGATTGAGTCCCTGGAGCTTCCCCTCCCTTGAATATTGCTTGCAGTCCAGGTAAGGATGGACAGTATTATGTTCTGTGATTCTTAGTACATATTGCACATACAGAAACATTGTCCAAGGGACACTCTCATAAAGGATGTCTTTTTCTGCATTTTGAGCAAAATATGTTGAGGACAGGGTTTTCCTCTTCCTGCTTTTTCTTAATCTTCAAGGTGTCTAGTTGAGAGCCAATTGTTCCTAACGGGTCTGTTTTAAAGTTATCCAAAAGGTTTCCCAATTCGACTCTAGTAACTCCACCAGATGTGGATCTTTTGGTATTTTTGTTGACCGGTTCTCTCATACTTTTTGCAGCTTTCCCTTTACTTCTTGAGTAAGTTCTACAGAGTTCACAAATCGTTTCAAAGTTTTTCTGGTAAATGTCTCCTGAAGCCATTAAGTTGAGGGTATCAATGTATTCCTCCAAAACTCCTTTCAAGAAAAGAGTCTTGATTGCTTCATCCTAGAGATCAGTGTATTTAGATTTCTGAAGGGTAAAGGTGAATATTTATAGAAAATCCTCAAGGCTTTCTTCGTCTTGCTGTTGCAGTTTGAAGATGTCATTTCAAGAATCCTTGGTTCTGCAGTAGTCCTGGTACTTCTTTAAAATTTTTGTCTTCATATCTTCCCAGGATCTAATGTTGTACTCTTCCAAACTCATGAACCAACGTAATGCAGAATCTTTCAGGGTGGCAGGAAATAATTTCAGTTTATGTGCATCCTGGAGATAGTTATAGCTCCTGCACAGGATGTCGAATTCAAAAAGAAAGACATCAGGGTCCTCACTACTTTTCCCATGGAATGTTGGCAGTGCTGACAGTGGGATATTTTTCATGGTGACATTCTGGACTAAGTCCAGAATAGGAAATCCAAAGGTGGTTTCTGATGCTACCCCATTCTCTCCTTGTTCTTCCCCTTCATTTTCAATATGAAGATCCTCATGTAAGTTTCTCCCTCTATCTCCCATGGTGAAAGGATTACCAAGAATTGTGTGTAAGATTCGATCTTTCTTTGGTGAGGGTGTGAAATCCCACCTTTCTGGATTCTTTTTGTCAGCAGTTTTATATCCTATTGGTCTTTTTGAGGATCCTATGGCCTTCAATGTCACAACTGTAGTTGTTATCTGTGAGACTTCAGGGTTAGAGCTTCTGAGAAAATCTTGTATTTTCTCTGGACCAACTGTGTCATCCAGGGCTGGATCACCAAGGTTTTGAGTTTGCTGATGTATGGTGCTTCCTGGTTCTAGGATTTGTTCTACTGTTTCCTCAGCCAGAATTTTAGTTTCAATTTATTTTGCTTTTTGGGTGGAGGTTTGTTCTTCTTTTTGTGGTTTTATATTTTTCGTAAACCTACCTCTAGGATCTCTATTTCTCATGAAATCATGCTAAATGAAATGAAAGAACTAAGATTGAGTTTCAGAGTACCTGTGACAACTGATATGTCGGTTTCCACATTTTTGTTTCCACGGCTTCTCTTACTATCAACCTGCTAACACACCAAACCAAGCTAAGTGCATTCTAAAACTAATCAAGACAATTATCTTCTTACCTTTTAAACAACTCCCCGGCAATGACGCCAAAAATGTCAGGCTGCTAAATTGAAGCTTTTAAGTGACCTGAAACACTAAATTGTCAAACCAGGGTTGGTAAACTTTGAGCTGATACACAGTATGTGCAAGTAAACGTCTAGTCTCTATCTGAATGCTATCCTAAGAATAAAACACACACATATTCTAAGAAATTGAATTCTAATGACTAACTTGAAACTGAGCATTTCCTATTTCAGTCATCAACAGAAAAACAGTCTTGTGCTCAAATGTTGGTACTGCTACTCTTATTATAAAATGTGGTTCCACAATATTATTTTACCTCTATGTTCGATCATTTACCATCATCACTTATGTTTAAGTTAGGACACACAGAGTATCGTCGAACATGCATTCATTCTGAGCAGCAAAAATCAATCTATTCTATCTACAGGAAAACAGAGTATTGTGCTACTAACTGGTACCAGGAGCTCCTTTTGTTCTAACTGCAATCTAACTATTCTATGCAGGCAAGGTAATTAATGTCTAACAACGCAGAATGCATGCTAACTCTGATTTCTATTCAAATTGAAAATAAAAAGCCAAACAATCATATGAATATGTTAAACCCTGCAGGCATCAGTGTTGCGTTTAACATTCACCAACGTAAAAAGATAACAGTCTGGAAAGTGAGTCTGTTGAGGAATGAATAAACACGATTATGAAACTTTTAAACTGTCGTGTAAGCAAGCATTAACACACTGCAATGAACTGAAGCTATGATAAACCAAAACTAAATCTGTGAACGCTAAGCTACCTCGGATGCAAGTTCTAAAATATTGAAATGAACGAAAGCGATAACAACACAAACTAAATCTATTGCAAATTAAGGCAGGGACTTGCACCAGTTTGGCAGGCCCAACCAAACGGCACAAACACTATGGGTAATGACCAGAGCTGACTAGATCATTCTATGCAAATACAGTGTAATTCCACGCCTCATTAACTCATCAAAATAATACTCAGATCATATGATAGTTAAGAAAATATACGCAACAACAGTTTGTATTCAAGACATAAGTTCATAGCATAATCCAATAACAATAGCAACGGCCACAGTAATAGTAACAGTAGTAATAGTAGTAGTAACCCGTTCTCAGGAGTGATCCCAGATTTTTATAGAAGTCTTATTATTCATAACAGTTGAAAACAAATATGCATAGAAGCAAACGGATCCCTGATCCGAGAATAGTCGTGGAATCCATTTGAAACGTATTTCACATCTTCGTGACATGTAGTGTCACGAAGTGTGAATGATGAAGAATAATTGAATCAGGTTTATCATTATGCTCTCGAGTGCTCGGTGGCGATGACTCCAGGTTTCCTGTGAATCTTTCTATCTCTCATTCGAACCATAACGCATACCATAATGCACATATCTCGAACGGCTCCGCTGGTACCTCCACGGGTGCGAGTTGGTACCTGGTACCGGTATCCTATTCCAAAAATAGTAGTGGTACCTAACCCAAGTGATATTAGTCACATTATCAATTTAAAGCATTAAAGTGCATAAAAATAGTTTGAAATGCAAAGATACCTTAGGTGACCCCTTTTCATGGTAGGGAGATGTTAAGTATGTCAAAATGAGGTCAAAAGGGTGGTACTGGCATATGAATGGAGGTCTGTGGTATATAATATAGGAAAAGAACATGGTCAAAACCGGGGACCAACAATAGGCACCTCTATGTAGAACATGTTTCATGTTGTAAGGACCATGCAATAGAGGTTTTAACTGCCCTATCCCTAACTTATCATGAGCCTGGTCATAAATGAGGACAGGGTCTCCTTCTACAAAAGTGTGAGGATGGATGGATTTGTCATATTGATTATTAATTCTCTTTTTATATGTCTCATTAATGAGAGCAACATCACGACGTGTTTCATCCAACCTAGTCAAGTGTAAGAAATGTTCTTCTTCAGCAGAAGTGTGGGCCAAGATTTCTACTTTGAGTTTCAACAAGGGAATTTTGCACTCGATTGGTAAAACAACTTCTATGCCATATACTAGCGGGAAAGGAGTGAATCCAGTAGTAGTTTTCACTAAAGTATGGTAGGCCCAGAAAGCGGAGAAAAGTTGTAGATGCCAAGATGTCTTGTTGGCCCCTACCATCCATTGGATCATAGTTTTGAGGACTTTGTTTATAGCTTCAACTTGCCCATTCGCTTGAGGATAGTACGGGGATGAGTTCTCATGGCGAAAACCCAACTTGGCATGCAACTCACTCATAATCTGGTTTTTAAAGTGTGAACTAGGATCAGTGACAATGGCGTGTGGAACACTAAAATGAGTGATGATGTGGTTAGAAAAGAAAAGAGCTACAGTACGACCATCATTCATAAAGGTAGGCATAGTCTCAACCCATTTTGTAAAGTAATCGACAGCAATGATTATATAACCATGCCCCCTAGCTGAGGTAGGCTTACATTGCATGAAATCAACACCCCATTTGGCAAAGGGGCTGATGGAAACAATGGGATGTAGTGGAGAAAGGTGGGTTCATTCCTTTTTGTGAAAAACTTGGCAAGGTTGGAATTGTTTGACTACCTCAATACAATCTTTGAAAATTGAGGGCCAAAAGTAGCTGGCACATAAGATTTTCTGAGTTGTAGCCATCCCAGAAATATGACTGCCACAGGCTCCAAGGTGACAGTCATTAAGCATGCGTTCAGCCTCTTCATGTGTTAGACATTGTCGCAGGATAGTGTCAATGCCACAATGGTATAAAGTGTCACCGATAATAAGGTAACAACGAGAATGGTGGAAAATATGACGGCATTCTTCACTAGAGATATCGGGTTGAAAACGTTGGGTCTCAAGATAAAGAATGATATCTCCATACCAAGGATCGAACATGCTAATGAGGAACAAAGTTTTGTTCGGGAGAGAATCTCTTGGCTCAGTATCTTCATCATCATAGGGAAGGTCGCAAATAAGCTCTACAAACACCAGGGACTTTTTAGCTTTGGATTTAGTGAACTCGAGATCGAATTCCTGAAGGTTAATGATCCATTTCGAATATTTTCCCCCAAGAAATTGACGTGTTAAAATGTGGTACATGGGGTTCGATTCTGCAATAACCATGGTGGTTCATAGCAAAATGTAGTGATAGAATCTCTAGAAAATGATGACGACTGCCAGAGCCAACTTTTCAACATGTGAATATCTAAGCTCTGGACCATATAGACTTTTGCTCAAATAATATATCACGTGTTCCTCGTCGTTAAGGTCCTCTTGAACTAACACCATGGAAATAGTGGAAGTGGAGGCTGCTAAGTAAAGGATATAGTCCTTTGTGTAATTTGGAGGATGTAACAAAGGAGCGTTGGTTAATGCATGCCTAAGAGCAGAAAATGATCATTTAGCAGTGTCATCCTAGATAAAACGAGTGTCTTTCTGTAACAAGTGCATAAATCCTTTTGTAATCTTAGCGTAGTTACAAATGAAACGATGAAGAAAGTTTGCTTTCCCTTGCAAACTTTGGAGTTGTGTGAGATTGTTAGGTGGAGGTAAAGCCAAGATAGCCTTAATTTTTAAGGGATCCACCCGAATCCTGTCCTTGGAAACAATGAAGCCAAGGAGTTTTCCTGATTCGACAGCAAAAATACACTTATGTGGGTTCAAATGAATGCAGTAGAACTGACATCAAAGAAAAATAGCCCGTAGATGACCAAAATGGTCTGATCGATTCGATGAGTGGGCAGGTAAGTTGTTGAGGTAAGGTTCCGCAATATGTTTGATATCATGGAAGGCATAGGACATGGCTCGCTAGAATGTAGCACCAATATTTTTAAGGCCAAAAGGTAGTTTCTGATAGGTGAAAGTTCCCCATGGGCAGATGAAGGTTGTCTTATGCTGATCAACAGGTAAAATGTCAATCTGGTTATACCCTAAGAAACCATCCATAAAAGAGAAAATTATGCTATGAGCGCAATTATCAATAATCTGTTCGATGAAGGGTGTGGGGTAGTTGTCTTTCGGACAAGCCTTATTGAGGTTCCTATAATCAACATAGAAATGAAAGGTCCCTTGAGTTTTAGTAACCAGAACAATGTTTGAAACCCATTACGTCAAAGGGACAGGATATATGAAGCCAGATTTCAATAATTTTTCAACTTCTGCCTTAATAGCCACGGTCTTCTTAGGATGGACCGGGCGAAGTTTCTGTCGAACAGGTTTTACACCTGGGTAGGTTTTAATCTCATGCACAATGATCGAAGGATCGATCCCTGACATCTCTTCGTAGCTCCAAGCGAAGACATCATGAAATTATTCAAACAAAGTTGTATAGGAAACCACTTCATCAGGTGTACAAGTAACACTGAGATTAATAATTTTGACAATACTTTCCTTGATCAAAATATCTATTTTGATTGTAGAGGTAATGTTGCCTAAATTCCCTTCAGAAATAGCATCTTGTGTAAGTATAGGTGATTGGGGAAATTAGACAACATCAGGGGGGAATATAGAGTGTATATCTTCCTGTATTTGTTCGAGAGGTGGAAGAAAAGAGGATCGATGATGGCTATCATCCCAAGTTACGTCGTCAATTCTAAGAATTTCCAGTATTGATTCATTAGAAGGAAAAATCTAGGAAATGTAGTCGAATGTAGATGTAAAAGAACTTAGCCACGATGGCCTCAAGTAACTGTCAGGTGCCAATAGATGTTGGTCATCCAAGGAGGGAGAGGTAGATTATATAGCAACGTGTGAGGTTTCGGTTGGACTAAGTGGCATGGTGTCACCTAGGACATCGAATTCCAATGGACTAGGAACAACCCAAGGGTCAGATGATTCCATGGATTGGTAAACCATAGTCAAAATCATATTGATTGTGGGAACATGATGGGAAATGGGTGGAAGCAGTATAGGGAAGGTACCCATAAGTCTAGAGTCTTTCAACAAGCCAACACCAATGCTTTCATACGTGATCTTGTGATCTCCCAGAAAGGGAATATTGTTGGTAGCAGGAGTGGGAGCGTCAGGTGTACAGAAATCTGACTAATCGACAATGACAATTTTTCCTTGATGAGGAAATTGCACACATCAAAATATTGATGAAGCAACGATAGACATAGCATAGAACCAAATTCTTTAAAGAAATAAGTTGTAATCAAAGGGAGCATCAACCACCTCGACATCAACATAGAAAAATTTTACTCCCAATTGGATGGACAAGGACTGCAAAAGTCCATGGGGATGAAAACCTCACCCGTCGAATGCACGTAGCATCGTTTGGGATTTTTTAAGTGTGGGGTATTTCAATATTTTCCAGTAGGATAAAGACATGACACAAGTAGAGGCTCCCTCATCCAAGATAGTGTAGTGGATTTGTTGATTATGAACAACAACGTCAACTTGGAAAGTAAGTTGATGAGAGAGTCGAGGCGATAAATTGTCCAGGTTAAACATGATATTGTTGGATGACTCGGGATCAAAACCACCAATAGCAGCCAAGAGCATTCTATGTTGACTGGGGTAGTGTTGTAGAACTTCTAACGCAGACATAGCACATGGTGCTTGTGCCAGATCTTCAACAATGTTGTAGTTCCGGGTGACACGTGAACTAATATTAAGGGTAGATTTATGGATAGTGCTCTTAGGAGGGCGTAAGATAGAGTCAAACGTAGGTTTCTCAATCTGAAGTGATCCAGATGGAGGACTAACTGATGGAGAACTAACGAAGGATGGTGATGGATCTAGTAAAGTACTGTTAGTGACTTTTCCTTTGTCAGGTTTAACTGGTGTGTCTTATGTCTTAGATCAGGTGGTTAAATCAACCCCGTTAAACATGTAAATATGGGAACTTGTCAAGGCTTCATCATGGGAAGGATGGCTGGAATTGCCCCCTGGAGAGGGGGTTTGAGCAACCATAAATTGTTGTTGTGGAAAAGGTCGAGTAAGCACGACGGGTTGGGAATTTCCCTTGAAATGTTTGGCCACTTCATCACGATGTGGATAGTCTTGAGTGTAGTGATCGTCACCACATATAAGACATGGGAACTTCGGTTTCCATTGGGGTTGCTTTTCGTTAACAGGTGGTGGGTTTTGAGCTTTCAGTGGTTCATTGTTATTATTATTTTTGTGTTTGTTCTTTGTCTTCTTCTTACCTCCGGTTTGTTGTGAAGGGGCATATTGAACTACATTCACCTCAGAGATTTGATTTTGGGGGGAGGTAGAGGAGGGTGTAGTGGAACTGGGATTGGATGTCGAAGTAGATTGATTTGTCGTTCCAGTTGACTGGGAAACAAATTGTGTTTTGACGGAGACGATAACTCCATCCTCATGTGACGTGGATGATGGTTTAGATGGATCGATATTTGCACGTGTAGCATTTGGGATTAACTCATACAAAGAAATATATTGGGAATAAACCAAATCTAAGTATTGAGCTCGAGCAATGACCTCTTCCTCGATGACTACACCACCCATGGTGACATCATGAGCGATCAGGGGTAACAGTGATTTAGTGAACCATTCTTCCAATAATTGGTCAGGAATGACTGCTTTGATCAACTTTTGTTGTCATCTCCACTCATGAATATGATCAGAGATATGCATAGAGTTTTTTTGACAAAGGGAGGTCAAGAGTTTGGTACCCATCTCATATCGAATGGGTAGTTGAAAGTGCGTGAGAAAGGACATGGCAAGGGAGTTAAAATCTTGGAAAGAACCACGTGGAAGTTCGATATACCACTTGGCTACTGAGCCCATAAGTGTTCACTGAAAAAGACGTAAATGGATAGAGTTGTCCATTAAGGATTTCGATGAACACCATAAATGGAAAGTCATCACATGGTTATTTGGGTCTTCTCCAGGTTTACCATCAAATTTTGGAATATCATAAGGTAGTTTAGCCAGAATCACTGGCTAGAAAAGATAATGACGATTAGGATCATTGGTCAACCGAGACAAGTCTAGGAGATCTAGAGTAGCGAGGAACGATAATTGTCGGTTAACCTGAGGGTGATACTTGTGTGGCATAGGGACACTAATAGGATTGTAAACTAGGTTATGTGGGTAATTGTAACCAGTAGGTCCTCTTTCATACGATTGTTGCTGACCAGAGTAAACAAAATTCGAGGAGGGTTGAGAAACATGTGTGAGTAGAGGATAACCTGATGAGTTTTGAGGATTATAATTTGGTTGGTGGGTTTGTCCATAAAGTGGATATACATTTTTTCCATAAGGAGGATAAGGTTGTTGTTGTCCTTGAGGATGTTTCCCCCTAGGGAATAGTGGATTTCCTGGAAAAGGAGTGTGCCAAGGATTGGGCATTGTAGACGCATTCTGTCCATAAGGTTGATGATGGGATCTAGTTTGAGGTTGTCCCCTAGCATGAGGTTTCCCTCCAAATGGAGGTTTCCCCCCAAACAAAGGTTTCCTTCCAAAAGGAGGTTACCCTCTGAAAGGAAGTTTCCCTCAGAAAGGAGGTTCCCCCCCGAACGAAGGTTTCCCTCCGAAAGGAGGTTTCCCCCCAACATGAGGTTGAGTCCCTAGAATTTGGAAACCAGATGAAAATGACTGACTAGTGCTGCTTAATGGATTAGAGCCACCAATACTAGTCCCTTTGATGGGTTGTATAGGTATAGAACTTCTGGGTATAATTTGGGTAGTGTTGACAATGGAAGAATTCAATGCTCTGTACCCAAGGGGAAGTGACGAACAAGGCCTAGATGAAAGTGGTGTACCAATGGGAGCTTGGCTAACCACCACATTACCGATGGGAATAGTCGCAACGTGAGGGATCATCGTGGAATGGGCCATCTGGAGAGAAATAGTGGAACTTGGACCAACAGACTGCATGGTCAGATCAACGAACATTGTGGTTGAAATGACGGTCGTACCAGTAAAATGATCTAAAGGTACGATATAGGTAACATATGTTTCAGGTATTTGGGATATGACAAGTATATCAACACCTATTCCTAATCTGTAAAGGTCTCACACCGTGCGAGGTGGGATTCAAACTATATCAGGAGTCCAAAAGGGGTCTCTGACTCAAGGACTCGAATGATACCCGATCGAAATTTCAGAAGGATCAATGACAACAAGTTCTCCGGCTGAATTCATCTAGAGAAAATGACTTTCATATCCCATAGGAATGCGGAAATCCTCCATAGGATCCATAACAATTTAGAAATTTTCTAAAGAGGTAGAAACTTCCTCTTGTGAGGTTATAATGTTGTGGACCTCGCTCTTTTGAGGAGATCCCTCCATATAATGAGGGAGTAAAGGGGTAGAATATTCCATATTTTCTAGGGGAAGTACCTGTACCCTACGTGAATAGCATGGAGGTTCAATTTTGGTGGAAAAAAGGTGACAAAAAAAATCTATGGCCAACTAAAAAAAAATAAACAACATGCACTAATCAAATCTAGGAATCAAAACAAACAAACAAAACCTTCTCTCAATGACCGTACTAGTTGGTGATGAAATCCAATGTTGCACGATCAAATCAAGAAGGGGCTAGGATATGGTGGAATAGTTACAATGGAAAATTGCCTAACGGACTTGTGCCTTGGTGAAAGATTCCACATAGTAATTGTGGATTTACCCTCCAGGGAGCCTGAGTGAGTTTGACCAATGTTTGTTCCAAATACAGTGAGACTTCCCTTCACCATCACCTTGTGTAAGTACCTAAAGATTATAGCTACTAAGGACACCAGCTCGCAATCAACCCCTGGGCGGGTACATTCGACAGTCCGTTCTGAATTCGAGTAGGATAACAAGTCTGAAATCCTTCGAGAGAACTGAGGACAAGTGGACCGGTAGAACTCCAAAGGACCTCGAACGGATTTAGAGTTCACAAAGCACCGAGACCAAATGAAAACAGGTGAACCTCAAGAAGAACCCTCAATATACAATCCGACCACTACAAACAGTTGAACCACGGAGGGATAATCTCTATAACTCTCTCGAATGCGGCCTCGTGTGTAACCCCTATGTGAGAGGGGGATACCAGAAAGCCTATAAAACAATTGGATTTTTCTCTCCCTATCGCAAGATGATAATGTTTGTTTTGAATACTCTGGAGAGTTGTACTCACAGCCTAATCCAAAGTGCTAATCCTAGTCTAATGTTGGTGGAATATCCTAAAAACAAAATGTTCTAGATAAATTTTAATTAGCGTTAATTTTGTAGCTATTCTTTACTCAAAAGGTGTATGACAATGAAACCGATGGTATTATGAATCAAATCCCAAAAAGCTGCAAAAGAAATGATAAGAAATCCTTTCTTTCAATGAATTCTTATTTAAGGGAATGAGAAAGATGTTCTTTTCATGTTAAACACTAAGATGTAGAATCCTCAATCAATTTGTTTCTCAAT
Organism: Picea glauca; assembly: GCA_000966675.3. Lineage (NCBI taxonomy): Eukaryota > Viridiplantae > Streptophyta > Pinopsida > Pinales > Pinaceae > Picea > Picea glauca. Next base: position 588,003 of record JZKD02S1852640.1, read on the forward strand.
CATATCCAATATAATGCTAAAATCTCATAGAATTCCTTTCTAATATCCAAAAAAATCATAAAAAGTATCATTTTGCTTTATATGTGAATGATAATAAATCCGATATAAAACTTCCTATGTCATCCATATTGCAAAGTCAACAAGGTTCATACAATCAGAAGTGATTTACACACAAACATAAAACACACTCTTGTTGTGGTAAAACAAGAAAGACAAAGATCACAAAAAATTGCAAAAAAAGGAAAACCAAAAACTCAAAAAGATTGAAAATGGCTTGGATGAGATGACCTCAAAGATCAAATGGAAAGTTCCATAGACCTTTGAATCTCCTCATGAAGGCTTCTAATCAGCCAGATAAATGAGGAGAAAACAACAAGTTAACTCTAAGTCAGCAAAGACAAAGAGTGACTTCAAGGAAAGGAAAGAAAATGTCAAATTTCCGAACAAAAGATGATCAATTCTTAGAAAACAAGGTGTTGAAGGCTAGGACCAAGATGTATTGAGGTTGTAAAAATCCTGAGCAAGTGCCATAATCAAGAAATGAATTCAGAGAGTGAAAAACCTGGAACATTTCTCACAAAAAAGGGGCAACACTCTGGTGTAATGGGCACCAAAGAATTCCAACGCTCTGTGTAAGGCCAATAGGGAGCACCAACGCTCTGATAGCAAGGGCAGGGGAGCGCTAGGCTCTCAAAACTCGGAAAAAATGCCTAGAAAGTCAAAGTTTCAAGAAATCTCAGTCAATAAGTGTGAATGTGATGTCAAAAAGAGGCAATCAATCAGATCTAAGAATCAGAGACACAGTGTGGAGAAGGTCAAAGAATGAGCAAAGACAAAGACAAGGCCTAGAAAAGGAATCAAAAATCAAAGCTCCTCCCTAGTGGTTTCTCCAATTTCTGTTATAGGTGAATCCTTGTGTGGACAAGCAGATTCCCTCTTGGTATCTAGACCCCTAAAACCAACACAGAAAGGGTGCTATCATTGGTCACTACCATCCTTTTAGATGTATTTAAGCTAATGAATGAAGAGGAAGAAGAAAAGTGTACCTTTTTAAATGGAATTTTTCCTTGCAAAGTCCAAGTTGAGCTTCGATCCCAAGCTCCTCGATAGGTCCTGTAGAACAAAACAATATACAACAAGCTTCCTATTCTACTGAGATTAGGTCAAATATAGATCTATCTACTAGAGACAAGTTTATGTGGAACAAACACAAACTTGACAGAAACATGCCAAGCGTGTATGTATATTAATGAGAACAAATGAAGAGTACTTACAATCCTATGATGAAGATGCAACAACTTCTTCCATTTCTCCTTGTCCAACCCCTTTGCTCAAGTAATGTACATTGATTATGCTTCAATGGCATCTCACTTATGGGATCATAAGTTTGGTGTAACTATCAATCTCCATATCTGCTTTCACCATGAAGAGGCCTCCTTATATAGGCTTGGAGAGACCTAACCACTTGAGAGATATTTGGGATAATTTGAGGATTCCTCACTTTCAGTTGTGGATCTCCCCTAAGATCATGCCTTGACCTCAGATTCGAATCCAACCACCTTCAGATATTGAGTGGATTTTTCCCTGATTTCCTTCAACAAACCAAATTTCGCCCAAAAAAGGTCATCGCTCCCTCAAAAGGGACATAGAGCATTGGAACGCTCCCTTAGAAGAGGCTACAAATTGCCAACGCTCCCTGACAGTATGTAGGGGAGTGATCCCTTCCAAATTTGACTTTTGAGTGGCTTTTTCAATGGAAAAAGGCTTGTACTCCTTGTCAATTGATTTCTCTTCTTCAAGACTAGTCTTTAAGGTGTCTTAAGTGTCTTTGCGATGTCATTAGAGAGACGACATAGACACGATAAGGTTTGTGACACTTGCGACCAATATGCGAAACTTGCAATATTTGTAACAACGACACTAGCCATCATTGCAATGAGTGATTTTGATGCGTAACAAAAACACTTAACCAAATCAATGTAAATAAAACCAAAGTGCCTAGGCAATAGCATAGATAAAAATACTACAAATGAAGATAAAATATTTTAAAAATATAGCATAATATTTCAAAACATAAATTCATCAACCACAATTTTTTATTTATTGGAAAACAAAGCATTACATCCATAAACAAAGAATACAAAACATGAAAGAAGAGGATCTCAATAGTCAAAATATTCAATGGAAATCGTAGAATGATGTGTAAACATATACATGCATCCATTATCTTGATTCATCAACATGGTACACCTCAACATCTTAAACCACATAATTGATCTATATTTTATGAGAAGAACGAAATGAATACATATTATTAAAATATGCTTAAGACAAAATAACAGAGATACAGTAAAATTGGTTTTCTATTGAACAAGTAAATAAGATAAAACTGTAAAATGTAGCGGAAAACAAGTTTGTTGGAATGGTGGAGGCTTATCTCTGAGAAGATATGTGATGGTTGCGCTCATTTGTAAGAACATGGTTACAATGAGGCTCTGAAGGCCTTTGAAAATAAACCAGAATGTCAAAAACCCTAGACATCCAAAAACCTAGCCCTAGGAGATGAAGTGCCAAAAGTCATGTGGGCCCTGTTTGGGTAAGTTAGTACATCAACTTCCCGGGGTCATAACTTTTGCATATGATCTCTGTTTTAGGCGAACGATAGCCCATTGCAAAGGTCTAACCCAAAAGAACAATTTTAAACTGTTCGAGGTTAATGCGTTAAGATTCACCTAGGCCTAAAATCCAAAAAAACATTGTTTAGGGCCTCAAAATGGCCCTGGAAGTTTGGAACCCGAAAAATTGTCGAAAAACTGCCAAGGTGGAAAACTGTTTTTCAAGCCAGTGGAATAGATGGGTGGAAAACGATATGAACCTATATCAATCCTCCCTCCTTAGGAAGCAATGGTCTCTAGTGTGTTGATTTACCACATCACATGAGGAAATTTTTGTTGAACTTGGCCCTGGGTGAGACACTTTCCTTGGTGCAGGAGTTTCCATGCTTTGACGACTCGATAAATTTGGATCCTTTGTTGTCAAGTGCCCTTGTTCTGTGTGTCCACAATATGATAACTGGATGCCTGTTGCATGTAGTCAGGGTTGATCTATGTTGGTGTCAACTGGTGTGCTATCTCTGAGGTGTCCAATAATGGTGGGAAATATGGCCGAAGGAGAGCCAGGTTGAAGACTGGATGCAAACCAAGGAAGGGGGGAATATTGAGGTCAAAAGAATTTTCACCCACTACCTTGGTGATCATTTACGACCCATAACTGAGTGGGAAAAGCTTTCGATGGGGCCCTGTAGGGCATTCTTTCTGCAAATGAAACCAAACTTTGTCCCCCACCTGAAACTTATGTGGCACTCGATGTTGATCATGGCCTTGTTTGTACTTGGCATTAGAATTTTGTCACTACTACATATGGGCGGATTATTCAATGAAAATTTTCCATGCTTCAACTAGTTTCATATTTTTTTAAGTAGGGAAGGATTTTCATCACTATTGCCATGAAAGTTCATTGCAATATCGACGAAAATCTTATTTAAATCTAGTCAGGATTTTCGTCGCTATAGCGACGAACTTTCGTGGCAATAGTGACAAAATTTTTTCCTATCTCATTGGTCAGTGTTAACGACTAGTTGACTATTTTATCTATATATGCGTGACTTTAAGAGACTTTGCGACACAATTTCTATAGTTGCGACATTGTTCTTGGCTTTTGTTTGAGCTGTTTATTTTTTTTGTCACCCACCGGTTGAACAAATCCAATTCTCGATCTACATAGCTCGGATTTTGAACTTGCAAGGT
>JZKD02S1852640.1:669412-703217 GCA_000966675.3 Picea glauca
AATTGGTGTCAGAGAAGACCTTCACTACAAGCCTTAACAAGCTTGAAGGAGATCCATAGACACACAAATGGATGATGAAGTTCCAATCCTTGATGAGGAAAACTATTCTACTTGGATAATAGAGACTAAAGTGTATTTGAAGACAATGGGAGTATCTATTTGAAAGGCAACTATCGGTGGATATGTTCCGTTGAAGAACAAGTCAAAGTTTGCAGCTCGAAGGGAAGGAAAGAAGAATGATGCATTGGCTCTCAAGACTATTCTTAGTGGAATCTCAAGCCCTATCAAAGAGAGCATGGGACAATGCACTTCTGCCAAGGATCTATGTCTAAAGCTAGAGGAGACATATCAAAGCAAGGAAGAGAAAGAAGAAATTGAAGACCACTCCATCAAGATCATCAAAGGTAAAGAATCATCAAAAACTCTTGAATGCATTATTTATAAATGTGATTTTGAAAACATTTCAAGTGATGATAGCACAAAGGAAGATCTTGAAGATGAAGGCAAATAATTATGTGTTGATGTTGGGAAAAACGAAGAAAGTGAAGATACTTCAAATGAATGTAAAGAACCCTCTAAAGCCCTTGATTGCAATAATGATGATGATGATTTTTTCTCTACAAGTGAAGAATAAGATGTAGAAAATTTTGTGTAAATTTTGATGATATTTATCCCATGAAAAGAATAGAAGAAAATCTATTAAAACTTCAAAAGGAGATTGAAGAGAGTTTATATAGATATAGAAGTGATCATTATTATAAAGACTATAACTATCTTTTGAATAACACTAAGAAGTTTCTTAGGAGAAGTCTAAGTCACATCTTGAAGTTAAAGGAAATGATCAAGGAACAAGAAGAGATAAATAAGACTCAATTAGAAGAAAAGGAAGAAGAGATCACAAGACTAAAATATGGAAAAGAAGATATGAATGTAGAAGATGAGATTAACAAAAGTTTTGAAACTATTGTCCATCTCAAGACCCAAATTGAAGAAGCCAAAAAAATAGAGGAACTATTGAAGAATCAAATAAATGAAAAAGAAGAGTCATGTTGTAAGTTAGAAGCTGAAATTGTTGACCTTAGAAAGAAGGTGGAAAAGTCAAACAAATTCTTGAATAGCTCACGAATCTTGGATGAGATTTTGGAATGTCAAAGACCATCATGTGATAAATCAGGTCTTGGATACAAAGGAGAAGATACACATGTTGAAGCAAGCACCTCAAAGAAGCATGAGGTAAGTCCATTAAAGAAGGAAGACAATGTTGCAAAACAACCATCTACACAAGGCAAAGAAAATTTCAAAAGAACAAAGAAAGGAAGACATCAAGAAGCCATTATTGGGACACCAAAGCAAAGGTATGAAAGTGTTTTTCATGGGTATTGTTATTCATGTAATGGATATGGTCACAAATCTTTTGAGTGTAAATATTATGAAAGAAGATATAATGGAAGAATCTATAACACCATGAGGTGTTGGAGATGTGATCAAGTAGGACACGTTGTTGTTCACTGTAACTCCATGAGATGCTACAGCTGTAGTGGATTTAGCCACAAATCCCAAGAGTGTTGGAACACAAGAAGGAAGTCCATGATGAAGACTTCACATAGCATGGCTAGAAGAAGGAATGAAGTAAGAAAGGGAGACATCTTTGAAAAGATGGATACTCAGAGCTCAAGTTTTGAAGAGAAGGGTCATCTACAGAAGTGGGTTAAGAAGATAGAGCAGCCAGATCAAAATGAAAGACTGAAGGGAAGTACAAAAGTGTCATCTACCGAGGCACATGCGGGTTACAGTGGTGACAGTTGCATGGATACACATGCGGACCTTAAATAGGTCATGTACACACGCGCTCTGTTGTGAAGCAGACCACATATATGTTGTAAATCCTTGGGAAAAAGGCAATGCACATGGCTTGGAGTTTGATGTGATGGTATAAATCTGTATTAGAGGGTCTGACATTGTTTATTGTAGGTTCTGACACTGTTTGTTGTAGGTTTTCATGGTGAGATCACACAATGGTATAATAAAAATAAATATTGGGTGCATGACACTAACCCAAGAGCATGGATTGATGTTGATCTGCTGGGATTAATCATTTTGTGATGATGGTGGTGTACATGGCTGGTATATATTATGATGCATTATTGGAATCATATGTTGATATCATGGTGCATGCATTTTGCATATGGATCAGGATACATGTTGAGACATATGATTGGTGAGTTGATGAGGTGATCATGTTGTACATCATGGTTTGATCTATGTGTGATGCATGATTGATACATTTATAGTACATCAGTAGAGGCTCTTACTGGCAGGATGATTGGCATACATGTATGCGACTCATCATTTTGTGCTATTGGTGCATAGTAGTACACTCATATATGGTATTACTTGATTTTCACAACATTGGTATTTGTTTGATACACGATTCTGGCACTTGGTTCATGATGGAGACATATCATGAGTGATATGATACATTGTTTGGCATATTGGTAGATGCACATGGTTGGCATATTGGTGGATGCACATGATTGGCATAATTGGTAGATGCGCATGTTGGCATACTGGTAGATGCACATGTTGGCATATGGTGGATACATTTCATGGATGATATCTTTTGGCACATTGTTGATGTATATGGTTGATGTACATGGGTGTTGTGCATGGTGGGTACATTTTGGTACATGATGTACTTGGTGGATATATTGTTCATGATTCTCTATTTCATTGATGACATATCTTGTGTTTCATGATGTATGGTATGGAACAAGTTTGATGCACGAATAGGTCCAAGGATCATCATATGGTAGCATATTGTTCATCTTACAGAGAAGATAGGGGGAGTCATTCTTCTTCCCATGATTCTAGGAGGATATATTTATTAGATGCATACCTAGAAAAGACCCCTATATTTGAAGAAAAATCACAAAGGCATAATTCCAGGGGGAGCGATGGTCATAGAGGGAGCATGAGAAATGTATTTTCAACATTATATCAGATTAATATCCCTTGTTCAAAAGGGGATAGATTATTCAGTGGCAACAAGACAAGGGGAGCAGCCCCAAGAGGAGAATGGCCCTTTTCCATTGACGTCAAAGGGGGAGAGATAATCACATTGATGTGATCGATGTCTATTGATGGGAGATATTGATGTGGAGAGATAGTCACATTGACTATTGATGAAGAGCATGCCTTGTCTACATGTTGACATCAACAATTGGAAATTGGTGTTGACATCAATATTGGTATTGCCATCAATTCCAAAGGGGGAGATTGTTGGATCATGTTTTCATTGATGCCAATGGTTTGATTCTTTGGGAGATTGTTGGATCATATGTCATTGACGCAAATGGTTTGATTGATTGATGTCATTGATTGATGTCAAGTAATTGATTGATTGATGATTGATATTTATTTTCCTTGATGAGAATGATAGATGTCAAAGTGGAAACCAATTGATAAATATGGATCATTGATATGATGCATTGATGAAGATGGATCACCGAGTTGTCATTGATACATGATGCATAGTTGATATATACGATGTAGTGGTGATGCAAAGATGAACCGTTATTGTATTATAATGGTTGATAAGGTGCCGAAATGGATGAACTCCAAAGTGGTCCCCTTATGGTGAAATCCCTCATGGTAAGATGTTTTACAGATTGAGTTATCCTAGAAGAATGGTTGGAAGACCCATGCTTGCATGTGGAATAGTGAGATGAAGATCAATGAAGATGTTGTTGAAACTATACTAGATGGATAATGCTTGACATGCCATTTCTAGTGGTATGTGGAATGTCACATAACTCCTCACGGTTTGAGAGTTATGGCTCTACGAAGTTGAAGGACCCCCATATGATGGCTTGAAGCCCCAAAAGGTCAAAGAAGTCAAAGTGCCTGAAAAGAAGAAATCAATTTTTAAATGATAAAGTAAAGTGACAAAATCAAAAAATATTATGATAAAATGAAGTGACAAAATAAAGAAGGAATATTTAAATGATAAAGTATTGGAGAACTTTCTATTCATGGAAAGTGGTTAACCCTAAAATAAGGAAAATAGGTTAAGTGACCTAGAAATGGGTTAAGTAACCTAAAAATGGGTCAAGTGACCTAGAATATGAAAGTATAAATAATAAGCTAGGATCTCTTGTAAAATGTACATTTGGTGGTAATCCTTTTTGTGGATCAATGGAGAGCTTTTTGTCAATATATTTTGGAGTATTGATGGAGAGATTCTTGTGAGAGCATCTTATTGATGTGGATCTCTTGAGAATGATTGAAGATCTATTTTGAGGAAGAGAGAGAGAGGAGGATCTCATGGACACATCAATGTTTCAACAATGTTGGAGATCTTGACATCAAAATTCTCAGATTCATACAAAACCCTATTTTCTGATGCCCACGTGGGCTGTCTGTGTATAGGGTGCATGTACATGTGAGTTGGCTGTGTATAGGGTGAGTGTACATGTGGGATGACTGTGTATAGGGAGCGTGGAGTGGATAAAATCATGGATATTTTTGTTTGAGCTGGTCCCAAGCTCTTGGATGATGATGCATGTTCCAGATCTTCATTCTATGGCCTCAGATCTATCGTTGAGACACTAGTATGGTTACATTATTGTCTTGATGGATACTATTGTTTGATGTATTGTGAATTCTTAGGACATTCTTGGTATGGCTTCTATGATGTGGTTCAGTTTGGTTGATTTGGTTGATGGAGTGAGAAATACTCTCATGATTTAGTAGTGACATGATTGCTATGGTATACTAGTTGTTTATACATGATTGAGATAACATTCATATTGATTTGTTGTGGAGCATGAGAAAGCTATTGGAGAACTTGGATGTGTTGTGACTAGTTGTGGGTCAGTTTGGATAGTAGAATATAGAAGAGAAAGTGAATGCAGGTTGCAGAGGATCTAAGCATGTCGCTCAGAAGCATACACTTGTTGCATTATACACTGGTCCCGTTCACATGTGGGCTGCACTACTGACAGTCACGTACCTATTGACAGATTGATATCTATTAATGATTGTTGCCTCATCTCAGTTGGTGTTGAGGGTGGAAGTTGAGTCTTGTATTATACAGTAGGTTCTCTTACAGAGTTGTACTCTATTCAGTTGTTGTTGACAAACCCCAAGGATTGTAGTCCGTAATAAAAAAAAAATTGTACATATATCATGTGTTCTTTGTGTTCATTGTGGTGATGACATGTTGATTATATATTGTTGATATATGTTGCTGATATGTGCTCACATCTAACTATTTATAAATGACAACAATGGGTAATGAATAAATGTTGAATGCTAATTGATGAGTTTTTTTGCAAGAGGGAAGTTTTGGGAAAAAGAGTCCCACACTTATTCACCCCCCCCCCCTCTAAGTGTGGTAGGTGTGTCCAACAACAATCTCCAACAAAACAAACAATATTAACACAATTGGCTGGTACAAACACCTTTAAACTTGAAAAATTCCTCTAAAGGTAAAACTATTTACTTGGCTAGCTGATGAAAATAAAATTTCCACCTGGGACAATTTACAAAGGAAAGGCTGGAACTGCCCCAATATCTATCATCTATGATTCAAGGAAGAATAAACAGTAAAAAACCTCTTCATTTAGTGCCAATTCACGTGCCAAGTCTGGAACAAGATCGCTTTTGATTATCACATTACCTATGCATAGAATGGGATCTCCATTTCTGATTGTTTTTCCCATTGGACATACAACAATCACATCTATAAATTTTTACCACCCTTGGTTAACTTGTTCATATGGCTGGTGAGGAACAATTTGATTTTTGATAATATATCTCCTACTATCAATTATGTTGCATAAAAATCTCTTGCCATGCACCAAATTTGGAAATATATCCACCCAATCAAGGGGAAAACAAAATTTTTAATAAGCACTCCCATCACTGAGAATATATCTACGGGGTGGTTTGATGGTGCATCCCAACACAGTGGAGCATTGAGTGGTGATGGTTTTATGATAAGAATAAATGAGAACTCCCTTTACAGATGGACTTTCAGTTGTGGCTCGGGCACCAACACAAGGGAAGAGCTATTGGGTTCATGGGATACACTTCACTTGGCCACGAGGCTTAATATTGATCACCTTCAACTGATCGATGACTCAAAATTTATAATAGATTGGATGAATCAAAATGGAAAGCTTCAATCGATCACCCACTTGTCTTGGATGGACCGAATCAAATCGCTCCAATGACAGTTCAAGAATCTCATCTTCTTTCATACTACCTAAGAGTACAATAGGGAAGCAGGCCTGCTATCTAAGAAAAATATTCAAGAAAAAGAAGGTATGATCACTTACAACCATTGGTTGGATGACCATGAGGGCCCTTCACATGTTATCAAATTATTCTAAGCTTGGAGCCTTCAGTTCCTATCGGCATCATCAATTTTCTCCTATCTTGGTTTCACTGATGCCAGACATTCTTGATATTCTCCACTTTTCTTTCCCTCTCTACTTTTTCGACTTGTTGTTTTTATTTCTTTTATTCCAGGGAAGTTTCTCTCCCCTTCGAATTGGATTGACCATGCCTGAGAGTTGTGTCATCTAGGATTTCTTGATGTAATCAGTTGTGAGAACACATTATATTATTAATATAATTGAATAATTTTTTTTTCTGGATAAAAAAAAGGTGGATACACTAACCTCGGTCTTGGGTTCGCAGTGGATCCTGTAGCCCAATGCTACAAGTATGAACAACAACTCCATTGTATGAATGGTGATACTGGGGTTTGGCCCCTACACAGTTTTGATTGCAGTTTGAATTGTTTGGTTAAACAAGTTTGACTGATAGTATGTTTGCATATCTATGAGAGCTATAATGCTGAGGGAGAATCCATAAATGTGATGGTAAGAAGTTTTTTACCAAGATTAAATTAAATAGGTTTTTTTTTAATTTATTTAAAGTTGTGAAGAATTAAATATGTTTTTTTCTTAATTTATTTGAAGTTGTGAATTTATACTTTAATTTATTTGGAATTAAATTAAATATGTTTTTTTCATTAATTTATTTGGAGTTGTGAAGAGTTAAATATGTTTTTTTTAATTTATTTGGAGTTGTGAAGAGATACTTTAATTTATTTGGAGTTGTGAAGAATTAAATATGTTTTTTTAATTTATTTGGAGTTGTGAAGAGATATATGTTGAGTCTCATGATCTCAATGTGTGATATATTGTTACATGCGAATAATATGACAATTGCCTTTGGAAACTTCATAGGAGTGCAAGTAAATGTTTTGGAATGAGAAGCATTTTTTAGTTAGCCTAGCCAACTCAATACGAAGTGTAGTGGTTTTGTTAGAGATGGCTACTCTAACAAATCTTAGGTTAATCCAAGACAATGAAGGTCAAACAAGTAGATGAAGACTCCAAACATGTGAACAACTGTAATGGGAGAAGATGATATTAACTCTTATTGATGAGTTGAATTCCTTATTGAATTGTTTTTGTGATATAAAATAATTCCTTAGTCTCCTTTCTAAAGGGAATTTGTTGGAATGATAAGCACGAAGAACATAGATGTTGTTCTAGAAAAACAAAGAGATTAGTCGAAGGAAATATATTGATAGTGGCAGTCGTGTGAAAGAAGAAGAAGTGTAGAAGAAGCATAAGTGTGTAAGTAGCAGGATAATTGAGGAAAAACAAGGTAAATTGTGTTAATTGAATTAAATAAAACTGACTCATAACCATTTGTTAATATGAGTCACAGATTCTTTTAGCAAGTCTATGATGTAATGTTTATTATGATTTATTGGTCCTTGAAATGTTTGATTATGTACCTGGTATCTCCATGTGATGGAGTGTGTAATGTCTGTACCTATGTTTATGTAACATGTGAAGGGCATATCGTTGTAATAACTGACTAGGAATGCATACCCTTTTTTCATGTATCCGTATTGATTTGTAGTGCAAAAACCTCTATTTTAGAGTTCCTTAGATAAGTCATGTCACTAGTAAGTTGCATGCTCTATGGATGATCTTCGGGATATTCCTAGGAAACCATGAGTCTTACTTTCATGAGGAGTTCATCAAGAGGTCAAATGAACCACATACCTGAAGGACACCCTATTAAACTTGCAGTTGTAGTGGATAATGTCCCATGCATTCCAGTGGATGGTTGTGTCTTTATATGGAATTTGGAAGCTTTGTGATGCATGATCGAGGTACGAAGAGAAAGTACCAAGGTTGACTAGACATAGACTTTATTGATTAGGAGGTTCTTCGATTCATAAGACGTTGTAATGATGAAGACATGAACTAACATTGGTAGATACAAGTATTCGTTAAGGGGGAATGTTTGGATATGCAACTCCCACTTGTCTTTAGTATGATCATATTTTTAATTATTGAGTTTATTAGTAATTATTAGGTAGAGTTCTGGTCTCTACTATAAGGAGAATTTTCATAGCTTTTAGGAAGTAGTTGATGCTTAGTTGGTTTGAGATATTTTTTCCACTAGTTATCTTCCTAGTTTGGTGTGAGTTTGAGATATTTCCTCAACCGTGGATCAAGATCGTATGTCTACCTCAAGACATATTATTGTATTTATATTTGTATCATTATATTGAATGAATAGAGCATGCATCACAACTTTTGCTTTGTGTAATTAATATCTAGTCTACCTCTCCCATTTCCCAATAATCTTAAAAAATAATAATAATTGTAAGTCTATCTTAACTATAATCTATTATTCATTGTGAGGAATTAAAATCTATGACTTTCGTTTCAAACTTAAATGGATATATATTTATGTGATATATGTATAGTATGATGCAACCCGACATTGACATTGAGGATTGATAAAAAAACCATTAAAAAATGATGCAAATATAATTACTTTACGTTCCTCTTGGTCCTCTTTTTCAATAGTTCATATGACTTAGTTTTTATAGTAATATTATACCTAACTTCTCTCATTTGAATTTTCATCCCATTTATTTGTCTAATTTTTCATGGGGAATTTTTCAGTTTCAAAATCCTCATCTTTTATTTTTATTTGAATGACATGATAACTCTAAATATATAAATAAATAAAGGTGATTCATTTTTTTCTTATCACATGCATAGATATCACATGCACAGATCTATTTCAATTTTGATCTATTAGTCACTTAGAGAGATTAAAAAACAATCGAGATGCAATAGTTTAAAAATATTGAGTTGAGATGGATTTACACCAATATATATGTTAATAAAAAATATCCATGAATGGTGTCAAACATTAGTGGTTGATATGATTTGATTTAATATTGTTATTTTAATACATATAAATATTTGTGAATGGTTATTATTTAACTTGCATTAAATTTATTATTACTATATTTTTAGATTAGTGTTGGGTCAATATAAGTTGAGTTCTAACATGGGAAGTATATTACATGTAACGTAGCCATCCTGCATCTAAGAAACATTATGTGCATGAAAATTATAAAATCATTCAGATTTACTACTAATTAAAATTTATGTAGCTTATCAGCTATAGATCACACACAAATTTAATCATTTGATGGATACCACAATTATAAATACATATAACATCGTATATTGAACATGATTGCAATTTTCCAAGAAACAATAAACACGCAACACTCATATAAACCATTTACACAGTGGAATAATGCAAGAACATAACAAAAACACTTATTTGCTAACAATTAACCAATTTTCTACATATGAAGGATGAACCTCCTAGCCATAGGTGTCACCATTCATTTTCTCTCAGCAAGCCATCCCTGAGCTAAGGCCATGATTCCACAAGGATATCCAACCGAGTGTATCTTCACTGTCCACACACAACAACCCCAAAATCTAGGTTCTGATACCACAACAGTTTTAATCCTCCAACTCTCTCTTTTCCCCACAATCTAAATTACCCAATGAATGTGCCTCCTTCACTTATCATAGTCCCTTGGGTTGTACCATTCACTTATCAGAGTCCCTAGTGCACTCAGTTGGCTAGGAGATCTTATTTGGTGACCTTCAGGAACTCTTAGCTTCCCAAGGAGTTCTCATTCCAGTCTTCACCAGGATCTTGAGTCATTTCCGTAATAAGAAAACACACTACATGATTACAACCTTCTTTACAGAAACACAAGCCTTATTTACAACATAACACACATCCCAACAATGGTTACCTTAAATAAAAATATGGTGAGTGTTCTTCCCAACGCTCAACTCTCCTCTTGATGTCCAAAATCTTCCTGTAAAAACTCCCCTCCATGCAAAAACGTGAATGTCCAAAATATTCCTCCTCGGGCATATGAATTTTCTCTCTTGTTTGTTTTCTTGACTTGAATTACACCTTTTCCAAAGTTGGTTCTACTTTATCCCATGCTCCCCAATAACTATGGTATGTGAGTACTAACACCCGCCCTCTTACATGAGTTAAATGATTGGATTTGGGAACACTCAACAACAACATAGAAGGTTATACGCAATGATAATAATTTCAATAATGGGGGTTGGATTAATACCCATGAATAATTCCTCCTTGGACCCCTCTCTCTTGTGGAATCATAGCCCCCCATTGTTCTTCACTTCTTTAGTATCACAACCATCGATCATTAATTTTTATTAATTATTCAATTCACATAATATACAATTTGTCTCTCAACCACATTAAATCAATACAACACCTTCACCCCAACAAATCGACTCATCAACCTAATTAAAATTTATAGAATCACATTATAATTCATGAGGATTAAAATCTGGGGATGTTGAATTCCCTTCCACATTATTTTTTCATTGTCCTTAGTGGACAACAACCTACAGGTGTAATTTTATTTTACAATTCTCTCTCCCTAACAATTAATCAACATATAGGCTCTCTCACACAAAGTCACACAAGCATTTCAGCCTAAGAAAAATTACAGAGGCACTTTGGCCCCAAAACATAGACACGAAGGCACCCTAGTGAAAAACATATACATAATCCACTTTCATTCTATCACAACTATTCCAATTTCCACCATCTCTAGTCCTCTTGAGATTCCCAACCCAAGGAATGTATGATTCATTTATTAGGGATAACCCAAGGAATGTACCATTCATTTATGAGGGTTCACGCAAAGAATGTACCATTCGTTTATCTAGGTTGACCCAAGGAATGTACCCCTTTCTTTTTCCCCTATCCATCGGGTTGCACCATTCATTTATAAGGTTCTCTCTAGCACGAGTAACTAGGAATCTCACTATTGGGATCTCAAGGGACTCACTACTAGGAAGAAATACCAGGAAATAACTAGCAACAACCTTGCTACTATAGTGCAACTCACACAGGAGTTCACTCTTCAATCCTGACAGCCTGGTTCTTCGACAATGAAACTCACACTAGAGTTCACTCTTCAAGCCTAACAACCTAGTTCTTCTATTGTACTCAACCTATAGGATTAGGAATCCATTTCACTGATATACAATTCCTCGGGCAATCCATCATTTGCCAATGTTTTTTCATGTAGACAAATGCAAACTTGCTGCTAGACATTCACTAGAAATATACAACCTATGAAAATCATCCCATCTGCATCACATGATTACAATCAATATGAGACATCATCATATAAGTATAAAATTTCAAATCTTTTTTACATGGGAGATTGGGTTGAGGAAATTAGTAAAGGCACTAAAAGTATCCAAGGTAGTTGTACCCTCTTTCCTTCCTTTTCATGCATAATCACCATATTCTTAAATTAAAGTGGTATATCAGAGAAAACAAAAAGATAAATTTATTTCTTGCTCATTTAAAGTAGAGCAAGGGATTTATTACTCATTTGAGTACCTAAAAGGAAGGATGAGGATGCACAAGTAGGTTTTTTCCCCAAACATGAGTTTTATGTGCATAGTTGTTTGTATTTTGTAGTAGTAGATATCATTATTCCTTATGGGATTACATCCCGGCCATATCCAATACCATTTTCCCTGTAATTTTCTCAATTTCCACGCAACCAAATATATTGTTAGCATATCATACTAATTTTCAATTATTAATTTCTCAATTTGTTTTATATAGGAAAATAAATATTCCCACACATGATATTTTTTTCATTGTTTTTGTCTCTTGCACTAGTAGATATCAATCTTCCTTATGGTCTTAAACCATTTCCATATCCAATACCACTCTATCTCCAATTTCCTCAACCTTTTTGCGGCCAAGCAAAGTTTTAGTATCTCACGCATAATATTTGCATTCAGTCCATGAAGTGATTTTCAAAATTATATTAATATGAAAATTCCATAACTTCCAACTATTATTCATATTAAAAATGGAATTAAACCATTAATCATACTATCTATTATGATACCATCATTCACTGTACATGCATTATCATCATGCCAAGCTTTTCATAATTCAATCAAACTTTAATAATAATAAAACCAATGTGTCAATAATCATGGCCACATCCGCACAATGCATCCTTGCATTGACTCTGGAATACCATATGTTGATGTCATCTATTCCACCATGTGAGTTGGAATATATCTCTCACCCCTCAATACATCATCCAAACTCTTCCCTACAACCCATCTGATCACTTGGTTACTTTCATCTTCAACCCATACACAACACTAGGAACATCATCCCTTAGTGTTATTCATTGCAAGCAAAACAATTACAGTCCAAAAATTAGTTATATAGGGGAAAAACATTGTGCGCTTGGATGGAACTATATCCTTCCATATCCAATCTCATTATGACCTCACACATGACCATATTTAATGGCATTCATTGCTGCAACAAGAGTAATTTATATTGACTTAACTTGGTTATGATCTCATAACCAACATAACACAATATGCAATTAAATTTCCCATAAATTCATTCAAGAAAAAAATACTATATTGTCATACTCAAGGCCTCCTTCATTTACATAAATTCAAATATTGAGATTTGACTAAGGGAATTCTTACCTCAATACGCTTCAACATTTATACATCATGACAACCCCAAATGCATACCTGCATGGATTTCATAAATTTACTTGATGCTACCTGATCAACCGGTTCTTTGTAGAAGCTCACATGATACTTTCACCAACCTCTTAATCAACATTCCTACCATCCTTGTTTGTCTTCATGTGGATTGATACCAGAAAAAATAATATCATCATGTTATAATCATTTATATTGGATACAAAAACCATCATTAGTTTTATTCAAATAGCATAGAATCATTATATATATAAGCAAACTAATCCTAGTTTATACTCATGCCACCAACATGTTAAGGCATGGATACATCCACAAATGCACATCAATATGCACTAATCATTTCATATTTCATGCACATGCATTCGATCTTTATTGTATGTGCCATGCATCAATTTTATCATGCACTCCAATTCATATCCATTTCAGACTTAGTTATTTATTTTTTTCTTCTATATGGTTGTCCTTGAATTTGTGTAGAACCTTACTTCTGTGGCACTTCCATTCTTCTCAAGTGTGCACCACCAGTCCCTATTCTGAACATTGTAGCCAAGACCCACTTGGCCATTCTACATCTCCAACAACTAGATCCACTAGTGTTTCCATCTCACAACTACATCCTTTATGTAGAGAATCTTATCCCCACATCTTTTGGTTATAATTCTAAATATTCATAGTGGTATAACATGCACTACTCTAGTTGAATGGTAGGACTACAATATAATTAACCAATCCCCATTTCCTTGACCAAACCAGTCTTGAAATATCATTATCATTGATTGGCATTGCGACATTATAAAATATTTCTTCATGTAATATTTTCTAATACACTTTCCCATCCATGGGTTTTCTCAATTTTAAATATATCTCTTCACTTCCTTGAGTGATTCAATGTGAAACACTACTTGGCCATTCAAGACTTCTCTTCTCCAATTAGAATGATACACTCCTCCATTTGATCTTGTCCATTCTTTTTTTGCACACTTTGATAATAGAGGAAACTTTCATTCTTTGGATATTTTAGAAAAAATTGTTAGATCATATTTAAATATTTCTTCTTCATGTATTCTCATGGTTTCACATAGAGATGACTCATCCACTCTGTGAGTCGCACCTCATCTCATGATATCATTTTCCTTCTCTTGTAGAAATCCTTTTATCCTTCGCTACATTTCTACCTCTGATGCTACAGAGTCCTTCTTAACTCCTTGTGCATGAAATAATACTCTTCAACTATTGGCTTCATCCTTTATGTGAAGGGATCTATTGATTTTCCTTTGCAATCCATTCAGAATCTATAGCATCTGAATACTAATATTCCCCTACACTTACTTAGACCTTTGTCATCCTTGTATCACATTCTCTATAGCCCTACACTTCCATCTATATATCTTTGATGCTTCAACCAACTATACAAGATTGACCTTCTTCCCTATCCAATGGACCCTAGAATTAATTTAGAACAAACCCACACAATGCTCAATTGTGGAATCTTAACCTCTTTCTAGAAATCCTTTGACATAATTATTTGCTTGAGTGTTTATCTACTATTAGCAATTCCCTTTTAACAAGCTCATCCAAAATTTTCCCATTATTACGTTTTTTTACTTCAATTGTTCCTATATACCTATGAATAGGCACTATCATGGGTTTCAATACTCTTCCTTACCCAACAATTACCCCTGGCACTCACTTCTACCATCTGTAAGAGTTTCTATAAACTTTGACACTATTTGGAAAAATATTCACATTAGGTAATTACATTGTTCATGGAGAACTTAGAATTTTTTTTATATTTTCCTCTGGATTACCTTTCCAATTCTCATACTCATGCTTCAGTCTGATTTATGATCCAAGAGTTATGGTTTCTTGAAATTCCCATTCTACTCAATGGTTCCCTTCAAGTTCGTCATAAACTATCCTTTTGATTTATTGAGAATCTTTCAGCTCAAAACTAAATTATGAGTGGATATTTGGATTCTCTTATCCAATATATTTCCAATTACTACTTTCTTCCTCAATTATAATCACTGAGTAGAAATTTATAGGAAATTGAATATCGCCAATTTACCCCTTTTTTACACCATTCTCCTTAGTGCAATTAATCTCAAACAACAACCTTTGCCACTTACAGAGGTAAGTCTATCAGGAACCGAGATTTTTTTTTCTAAATGACACAAATAATACAGTTAACACTGAGTTCATAGAAACTCCTATATTCTGAAACTGATGCTCCATTCAAAATATGAAATAATTTGGAAATGACAACTTTGCCCCTTTAGACTTTCTTCTGGCTTAACGATTTTATCCTTATTCTTGCATCCCTACATCAATTCCCTTTGTATTTTGGCACAATATCAATTGGATATGTCCATGGATACCTTCTAAAAAATATTTTATAGTTTAACCCTTAATCCCCTTAAGAATGATAGTTATAGCCTCCAAAAGTTTGTATTGTTTTACATTTTTATCCATGTATGCTACTGGTGTCGTCTTTCTCTTCGTACAGATTTTTACATACCCAGATTCCAAATATGGCTCCACAACTATCTTCTATGGTTCAATATATTTCCATACACTACTCCTGTGCCAAAAATATAATTTTGAGCGAAGAGGTATGCCCTCCAAAACTAAATTGGTGTCGAAATTTTACCTTAATTGTTTCACCTGCAACTTTCTCATGAGAGGTTCTTTTTGCGAACAAATTAGGTCGTTGAAAATATATCTCCAATTTATTTTATTTGAGTCATAGAGACAAAGTTTTCTTTGGTACACTCTACTCTCATGGGTTTTTATTGGATAAAAAAATTGTTTAGGGCCTACAAATTTCCCCACAAGTTAATCACCTTCAAAAATATGAAAAAATTTAGAAAATTTCATATAAAATTGACTATTTTACTACTGTAATATCCCCTTTAAATTTGATTCATTGATATAAAATCGGGTGATATCTCATTCATTGATCTAAAATCCATCGTTGATTGATCGATCGACACTTTCCTTTGGACGTGCATAACCCTTTTCCAAAACTTTTAACCTGACCATCGACCATCGACCCATTCCTTTGGAAACCAATTCACACTAAATTGCTAAACCGACCAACCTAACCATCGGACTTCAGTCGTCGATGTTTTTAATTGGTGAATTAAACTTCTCACCAATTCGACCAATGTTCGACCATCAAACCATCCGTAATCATTCATTTCTCATGGAAACCACTTGCAACACATCCCTAAATTGTCTAACCCCACCATCAGTCGCTTTCCACTTCTAGGATGATGTGAAAATTGCTCACATGAAATGACACATGGATGATGAAGGGACATGACACATCATCTTGAGGTGTTAACTTGGCTAATGTGGCACAACACATGTATTTTGAATTGGAATGACACACAGATTTTGACGTGGAATGACAAGTCATCACCCTTTTTCCTTCATTGATCAATGGTGCTTTCTCTCGGATGACCCGAACACCTAATCTAATTGGCCAATGACCGACCATTGACCCATCAACTATTGTAAATTTCTCTTTCCTGATCAAAAACATTCGCCAAATTGAAAGACACCCTACCATCGACCCATCAACCCATAGAAAAAAACAGACATATCATTGAATTGTCCGACACCCGACCATCGACCTATCGACCCATTGACGATTTAAATTGGTGACTAAAATACTTCACCAATTTGGTCGACCTAACCGTCGACCATCAACGATTTCTCTTGGTCAACTCAAACAATTAGATAGAAAATTGTGTCCAAATCCCTGATGAATTTGGACCATCAATATCCCATTCTATAATGATATCGACTGTTAATCTATGAAACTTCATCAAACTCTATCAATCACCAACCATCAGCCATCAAAAATCGAAGAATTATTTTTGTTGAGCCTAACTCTTTGTCAAACTCACCAACCCAACCATCGGTCATCGGTGAATTCAGTTGGAGAAATTTGATGCAGACCCCCAACCCTCGGGGCGAGATCCACACAGGATCATTCTAATTTCTCCACGAGTTGAAACGAATCCTTCAGTTCCCTACTGAAATCTCACGAATCTGATCCACAGGTCCTTTCGAAAACCCTGACTATGCAAACAAGCACTAGGTGCGACTTCACCCTCACGCGACCACAACTGGGCCTTGGCGCAAGCGCCTTTCGCAACTCGTAACTCACGAGTTTGTGGGTCGAAGATCCTCGACTCCTATTTTCCAAACCCTCGATACCCGAGATGATGATATGGGTATGGTTCCTCCTTGCTAGCACCTCCTTCACTTGACCACCAGCTAGAGCTAACTACTAGCGTTACTCGCAACTCGTGACTTCGCGAGTTGGAGTGTTGAGCTCTCATGATCCTCCTTCGCGAATCCCCGAGATGCGATAAATTGACAAAGGGTTGACTCCTTCCCATGTGACACGTGTCCAACTACCTATCACCCACTTCTACCTGTCTCTAGGCGCTCGTTGCTACGCCACTTGTCAACCACGTGGTTCCCACCAAGCGGACGCGCCATGTGTTGCACGATCCCTCGCAACTCGCAAGATCATGACTTCTGCAGTCAAAAAGAGTTTATTTCAAGCCCCGAACTCCCAAGATGCAATACCTGTTGGAAGTTCTGATCTGACGGTCCTCCCGTAGCTCGGATCCAACAGTCTGGATTTTCTTCCTTGTTCCTCGCAACTCAAAACTTCGCTAAAATATCAAGAGTTTGGTCTTCCCTCCAGACTCATGAACCCTGAGTTCGCGAAATGATCCCACGACGTGGGTTGAAATGATGGGTTTCACCGGCCTCTCACCACCTTGCAACACTACTTTGATCCAATGGCTCTCGCAACTTCGCACTTCCTTCACGGAAGCTTTTCACCATCCATACATCTCCACCGGATCCTACGGTCCTTGTGACTTCACAAACTCTCCACGAAGAATTCTGACCGCTCGATTCACTCTTCAATGGATTCTACCCAACCAACTGAATGTTCTCCTTCTGAACTTAACTTTTATACAACCGCTTCAATCCCCGTCTCCCTTTGAACTCTTCAAAGGTACTAACCCTCCTGAGATTTTTCTTCCAAACTCAAGTCTTCCAAAAGGTTCCTTCTCACACTCCTTGCGACAATCTTTCAAATAACTTTTGGTTATTTGAGTCTTCGACCCTGTGCACTCTTTGAAATAGTAGTCCTTCAACCTTCACCTTAGTTGATAAGTTCTAAGGCTTCAACTATCCTATGCACACCTTGCATAGCTCTGTGCTTCATCTGCACTTCTGTGAGTATGAGAACAATAGTATCTCTCTTGAGTTTTCTAAGATAAAACTTAGACCCCCATCAACACACACCTTGCATATGTTCACTACACTCCTTGCAGGAATTCTCAGGATGAGAAACAATTGAAACTCATTCTACCCTTCTTGCAGACTTCATACATTCAACATGAAATCATACATTCAACACAGCATTGAACAAATGCGTAAACAGAGAGAATAAAACAACTGTAAACATACCATTTAACAAAGGTAAACAGTAAGCATCATAACACCATGAAAATGAGTCAAGCTTCATATATTAACTCAAGTGCTCATGAACATGGGTTCTTCTCTATAGCTCTCTTCTATAGCTCTCAATGATGATAATGTTCTTTGTTACAATGATACAAGAGTGAGGGTGTCTATATCCGTTTTCCCCCCTATGCTCCTAAACTGTCTAATCTATTTAATAAAATCTACCTACTTTCATTAAACAGACTTAATATCTATTACATCCGGCAAATGAGAGAAAATTTCTCAAGATTTGTTTACAACATGCAAGTACACTTCCTTTAACTACTACATTAATATCTTCTCATTCTATTTTCAAAACATTTAAAAATGTGCAAAATGTGTGCTACGTTTTTCCAGCTGTCTTCTGCCTTTATGGTTTATTGGCTAGCTACTTATGATTCTCTTGCATCATACTCCCTCGCTTGAAAATTTTAATGAACTCCTGTTCATGAGCTCTTGCATGGTCTGTCCATGTTTATGAATTTTTTCTTCATCTTCCCAACTAGCATCTTCAACTAGATGTCTCTTCCATTTGAACAAGTATTCAAAATACTCTTTTCTCCTGGTCTTTTTGTTAATCCTCTTGTCAATTATGCTTTCCATCTATGGCTTTTTAGCTACAGGCATTTGTTTTTTCCATTGAACCTTTTTCTGTTC
The DNA here is from genome assembly GCA_000966675.3 of Picea glauca. Classification (NCBI taxonomy): domain Eukaryota; kingdom Viridiplantae; phylum Streptophyta; class Pinopsida; order Pinales; family Pinaceae; genus Picea; species Picea glauca. Next base: position 688,579 of record JZKD02S1852640.1, read on the forward strand.
ATTTTCTTCTCCTGCTTCTTCATCTCTATAAGGGTACAAATCCACAATATTGAATATCGGTGAGATTCTGACCCCATCAGGTAATTCAATCTCATATGCGTTTGCCCCAAACTTCTTTATGACCTTGCATGGTCCAATCTTTTTCATCTTCAGTTTATTATATGTTCCCCTTGGGAACCTTTCCTTCCTCAGATGTGCAAGAATCAGATCACCAACTTCAAATTCAAGTTCTCACGTGTGTTGATCTGATCTCCGCTTGTATTCTTGACTTGAACTCTGAAATCGCTCCTTGATTCGGCTGTGAAGCTCCTTCATTCCTTCTACAAAGTCCTCTGCACTGGCACTCCTGAATTCATTTTGCTCCGAATCTTTCAATTCAGAAACTCCCCTTGGTTGCATTCCATACACAATCTGGAATGGACTCTGCCCTGTGCTTCTATTTAGTGAATCATTGTAAGCAAATTCCACCTGTGGAAGAATGTGATCCCATTGACTGTGGTGTTTAGTCACTAAGCTCCTCAAAAAATCTCCCAAGCTTCTGTTCACGACTTATGTCTTCCCATCCATTTGAGGATGATATGCTGAGCTAAAAGACAAACTTGTCCCCAACTTTTTCCATAAGGTCCTCCAGAAATGTCCTACGAACTTGGTATCTTGATCAGACATGATACTCTTTGGCAAGCTGTGAAGTCTAACGACTTCCTTGAAAAACAGGTTCGCAATATGAGTTGCATCACTGGTTTTCTAGCATGGTATGAAATGTGCCATCTTGGAAAATCTTTTGACTACCACAAAAATCGAATCATATCCTCTTTGTGTCCTTGGCAGTCCCAATATGAAATCCATGCTCACTGCGTCCCATGGCCTTTCAGGTATGGGAAATGGTTGATATAACCCTATGTTCTGCCTTTTCCCTTTCATGTGCTGACAAATTCTGCACCTATCCACAAATTTCTTAACATATGTCCTCATCCCTGGCCAAAAATATGAGCCATTCAACTTTGAGAACGTCTTATCATGATCGAAATGTTCGGACAATCCTCCACATGTTTTTCCTTCAGCAGGTTCTCCCTCATGGAGCATTTCGGAATACATAGTTGATTCCCCCTGAACAATAATCCATCTTGGATCATTTATTCAGTCCACTAGCTTTTGTCCCTGAGAACTGGATTCTTAGATGCCTCATATGCTTCCTTGAATTTTGGGTCATCTCTGTACATTTCTTTAAGGTTATCAAAACCCAAAGTCTTGACTCTAAATTCCTACATAAGCAAACATTTCCTGCTCAAAGCATCAACAAATTTGATAGCAGTTCCAGAAATAAGCTTGATCACAAAAGTAAAATTCTGCATGAATTAATCCATTTAGCATTCTTTTGGTTCAACTTCTCCTGTCGAGTCACAAATTGTAAAGCATGATTATCGCTGTACAAAACAAACTCTTTGGGAACCAAATAGTGTCTCCATTTCTTTAGTGCTTGTATGACCGCGTAGAATTCTTTTTCATATGTTGAGTACTTGATCTTCGCTTCATTCAGTTTGTCACTAAAGTATGTGACTGACCTATCATCTTGGCTCAAGACCGCTCCAATTGCAAATCCACTCACATCACACCTGACCTGGAATGTCTTGCTAAAATCTAGAAAAACCAGAATTGGTTGCTCAGTGATCTTCTTCTTCAATAGATTGAAACTCTTATATGCTTCTTTTGTCCAGTGAAAAGATTTGTGTCTTTTCTTCACTGTATCCATCATTGGTGTGTTAATTCCACTAAAGTTTCAGATGAATTTCCTACAGAAGCTATCCAAACCATGGAAGATTTGTACTTCAAACACGCTCTTCGGCGATGGCCAATCCTTAATCGCCTTTATCTTTTTCGGATCCACTCTCAGTTCATTCGCAGAGATAACAAAACCCAAATAAATGAGTTATGTCCTCATAAATGACGATTTCTTCATATTAATCGGCAATTTATCTTACTGTAATCTTCTCATTACTGCAGCTAAATGCTTTAAGTGTTCTGCTTCTGTCCTACTGAAAATTAATATATCATCTAGATATATGATGACGAATTTCCCAATGAAATCCTTTAGGACTTCGTTCATCAATCTCATGAAAGTACTAGGCACATTTGTTAAGCCAAATGGCATGACAATCCATTCATATAGCCCCTCATTTGTCTTGAATGTTGTTTTCCATTCATCACCTTCTCTCATTCTAATTTGATGATATCTGCTTTTCAAATCAATCTTTGAAAAAAACTTAGCTCCACTCAAGCAATCCATCAAGTCATCCATCCTTGGCAATGGAAATTTGTATCTGATGGTAATCTTATTGATTCCCTTGAGTCTATACACATTATCCAGCCTCCATCTTTCTTTGGGCTAAGCACTATCGGAACAACACATGGACTCAAGCTCTCCTAAATCAATCCTTTGTCCATTAAGTCATGGACCTGTCTCTTAACTTATTCATTTTCCTACGGCGTCAATCTATACGTGGCTTTGTTCAGCAAATTGGCTCTAGGTATAAGATCAATATGATGACTTATACTCCCGATAGGTGGCAACGAACAAGGTAGTTTGTCCACCACTATATCAACAAACTCTTCCAACAACTCCTGGATTTCTTCTGGTAAATCATCTATCCTTGTACTGGTCAAAACAATTTTGGGTTTCCTAACCACAATGAATTGTGTGTCTTCCTTCTTCTTAACCTCATTAAGAAGTTCCTTCCCACTCACGAGAAGTACAGTGTTGCTCATATCTATTTTCACCTCTTGGTTCTTAATCGGTAGCAACATGTGAGTCCTACCCTTTTTCTCTAGGGTGTATGTGTTCCTTCTCCCATCATGAACTACGTTTTTGTCATGTTACCATGGTCTACCCAACAATAGATGACAAACATCCATGGGAATGAAATCACATAATATTTCATCTTTATATCCTCCTATTTTAAATTCAACTAAACATTGTTTAGTGACATTTACTTGATGTCCTTTTGTAGCAATGAAACTCTGTATGGGATTGGATGTACAATAGTCTCCAACTCCATCTTTTCTACCATCTCTGTAGATACAAGATTTTATGTGCTACCGCTGTCCACTATGACTTTGGATACCCTGTTTTTAGTTTTGCAAGCAGTCCGAAACAGACTGTTTCTTTGGGCTGGGTTCTTTGCCTCCTTCTCTGGCTTCAAGAGAACTTTCCTCATCATCAAAGATCTTCTACCCTCAGTGTCTTCTACCTCAACATTCCATCCTTGAGCTTTGGCAATGTGAGTTTCACCACCATCTTTCTTCTTATTTGGACACTCATAGGATTTATGTCCAATTGTTCCACAGACAAATCATTTCACTTCACCTCCTCTACCTCTTCCTCTTCCTTTGGCTCGAGGAAAAGTATTTCTATCAGCATACTGCCTTCCTTGTGAGCTTCCTCCTCTCTTAGGTTGAGTTTGATGTTTCTTCCCCTCTTCTTTAAGTTTTTGAGTCATGTCTTGGGAAATTGTTTTGCCTCTGGCTTGACTTCTACCTCGACCTCTTTGACCTTGCTTTCATCTCAGCTTATCTTCAACTTTCAGAGCTATCTGATAATCATATTCTACAGTCCGAATGGTCATCATGCTCATCTCATCTTGAATTTCATATCACATACCATTCATGTACCTGGCAACTTTTTCATCATCGCTTTCCCGATGACCTACTCTGATGTTTATCCTGTAGAATTCTTTAGTGTATTCCTTCATTGACATCAACTTCTATCTCAATATTTGCATCTTCCGAAATAGAGTGATTTGATAATCCCTGGGTATAAATTTGGCTTTCATCTTTGCAAACATTCTGTCCCAGCTTTTGATTTTCTTCTTTCCCTTGCAGTGTCTGTCAGCCTGCAGTTCATCCCACCATAGTGTTGCATGCCCTTTAAGTCTGGTAACGACATGTTTGACTTTCTTATCTTCCTCGAAATCCTCATAGTAAAAGTATTTATCTAGAGCTCTAATCCAATCTAGAAGTTCTTCAACATCCAAGTTTCCCTCATACATGGGAATATCCAATTTTGCTCTGGCACCTATCCTTGCAACAGCCCTAAACAAGCATTCATCTGCAACATCTTCGACTACATCTTCTTCTCATTTTTTTCGAGCTTCATTTTTAATTTCATCTTCACTAATATCCCCAGCATCAATTGTGTGCCTCTGTACTGTCTCCATGGCATAAATCCTGACATGTAATTCGCGCATTTCTCTTTCCACTGCTGGATCAGGCATTGGCCTATCTCTTCTTCTCAGCGACATGGCTAAGAAATGTTCCTCTTTTCTCTCTGCTAAAAAAATCAAAGAACTTGTTTTGGGCTCTCATACGACAACTAATGGGATCAGACTACTCCTTTTCCTCTAGCTTACTCTACCTGAAATATACAGACAAAATCAAGCTCTGATACCACAACTGATGCAGACCCCCAACCCTCAGGCTGAGATCCGCACACGATTGTTCTAATTTCTCCATGATTCTAAATGACTCCTTCAGTTCCCCGCTGAAACCTCACAAATCTGATGCACAAGTCCTTTCAGAAAACAGACCTGTGCAAACAAGCACTAGGCGTGAGCTTCACCCTCACGCGACCAAAACTCGGCCTTGGTGTAATCTCCTTTCACAGCTCCCAACTTACGAGTTCATTGGTCGAAGATACTCTAATCCTATTTTCCAAACCCCCGATACCTGAGATGACGATACGGGTATGGTTCCTCCTTGCTAGCGCCTCCTGCACCTGACAACTAGCTAGGGATAACTACTAGCGCTACTTGCAACTCGCGACTTTGTAAGTTGGACTGTTGAGCTCTCATGCTCCTCCTTTTCTAATCCCCGAGACATGATAAATTGACAAAGGGTTGACTCCTTCCCAGGTGATGTGTGTCTAGCTTCCTATCACCCACTTCTACCTTTCTCTGGTTGCTCATTGCTATGCAACCTGTCAACCATGCGGTTCCCACCAAGTGGACGTGCCATGTGTTGCACGAGCCCTCACAACTCGCAAGCTCATGAATTCTACAGTCAAAAAGAGTTTCTTTCAATCCCTGAACTCCCGAAACGCGATACCTATTGGAAGTTCTGATTCGATAGTCCTCCCGTAGCTTGGATCCAACAGTCTGGATTTTCTTCCTTGTTCCTCGCAACTCAGAACTTCACTAAAATATCAAGAGTTTGGTTTTCCCTCTAGACTCACGAACCCCAAGTTCACAAAATGATCCCATGACGTGGGTTGAAACAATATCAATGACTCATGTTGACCCTTGCATCCTAGCTGATGGGTTTCACCGGCCTCTCACGACCTTGCAACTCTACTTTGATCCAATGGCTCTTGCAACTTTGCACTTCCTTCATGGAAGCTTCTCACCGTCCATATGTCTCCACCAGATCCTACGGTCCTTGTGACTTCGCAAACGCTCAACGGAGAATTATGACTGCTCGATAAACTCTTCAATGGTCTCTACCCAACCGACTTAATGTTCTCCTTCTGAACTTAAATTTTATACGATGGCTTCAATCCCCGTCTCCCTTTGAACTCTTCAAAGGTACTAACCCTCCTAAGCTTTTTCTTCCAAACTCAAGGCTTCCAAAATGTTCCTGCTCGCACTCCTTGCGGCAAACTTTCAAATAACTTCTGGTTATTTGAGTCTTCGACCCTCTGCACTCTTTGCAACAGTATTCCTTCAACCTTCACCTTAGTTGATAAGTTCTAAGGATTTAGCTATCTTTTGCACACCTTGCAGGACTCTATGCTTCACCTGGACTTCTGCGAGTATGATAACAATGGTATCTCTCCTGATCTTTCTGAGATAAAACTCAGACCCTCGTCAACGCACACCTTGCAGACATTCACTACACTCCTTGCAGGAATTCTCAGGATGAGAAACAATTTAAACTCATTCTACCCTTCTTGTAGACTTCATACATTCAACACATCATTGAACAAATGTGTAAATAGAGAGAATAAAACAACTGTAAACATACCATTTAACAAACGTAAATAGTAAGCATCATAAAACCATGAAAATGAGTCAAGCTTCATATATTAACTCAAGTGCTCATGTACATGGGTTCTTCTCTACATCTCTCTGCTACATCTCTCAATGATGATAATGTTCTCTATTACAATGATACAAGAGTGAGGGTGTCTATATCCATTTCCCCCCCTATGCTCCTAAACTGTCTAATCTATTTAATCAAATATACCTACTTTCATTGAACAGACTTAATATCTATTACATCTGGCAGATGAGAGAAAATTGCTCAATATTTGTTTACAACATACAAGTACACTTCCTTTAACTACTACATTAATATCTTCTCATTTTATTTTCAAAACATTTCAAAATGTGTAAAATGTGTGCTGCACTTTTCCAGCTATCTTCCTCCTTTATGGTTGCTTGGATGGCTACTTACGATGCTCCTGCATCAAAATTCAACACTTAGATATTTTTTATCAAATCCTAGGTCAATCTGGACCATCGATCTCCAAGCCAAGATGATATTGACCATCAATTAGATCCAACTCCCAAACCCTTTAAAATGAATATTGGCCATTGATCTTCTCAACCTTATAAATGTTCAAAACCTTAAAAAAAATCAAATTTATCACCATTAATCTAGACCATTGATCTCAATATCAAACATGATCTCGGCCATCGATTCACTGAACTCTGCTTGTTAGTAAATTCACCAATTAAAACTCAAATTTCAACCTTCCGGGTCAAATTTAACTCTGCAACTCTGCATATTGGTGTCATGTATCATCTTTGAGAGGTTTCTATGGAAATTTCACTCGATGTTTTTCCACAAATTTTGGGATCTCACTCGTATTTTTCTCTACCTTCCATGGATGATTTTAGTGTTGGATCACTGAGAGGGGGAGTGAATTAGTAATATAGAAATTATAATCCCTTTTAAACCAAATAATCCAAGTGTTATATCAATGTAGAATTATCATCCAATAATGAGAAATGAACAAATTAATAATCATACACATACACAATACACCAGTGTTTTACATGGAAACCCTAAGCAAGAGAAAACCACATAATGATTTTTCTTATATGTCTTGAAGAATTACATTCATTGGAAGCACCAAATTCTTTTGTTTTCCAGCTACAACTGGAAGGAGGCTCCAACCCCCTAGTTTCTCAGCCTACAACCTGAGGGAAGATCCAACTCCCCAATTCTCTGGCTACAACCAGAAGGAGGCTACAACCCCCTATGTTCTCCGGCTACAACCGGAAGGTGTCTACAACCACATGTCTTTGCCCCGTCCAACTGCCCTGAAGTAGAGTTAGAATGATGGAACCACTGTCACACTATCACTGTGAGATATATCGTTGTAAACCTATACCAATAAACTTGAACCATGCATCAACCTGTACCTCAACCTATAATCAACCTATACCATAAAAAAATGCATCAACCATGCACCAACTTGTACCAACAACCTGTAATCAAACTATACCATAAACAAGTGCAACCAACCATGTATCAAGTATGTACAAATCATGTTTCAACTACTCATCAACTATGACTCATCAATATGTACCAACATCATCAACTATACACCTCATGTATGTGCCACCTCATTAACTACTTGCATCAACCATGTACCCAACATGTACCTTAACCAAAATCCCTCATCAATTTCATCATCCAAATATGATTTGTAACTCTGTAATAGACCTAGTGTATATGATCACATACCTACAAACCTTCCTTAACTTTGACAATAAGAGACTAGCATCATCATCAAATGTTTCTTTAGTCTCACATGACTAGTTTTGGATTAGTCAACAACCCTAAATTGAAATGATCATAACTTTGTACCTGTAATGAGTAAAGATATGAAACTGATACACAATTTTCTTGAGTGTGTTTTATGCAATTCCTCTAGTTTTCACTACTTGTAACCTCACAGAAAATGAGTTATAGCAAAAATGGCATACCTTACTGAATTATGTCTTATTTTAGAGAGAGACCTTATAGAGCGTGCCCCGCACAAAATATTTGTTGAATCAATCTGAAACTGTTACAAAAAATACTAAATACTGTTCTATAACCAACACATTTGGTATTACTTAATCTATATCAGTTATGAATAATTTATGACATTTTTACCCGAAACACCTGTTTTTGACTAGTTTCGGGACTATCCACAAACCCTATTTTCCACGGCGTGTAACTCCAAAAATAAAATGACCCAGAAGATGAATTTTTTACCACAAATACTTGGATATGTTTCCTCAATGGAATAGAAATTTCACGGTCTGAACCATTCTAGAAAAAAAATTATTGCGAAAATGGTGAGAGGACCTGTAAATAACATACCTTAGAAAGCATCATCAAAGAATTTATCCTTCCTTGAATTATGGCCTTCTTTTCTTCACCTTCCCTCAGAAATTCAGCTTAGATATCCTTTGGTTACCTCAGAAACCTATAGGTAATCAGTATGCTCAATTCTGATTCAAATGAGAGAGCCTTGTCTCTTATTTATACTCTCCAAGTAGCTTTCTTAAAAACATCTTCTAGGTCACTTTGCCCACTTTCCTTATTTTAGGGTTAACCCACTTCTAATTTCTCCATTAAATTTATTATTTAAATAATTTATTTTTTATTCACTTTGAATTATAGTAAACTCATCAGTTCACTTTATTATTTACCTTCTAAAATATCTTAAATCACTTTGACTATTTTGACCTTTTGGGGCTTCAAGCCAACATATGAGGGTCCTCCCACTTTGTAAGGCCATAACTCTCAAACCGTGAGGAGTTATGTGATGGTCCACATACCACCAGAAATGGCATGACATGTACTATCCATATAGAATAGTATTACCTACAAATATATCAAAACTCATACCATTATCCATGAAACAAACGTGGGTCCATTACCCAAACCTGCGTTCTCCAACTTCACATGGCCATAACTTTCTAACCATGAGGAGTTATGTGATGTTCCACATACCACCAGAAATAGAGTGACAAGAAATATGCATATAGGATATTTTCACTGACAAATTCATTGTCCTTCATCTCATTATTCCACAATTAAGCATGGGTTCTCTCACTCCACAAAGTGTCTTCCCGTGAGAGCTTTCACCATAAGGGGACCACTTTGGAGTTCATCCATATTTACTTCTTATCAACCATGAAAAGACAATAATGATTCATATTTACATAAAAAAAACTTGGATTCATTACCCAAACCTCTATGCTATGGGGCTTTCTTCAGGGGTTGACATCAATGACAACCAACCTTAATCAACAATCTCCCCCTTTGGCATTGATGGAAACACTCTAATGCAACACTGGAATTATATCAGTCATGCTCCCCCTGGAACCATGCCTCTCTCCTCTGCCTCTGTCCTCTACATCTGATAAATCTATCCCCCTTTGTCATCAATGAAAAAGGTATCTTTCTATCTAAGGCTGCTCCCCCTAACTGAACTGCCCTCTTATAGTTCTTCCTCGTGTAAATCTAAGACATATAAGATAAGCATTCAAAAATAAATTATTTTGGAGTAGAAATAACTCCAAGTCTCTGGCGAAGATATTCAAAGGCTTCCCGTGGAAGTGGTTTTGTGAAGATGTCTGCCACTTGTTCTTTTGTGCCCACATACTCAACTATGATGTTCTTTTCTGCAACCTTCTCCCATATAAAATGATACTTGATTGGAATGTGCTTTGTCTTGGATTCCATCACAGGGTTCTTTGAGATATTGATGGTGCCTATATTATCACAATAGATTGGAATGGGCTCATCATACTCAACCTATATATCTATAAGAGTTTGTTTCATCCAAAGAACCTGTGTGCAACATGATGTTGCTATGATATACTCTGCCTCGGCTATAGATAAAGATGTTGATGATTTCTTCTTGCTTAGCCATGATACCAAACACTCACCTAAGTAGAACGTTGCTCCATTAGTGCATCGTCAGTCATCAATACAACCTGCCCAATATGCATCTGTGTATAAAATAAGTGATAGATATTTTCCTTTTGGATACCATAATCCAAACTCTTCTGTTCCTTTGAGATATCTGAAAATCCTCTTTACTACTAATACATGTGATTCCTTTGGTGTTGCTTGAAATTGTGCCACCTGTCCAACTGTCTGCATTACATCTGGTCTGGATGTTGTCACATTCTTATTCTTTGGTCTTGGAACCAATTCCCCAGTGTCATTTTTCTCTATTTGATCCAATTATTCATTCATGGACTTATTCCAAAATTCATCCTTGTTGGGTTCTTCAAAACAGTTTGGTTCAATTGTAGATAAGAGTGCTAGGTGTGTTTGTTCCGGTGAATGAATTTTTCTTCTACTCTCAACTCCTGCATATTTGTTCCAATAATATGATTTGAAGAATGATTCTTTTGTACTCGTTTGCTAGGTTTCTTTGGAGATAATTGTTGAAATTTCTCTTCCGTTTCTATCGAATTATCTTCATCTTCCTCTTATACTTGATCTTCTGCTTCTTCTTTGAAAAGTTGTTCCATTGATTTATTTTCTTCTTCCTTTGATTTTGGTCTGCATGTTTCATCAATTGTTACGTTGATGCTTTCAACAACTTTGTTCAATCTTAGATTGTCACACTTGTATGATTTCCTTGCACTTGAGTAACCAACAAGTACTCCTTTGTCCACACGAGAGTCAAACTTTCTCATTCTTCCATCTTCTCTTTTGATGTAGCATTTGCTTCCAAAAACTCTGAAGTGCTTCACATTTTCTAGTCTTTCTTTCCATAGCTCGTAGGGAGTTTTATCAGTTTTGTTTCTGAGTATTACTCTGTTTTGAATGTGAACTGTTGTATGCATTTCCTGTGTCCAAAATATATCTGTCAATTTGGAATCCATTAACATTGTTCGATCCATTTCTTGTATTGTCCTGTTATTTCTTTCAACAACTCCATTCTGTTGAGGTGTCCTAGCAATGAAGAATTGTATTTTTATTCCATGACTGTTGTAGTAGTCCATAAATTCTTTTGAATTGAACTCTCCTCCATTATTAGATCTCGAGAATTTGATTCTTGAATCCATCTCATTTTCAACCATTTCCTTGTAGATCTTTAAGTTTTCAAAAGCTTCTGACTTGTTCTTGAGAAAACAAACTTCAGTCATTCTTGTATAATCATCAACTAATAACATAAAGTATATCTCACCTTTTAAGCCCTTTGTTGTAGTTGGTCCAACTAGATCAGTATGCACAATTTCTAGTGGTCTTTTTGTTGAATATTCCTTTGATTTGAACCTGGTCTTTGTTTTCTTTCCTTGTTGACAAAGCTTGCATAAAGTGTTGGTTGGTTTCATGATCTGGGGAAATTCTCTGACTTCTTCTCTTTTGTTGACTCTGGCAAGGTTATCAAAATTCATTTGAGACATTCTTCTTTTCCATAGCCAACTTTCATCTTCCTTTCCTAGACAACACTTTTCATTTCCAATTTCACTTAACACATATATGTTGTTTGAAGTTCTTGCAGCTATACTGACCAATTTCCCTGAAGCTTCTCTTCTTATCTCACACTTTTGTGAATCTAAAGTAACTTTATGACCTTGGTCACACATTTGACTCACACTTAGAAGATTATGTTTCATATCTTCTACCAGTAGAACATTTTTTTCCTTTTCATTCTTGTTCCCAATTCAGACTGTGCCTTCTCCAATGATTTTGGTTGAATTGTCATTTCCGAAAGAGACTGATCCATTTCTTTCGTTTTGTAATGTAAAAAATTTGTCTTTATCACTTGTCATGTGTTTTGAACACCCACTGTCAACATACCAACCGTGTTTCTTCTTCTTAGTTTGTAGAGCGACTGTATATTCTTCATTGCTATACTGATATTGCTTTCTTATCCATGTCGTTTTCTAAGGTTCCTATCTGTGATTGTTGTTATTATGTTGAGGTTATTTAGGAGGGACTGTCATTGTGCAACATTTGGCCATGTGTCCAAAATTGTTACATTTGTAACATTCCACTTCAGTGCTCAAAGATTCAAACCTGTTGCAACTTCTTCTTTGTATTTCACTAGGTATTCTTGAATAAACCTTTTGTATATGACTCTCAAAGTTGTTATTGTTCCTGTTGTTATCTCTTTAATTCATAGTTTTATGTCCAAAATTATTACATGCATAACATAAACCAAAAAATATAGTTTGATACCTAGGAGTTGAAGATATTCTAAAAGGAGGTGCTCTAATGAATCCTTCTTCTTCTTGAGGCCTATCAATCTGTTGTTGATTCTGAAATCTAAATCTTCTTGGTGGAGGAGTGTCCCTGTAATCTTTCTTGTATATCTTCCTATCCCCTTTGATTGTTTATGCATATCTTTTTGGATTTGTTTCTTTCTCTATTGTTTTGGAGCTTGATCCCTTTTCTATATGATTGTATCCAAGTCCAGACTTGTCAAGATGAGATTTTTTATTGCTGATAATGTCATCCAGAACTTTTAAGCTATTCTGCATATTTTTCTTTTGAATATCCATTCTTATTGTGACAATCTTTGCTTCCAAGTTTCCAATGATATTGTCCTTTTCTTCTATATATTCTTTAAATTCTTCTTCAAATCTTTTATCTTCTTCTATTGAACCTTAAATTTTTTGATAATTTGTTCTAGTTATTGAGTGTCCTTTTTATTGTCCAGTTCTGCTTGTAGTTTCTTGTTTTTCTTCTTTTCTCTTCTGATAACTTCTACGGAACACATTAATTCTTCTCGATATTCAACTTCTGCCTCTTCAATTTCTTCTTCAACTTCTTCATATCCTTCTTCGACTTCTTCATATTCTTCTTCGGAGTCTTCTTTGTAAGATTCTTTTACTGCCATGAATAGAACTCTTCTTGTCTCATTGTCACTGACTTCATCTTCATCTGATGATGAGTTGTCTTCTTTGGTGCATAAGATTTTCTTGAAAAAATTCTTTGTATTTATTTTGCCTTTATATGTGTTTTTTCCTTTTGAGTAACCTTCATCATTTATATTTTTCTTATGAGGAAATTTGTTAGCAAAATAACCAATACCCTCACAATTAAAACAAATTAAAGGAAGCTTACCTCTATACCTAGCGTTGGTTCGCTTGTTCAGTATTTTAACGAAGTTGGCCACTTCTTCATCATCTTCTAAGACATCACTGCTGCTACTATAATATTATTGTTGTTGTTTCTTTTGCTTTGATCTTTTGTATGAATTGAAGGCTTATTATTTAACATCTGGATTTTCCTATTCAGTTCTAATTTCATATACTATGAAGATTCCATGCAGTTCAACCATGCTTATTGGGTTGAGATCCAATATTTATTCTAGTCATGATATCTTAGGGTTGAATCTCATAAGAAGAGATCTTAGTATCTTTTGAACAATTACATATTCTTTGATTTCTTCTCCCAATCATATGATTTCATTCACTGTTTCATCTAATCGTAAGAAGTAGGCTGCAATATTTTGATCGTCCTTCATTTTTAGTTGTTCAAAATGACCTCTGTAAGTTTGAAGCTTTGCTTCTTTGACCTTTGTATCTCCTTCATAAATATTTTGAAGCTTGTCCCAAATCTCTTTAGTGGATTTACAATGTGCAACTTTGGTGAATACTGTATCACTAAGACTATTCAAAAGTGCATTTTTGGATTTGGAATTATTCTCACCAAGTTTCACTGCTTTGTCATTTATTGGTGGAACTATTGGTGTTGTGTATCCATCTACAATTGATTGCCAAACCTGAAATCCCTATGCCTATATATATGGCTTCATCCTTATGCTCGAAAAAGCATACTTTTGTCCATCAAACTGCGGTATTCCATTTTTATACAAGTTGTTTCTCTCCATGATCTACCTTTCAGTGGTTAAACTAATTTATGAAGGAAACTTCTCTGATACTAATTGTTGGATTACTGAGAGGGGGGGTGAATCAGTAATAGAGAAATTATAATCATTTTTAAACCAAATAATCCAAGTGTTATATCAATGTAAAATTATCATCCAATAATGAACAATGAAAAAATGAACAATCATACACATACACAATACACTAGTGTTTTACATGGAAACCCGAATAGGGAGAAAACCACATAATGCTTTTTCTTATATGTCTTGAAGAATTACATTCATTGGAAGAACCAACTTCCTTTGTTTTCCAGCTGCAACTGGAAGGAGGCTCCAACCCCCTATGTTCTCCGAGTACAACTGAAAGGTGGCTACAACCACCTGTCCTTGCCCTGTCCAACCACCCTGAAGTAGAAGTAGAATGATGGAACCATTGTCACGCTATCACTGTGAGATATATCATTGTAAACTTGTACCAATAAAATTGAACCATGCATCAAACTATACCTAAACCTATAATCAACATGTACCATAAACAAGTGCATCAACCATGCACCAACCTATACCAAACAACCTGTAATCAACTTGTACCCTACACAAGTGCAACCAACCATGTACCAAGTATGTACCAATCATATGTCCACTACTCATCAACTATGACTCATCAATATTTACCAACATCATCAACTATACACCTCATGTATGTGCCACCTCATCAACTACTTGTCTCAACCATGTACCCAACATGTACCTTAACCAAAATCCCTCATCAATTTCATCATCCAAA
>JZKD02S1852640.1:703267-724991 GCA_000966675.3 Picea glauca
TTGACAACAAGAGACTAGCATCTTCATCAAACTTTTCTTTAGTCTCACATGACTAGTTTTGGATTAGTCAACAACCCTAACTTGAAATGATCATAAATTTTTACCTGTAATGAATAAATATCCGAAACTGATAGACAATGTTATTCAGTGTGTTTTATGCAATTTCTCCAAGTTTCACTACTTGGAACCTCTCAGAAAATGAGTTATATCAAAAATGGCATACCTTGTTGAATTATGGCTTAGTCTAGAGAGTGACCTTGTAGAGCGTGCCCCGCACGGAATATTTGTTGAAAAAATATGAAATTGTTAAAAAGAATACTAAATTCTTTACTATAACCAACACATTTGATATTACTAAATTTGGATCTGTTATGAAGAAGTTATGACGTTTTTACCCAAAACACCTATTTTTGACTAGTTTCAGGACTAGCCACAAACCCTATTTTTCACGGAGTGTAATTCCAAAAATACAATGAACCACAATCTGAATTGTTTACCACAGATACTTGGATATGTTTCCTCAATGGCATAGCAATTTCACAGTTTGAATCATTCTAGAAAAAACGTTATTGCGAAAATGGTGAGATGGCCTGTAAATAACATACCTTAGAAAGCATCATCAAAAGAATTTATCCTTCCTTGAATTCCGGCCTTCTTTTCATCACCTTCCCTCAGAAACTCAGCTTATATATCCTTTGGTTACCTCAGACACCTATAGGTAATCAATATTCTCAAGTGTCATTCAAATGAGAGAGCCTTGCCTCTTATTTATACTCTCCAAGTAGCTTCCTTAAAAACATCTTCTAGGTCACTTTGCCCACTTTCCTTATTTTAGGGTTAACCCACTTCTAATTTCTCCATTAAATTTACTATTTAATTAATTTATTTTGTATTCAATTTGAATTATAGTACACTCATCAATTCACTTAATTATTTACCTTCTAAAATCTCTTAAACCACTTTGACTATTTTGACCTTTTGGGGATTAAAGCCAACATATGAGGGTCCTCCAACTTCGTATGGACATAACTCTCAAACCGCGAGGAGTTATGTGATGTTACAGATACCACCCTAAATGGAATGACGTGTACTATCAATCTAGAATAGTATTACCTATGAATATATTAAAACTCATACCATTATCCATCAAACAAACTTGGTTCCATTACCCAAACCTGGGTTCTCCAACTTTACATGGCCATAATTATCTAACCGTGAGGAGTTATGTGACGTTCCACATACCACCAGAAATGGAGTGACAAGAACTATGCATCTAGGATAGTTTCATCGACAAATTCATTGTCCTTCATCTCATTATTCCATAATTAATCATGGGTTCTCTCACTCCGCAAAGTGTCTTCCCATGAGGGCTTTCACCATAAGGGGACCACTTTGGAGTTCATCCATCTTTACTTCTTATCAACCATGACAAGACAATAATGAATCATCTTTACATAAAAAAGTGTTGGTTTCATTACCCAAAACTCTATGCTACGGGGCTTTCTTCAAGGGTCGACATCAATGACAACCAACCTTAGTCAACATTTAGGGGATAAATGTCGCTCGTGGGCTAATTTTCCATGGTTTTTCCCAAAAGACGATTCTCTATTCTAAAAAAGATTCACCCGAGTTCTATAGGATAAAATTATTTTACCTTATAAATAGCCAAAAGTTTATACAAACTATATAAATTCCTTAGGAATTTGAATATTTTTACAAAAATATCACCAAACATTTATAGTTGGCATATGAAGGATTACTAAGATTCTCCAAGGTTTCTACATTTTAAAATAATTTTCCATCCTTAAAATCATCCTTGCTACCTTCCCCCAAATCTGTCACTGACAAATCTGTAACAATGAATTTTACCCAATTCACATTGGTTCTGGCCCATACAAGCTTAGTGCTTGAACCAAAATCTATGATACAATAATGTAACATACCCAACCTCTAGCTAAGAAACATTACGTGAAAAAAAAATATTAAATTATTCAGATTTACTGCTACTTAAAATTCATGTAGCTTACCAGAAACATATCACACATAGATTTAACCATTTGACTGATACCACAGTTCTAAATGCATCTAACAAAATATATTAAACATGAAAGAAATTATTCAAGCCATAAAAAACACACAACATTCATATAAGACATTTACATGGCGGAATAATGTAAGAACATAACATAAACACTTATTTGTTAATAATTAACCAATCGACTACATACAAGGGATGAACCTCCCAGTCATAGGTTCTTATGTTCATTTTATCTCAACAACGGGACACCTCCGAGATGGAAATATGAATCCACAAGGAGATTTGGCCCACTGGTTGTCCACTCTCCACACACAACAACCCTAAAACCCAGGTTCTACTTCCACAATGGTTTCAATCCTCAAGCTCTCTTTTTTCCCCATAACCCGCACTACCCAATGAATTTACCCCTGTCATTTCTCATGGTCCCTTGGGTTGTACCATTCATTTATTAGGGTCCCTATTGCAATAGATCGGACAAGAAATCTCAACTTGGGAGTTTCATGAACTCTCATCTACCCGAGGAGTTCTCACAACAACTTTCATTGGGTACTTGATTCATTTCCTCAATAGGAAAATGCACTACATACTTACACTTTTTTTTACAAGAACACATGCCTCATTTCCAGCATAACACACAACCCAACAATGGCTTCCTTGAAGAACATCATGGCTCATGCTCTTCCCAACACTCAACTCTCCTCTTGCTATCCAAAATATGCATGTAAGAACTCCCCTCCATGAAAAAATGTGAATGTCCAAAAACTTTCCCCTTGGCCATACGAATTTCCTCTCTTGTTTTCTTTCTTGATTTGACTTAGCCTTTTCCCCAAGTTGATTGTACTTCATCCCATACTCCCCAATAACTATAGGATGTAACCACTCACGTCCACCCTCTTACATGAGTTAAATAATTTTCTTTGGGAACACTCAACAACAACATAGAAGGTTATACGCAATGATACTAATTTCAAGAAAGTGGGTTGGATTAATACTAATGAATAATTTTTCCTTGGACCCCTCTCTCTTGTGGAATCCTAGTCCCACAACGTTCTTCATTCCTTTTGTATTGCAACCAGTGATTATTACTTTTTATTAATTATTCAATGCACATAATATACAATTTTTTCCTTGACCACATTAAATCAATACGGGCTCTTCACCCCAACACTCACTAACCTAATTCACATTTACATAATTACATTATAATTCACAAGGATTAAAAACCAGAAATATTACATTACAATAACTTCAATAATAACAATGAAATGCATATACCTTCTTTAAATGCAATAATTTCTCATTTTTTCTAGGAATCATTTTTTCATTATAGACTTTTGTCCTTTCTACATAAATATCTTGCCCATAAATAGCTATCAATTACACTTTTAACATCATAATTTTACATATAAATAGAATTATGGACTTGATTTCCATTACTAACCACTTGTACACATATAATTAGCCATATACAAAAGATACGTTATGTATCAACTCACTAATATGTGCACAAGTGGGCAAGTTATCTATCAACTCACTAATTGTTCAATAATTCTTTGTTGAAGAATTCTTTGTTGAACTTGCCCATAAATAGCTATCAATTGCACTTTGATCATCATAATTTTACCTATAAATAGAATTATGGACTTGGATTTCCATGACTAACCACTTGTACACTTATAATTAGCCATATACAAAAGATACGTTATCTATCACTGTCCACTTGAAGAATTCTTTGTTGAAATGTGAGTAGCTAGATGATAACGGTAATAGGATTTAGTTAGTGAAATAAAAATACAAAAGGAGAGATTTGATTATTACTTAATATAATATAGAAATTAAAATATAAATAGTAAAAAATAAGAATAAGAGAAATATAATAGATACGATATTTACATTAAAAATATATATATTATAATGTATTAAATATTGTATTAATAATTAAAATTGTATTTTTACATCTTTATATGAAACTAAATTAACTTAAATCTATTTTAAATGATAAAAAAAATCAATAACTCAAAAACTAAGATAAATATATATTTAATCAATGTGATCAAAAAATAAAATCAAAATGATTTGAAAATTTGATGGTGTTAGTGACGAAACATTCAGTAGCAACAAAAACAACTATGAGGTGCACACAGTGGAGATGATAATAACACAACTAAATTAATGTGTGTCTTCTTAAAATGAAAATGATTTTCAAATATATGTGTTAAATAGATTGCATGGTTTTGAATTAATGTATGTTTTCTTCAAATGGTAAAATGGAAGAAACTTCATGATTGCATGATTCTATTATTTGTTTTGTTTTTATTTTTTAATGATGTATTTAAATGTTGATGATGATGATGGTGATTAACGTCCACTAAGACTGAATTAGTCTATCGGATATTAAGAGGGTAAGTGATTACTTGTGATTCCTTATAATTTATTTTCTATGCTCGAAAAGCATTAAGAGAAGCTTTCCAAGATCACCATACTTTTATTGAGTTAAGAGGTTAGGAAGGTTGGTAGTGTGACAAATATTTTGAAAATGAGATCTAATATGGGTATAGGATGGAAAATCTAAGAGAAAGTTCTTTTCATATTCAACCTTCTTAGTGTCACAAATGTGACACACTCTTTCATCCCAAGGCGTTTTAGGAATTGACCAATGCCCAATTTCACTATGGAGCTCATGAGAATTTGTTCTTATCTTAGAAATGCTTATTTTTTTATTTACACTCTACAAAATAGATAGGTAATTTTGATCTTTTGGATTAGGGTTGATTACTTCCTTATAATACCTTAATTTTCTTTTTTCCTCTAACTCTTTATCACACCACATTTTCTCCTTAAATTTTGATTTGACGGTTTTTTTAAGAGTATCTTTATTCTTCAAAATGGTGTCTTCCATGATTCCCCAATAGTTTATCCAAGACTGAGCATCTTTATTCCACCCTTTCTTAAGTCGATGGTTGTTATGAGTCGATTTTGAAGCAATTTTAGGAAGCCTCTTGTCTTCCATGTTGTTTAACTTGTTCTTATACATTAGATATCTAGTAATAGCCATGATCTCAATGGGGAAGAGGCTTTTTTCTAAGAGGAGGATGGGATAGGGCGTATTTCCTTTAATTTTGAGATTATATGTTATAAAATTCTTTTGTATTTTCTCTATCTTTCTCCAGGATTCACAAGAGATACTACAGCCCCAAACTTCACATCCATAAATAATAACATGTGTAACAAGAGTCTCAAAGAGGAATTTATTCTTATCCCAACTCCAAAGTTCAGCTGATTTACAATTGTTTTCAAGCCCATAATAAGATTTCCATCCCCCAATAATGCTTTTCTCAATGCTATAATAACAATTGAGCTTGTGGTGAATATCAATTCCAAGATATTTGTATGAAGTCACTTCCTCCAAGTTGTTGTTGTCATATACAAAGGTATCATAAGGGATCTTATTGGATTTAATAATCATGACCTTAGTCTTATCAGTATTAAGAGTCATACACATATTGGAGAAAAAATCCTTGAGGATTCTTAGTTGGTTTTCAAGATCATCGAGACTCCTTGCCATAATAACGATATCATCCTCTTAAAGAAGAAGATTAATGACTATACCAGTGAGAGTAGGGATGACACAACCATATTTTTCCAAGCAATCTTTTAACTTGTCAATGTATATGCCAAATGGGACAAGGGACAACCTTGTTTGACTCCGATATTACAATTAATCTCTTTTGACCATCCCTTAGTGTTTTTAAAATTAGAAATAACGTTTTCATACATCCTTATTGTAGTATTCCTCAACTCAAGAGGAATGTTTATCTCTTCCAACCTATTCCAAATGTTTTTCCTAGGAACCATGTCAAAAGATTTTCTAAAGTCAACAAAACAACAAAAAATATTGGTTTTAGTATTGTGGAACTCCTCTGCAATGATCCTAAAGGTAACAAGATGGTCCACAGTTGAATGATATTTCCTAAACCCGGCCTAGCCTTTATCTCTTTTACCGTGACTTTCTAGCCAAAGGCTACTATTCGTTTCCAAAATAATTCCATAAAACTTGGCTAAAATAGGGCTAATCATAATGGTCCTATAATTAGAGGGAATGATTCTATCGCCATTTTTAAAAATAGGAACAATGAGGCTTTGCATCCAAGGTTTAGGGAATCCCTTCTTGATTACTAAATTGAAGAGCTTGTGTATGTGAGGGATAAGGATTGGCCCTCTGACTTTAAAAATTTTAGCTTGGTAGCCTTCAATGTCCTTGGCTTTCCCATTTGCGAGTCACTTAACCCCAAACTCTATGTCATCTAAAGAAAAAAATTCTTCCTTTGTAGGGAAAATAGGAATGGTGTCCATGGAATTAGGGAGCTTGTAAATACTTTTAAGGTAGGAATTCTAGTCCCTTAAGGGAATCCTATTATTTTCTTTAGTATTGCATTTTAGAATTTGGCTCCAGAAATTCTTAGGATCCATCTTATATAGTTGTGAAAGTTTCTCTTTCCTTTTATTGATATACTACCTTTTTTTCATTTTAATTAGGGCTTTGTATGCATTGATCTTATCGAGTTTTAAGGACTCATTAGAAGCATCCCTAATGAATTTCCTAGCAATTTTACATTCTTTATCATACCAAGGGTTGGTCGTTCTATTATTCTTTTTATAGGACACCTCGATAGAGAACTTGTTAATAGAAGTGGAAATGGTAGTTGTAAAATTATGATAGAGTTCTTCAATGTTGTCCTTATAAGTTAGGAGATTTAATTTACTATTTAAATCCTTTACGAAAATGTCAACTTTACTTTTGTCAAAGCGAAAATTCCCTTGATTATCATAATTCTCTTAAATGATTCTCTTATGCATGGAAAAGTTTAGAGTTAGGGTTAAAGGTTTATGATCAGAGTCAGGCTCATGGTCATCTAAAAGGTAAAAAGTTGTTATTTGGTTGGAAACGAAGATATCCGATATCACATAATCTACAACACTACTACCTATCCCATGAATAGAAGTCATCTAGTTGGAGTTTGACCACTTAATTACTCCATTGCAAATTATTAGGTCTTGAGAGCTGCAGAGCTTGACCAACTAAGTGCCAAACAAATTCTCAATTAGGTCTTTATATCTTCTTTTGTAGCTATTAGATAAAACAAGGTCCTCATATAGACATAAAGGATTATGGTTGAAGTCATTACTTAAAAGAGTATGTAGTCCTAGCATTAAAGTCTCCTAGTGGGAGGATATTACTTTCATTTTTCAAACTATAAATATCTTGTTCTAAATTATTCTAGGGACAATTGTTATCTAGATTGTTTATTTTATAAAATGTAGAATTAATAGGTGCAAAATAGCAAATTTCTATATACATCTTCTTAGCATTAGTGTCTGGAATTTCTATCCAAATGTATTGATTGAGAGGTTCAATCTCATGAAGTTGAATGTGAGGAGAAATGCTCTTTCTAATATAACAAGCTATGCCTCCTATACCTCTGGAATGAGAATTTTTGTTCTATGCCGACCAAAAGAAAAATCCTTATATGTTAGGGACCTTAGTATCCTCATGCTCCCAAGTTCCAACTAGATAAACAATATAAATATCACTCAGGATCCAACTTAACATAGGACCTTTGTGCCATGGAAAGCCACGAAAGTTCCAAAAATGGATCCCGAGTGTCCCAAATTCCTATTTATTATTATCCTTCTGGTCTCTATCCCTAACAATAGCTTTGCAATTTCTAATTATTTCTCATTTTCCTTATTTCTTGGATTCTTTTACCTTTTGAACTTCCTTCCTTAATTCATCTTGGTCTTCGGGAACGAGGTCTTCATTTATAAATATTCCTGACCCTTTTAAGCTCGAATATTTACTAAGTATGCTATATTTATTGTCATTACAACTTAATTTGATACAAATCAACCTATGTTTGTGATCAAATATTTTTCCTAGCCTCTTTGCTTCTATGAGGTAAGTTGTATCAAATTGTGATTTATTATTTAATTCTTCTTTTACTATTGCTAGCGTATCCTCCTCTTGTTGTTGTTTTATACCAAAAATTATGAGGTTCAAGGCTCTTTTATTACGCTTATGGTCCAGTTTGATTAGCTTATTCATTTCCTCTTTTATGGGTTTGATATCCAATTTGTTTTCAAATTGTTGGTTAGTTTTTCTTCTAGCTCTTTAATCATTTCTCTCAAGTTGTGACTTTCTTCAACCCCTCCTTCTTGGGTTGATTGTTTATGTTTTTCCATTTCTTGAATCCTATCCTTCATTGTCTGAAATTCAATCTGGAACCCTAAGAATATATCTTCTATTTTAGTTTGAATGGTATCTTTAATTTTTTTATCAATCATTGTCTCTAGCTCTATTTGGAGTTTTACGTCTCTTTCTTCACTCTTTTTTTCTAATGTTTCTAACTCTATTTGGATTTTGGCATCTCTCTCTTCTCTCCTTTTTTCTATTGGTTGTATATAATCTTAAAGGATCTCTAGGGTGATTTTGGGGGGGCTCCCCCTATTAGGCTAAGTTTTTGGAATAGGTGGTGGAGTGTTCATATTGAAAAGAAGAGAAAAAATGTAACAATTATTATTTTAGATTAACTTTATCTCTCAAATCAACTTTTACTTATGAAACTTAAAATAAAAAATATTTAAATATATGTATGTTAATGGATTATAAATATATTTTAAATTAAAATTGAATCAAAGTAGAAAGTGACTCACCTCATTTCACATGTTCAATTTCTCAACCTATTGAAGAAGCCAAAAATGATTTTTGAAAACTACAGAGATTATTCTGGATAAAAAAGGAAAAAACTAAAGAGAAGTATTATTCTAGTTCAAAACCACAGAGATATAATTTCAACAGATTAAGCTACCATGCTTAACATGTCCACTTATTAATAAAGACTAATAATAATAAAAGTACAAAACACGAGATAAGAGGTTTACAACTTTTTATTTTGTGAGGTTATATATTATTTTAGAGTTAAAGAATATAATCTTATATATTAATTATAAAATTAAAATAAAAGATTTAATTTTTATTTTTTATTTTTTTAAATTGAAAATAATATTTGGTTTTATGCACAGAATTAATGTTAAATGTTACTAAAAGTTTATATTATTTAAATAGAGGTAGTTTTAATGATACAACAGATTTGTGAATATTATTTAGGATGGAGTACTTTTTTTTTTTATCTTGAAGTAAGATTTGAAATTGCTTCTGATTAGTTATGATCTTATCCTCTTTTGAGGTAATGACCCAAGAATGAAAGGTATAGTAAAATTCTACCCACTTACATATTATTAACAAGTCATTTTATGTAGTGTGGTTTTCCTTAATAATGGATTGCATGGTTTTGAATTAATGTTTGTTTCCTTAAAATGGAATAAATGTACATGTATGATGGATTGAATGGTTCAATTATTTATTTTATTTTTAATTTTTAATGATGTATTTAAATGTCATAATGATTACTTAATATTATGTAAAACAAGTGTTGCATGGAAGGTAATCGATTAAACTGTTGAACGTGTCCACTTATTAGTAAAGACTAATAGTAAAAAAAGTACAAAACAAGGGATAAGAGGTGTGCAACTTTTTATTTTTTGAGGTTATATATTATTTTAGAGTTAAAGAATGTAATCTTATATATTATTTATAAAATTAAAATAAAAGATTTAAAATTAATTTTTTTAGTTTTTTTTTTAAATTGAAAATAATATTTGGTTTTATGCATAGAATTAATGATGATAGGATGGAGTACTTTTTTTTTTAATCTTGAAGTAAGATTTAAAATTGTTTCTCATTAGTATCTTGTTTTTATGTAATAACCCAAGCGAAAAGCATAGTAAAAGTCTACCTAATTACGGATCATTAGCAAGTCATTTTAAGTGATGTGGTTTTTCTTGTATAATAGTCAATAATAACTATCATAAGTATTGATTCACCATTAAATTATAGTAAGTTTTACCATATTCAATAAAATTATTTTATTTTATAATTTAAAATAAAAAATGCAATAATACTTAGAAGTTTACAATTTAAAAAAAATTGCAAAAAATATACAAAGTCTGAACATTTCTCCCTCTTTTCTCTATATATTATTTTAAATCTAAAATAATATGTCCTATATGTTAGGAAGGTAAATGACAAGCTAAATGAGATATTCAAGTTACCCATAAATAAGGAATAGAAATACCCATTATTGCCCAAAAGGATTGAAATAATTATGATAGGTACAGGCATGTAAGACGTTATATGTCAAACTAACATCACAATTGAAGCTTCCTAGAAGGTTCGGGATCAAACAACGTACAACACTAGATAACCAAGGATGTCCATATAATTTCAGGAGGTTCAGGAAACGAAAAAATGGTGAAGATATCGGGATTCTTCTATGCAATAAAAATACAATATCAGGTTTGAATTATGAAGGAAACATCCTGCTCTTTCTGATTTTGCTTTGAAATACGTTCATTATTTATCTATACATTATTTTTCAACCTGGTTTGCAGTGAGGAAATGGAAAAATATTTGAATGGAAATTTTGAAGTGGAAGCCAAGAATTAGTAGTCCTAGGCGTTGGCCAAATGGCAGAAACGATGCTCCATAGTCAAGAATCTTAAGTGGAGGTTCCATGATGGAAGAAATTGTGCTCCATAGTCAAGATTCTTGATGCATCCCCCCTCCCCTCCTGGGGATTCTACGACCTCTCAGTAAAAAATCGTTCAAATATCTAAGCTGAATCGGCTCTTCGGGACCCTGCTATCCCCACAAATCATTTTACCCAGGCCCCTTTTTCTCCTAGGTGCGGGTCCTGTGAGACCCGCGGGCTCTTGCTAAGTCCCTCTTCCTTGTGCTAGGCCCCTTCTTCTTCACGTGACCCCGGGCTAGTCCTCTTTGCAACTCCACACTTCATAACTTTTGCAAGTGGCTTGCTCCATTTTTCTCAATCTCTGAATCAAATAATTTAATGAGGACCTAATTTATGGTCCACGTCTCTCCCACAACTAACAGTTGTGATCTTCTTCGAACTCCGGCCTTCGAGTATCTTCATGCTCCACTCTCTGCTTTCTTTTAGGAGTACATTTCCTCTTAAATACATGGATCTATGCCACGTGTCATTCTGAATCCAATGATCTGGATCCACTTCAATCTTCGCGACTTCATGAAGACTTCTCTTTGCTCCTCACAAATCTTATGAATTTCTTTTCCCGTGAACTCTCAAATATTTTGCCACCTATCAACCTGGATGATGGATGGTTTCTGACTGGCTTCGGGACTTCAAGACTTCTGCGAGTCCTTATTCCTTTGCACCTACCAAGGGTTTTGAGGCTTGTGGAACTTACCTATGGATCAGACAACTGTTGATCCAAGCACTTAGATTCGATGGCTAGGATCTGTTTGTATCCTCGGTGCACTTCTTTGAGTGTCTGGTCTGTCGATTGTTGTTGCTGGTCCATATATCCTCCTCCTACAGTTGGTTTGTCGGCTGTTTTTGATCCTCCTTCTAATATTCTTGAACTTGAAACAAGTTCCCCTCTGTGCAATCCTTCCATAGTTCTTCCTCTTGAATCTTGAATTCTTTCAGGTTCATTAATGCACTCTTTGCACCTGCTCAATGCACACTTACAGATCTTCTCCCTCTAGAGTGTTCAACAATTCTGGTTCCTTAAAATTCCCCAACACCTCAGAATGTGTTCATCCTGTGCACTCTTTGTACTTTCTCAAAGCATTCCTTGTTCATCCTTTCCTTCAGAGTGTTCAACAAATATGAAGTAGTTTCTCATGTTGGTTTACCAGAGTGTTTAGTAACTCTGAGGTGTCTTCTCTTGACACTTCTCTCCTCTCTAAAATCAAAAAAGAGTTCTTCTTGTGCACACTTTCACCTTCTCAATGCCCACCTGGCAGAGCTCTCATAGTGTTTAGTAAGTCTGTCTTTCTGTGCCTCCTCTGCACAATCTCTCTTCTAAGGTGTTCAATAACCTTGAGGATCCTCTATGATGTTGTAAACTATTTTGGTGTTCCCTCATAGCACGTTCTCCTCTAAACTCAAAGAATAATTCAGATGTTCACTCCTTGCACTGGCTCACAAATTTCTTAGTACTCTATCATGTACTCCTTGCATTTAGTCTAAAGAACCCATAAATAATCCAGAAAACTCTTAAAGCTAGAGAAGTCTATCTTCCTCCTGCAAATGAAACCTATCTCATACATCTACAACATAAATGAACATAAACACATGCAATTGGCATTCATAAAAAACACAAACACATAGGAAGAATCTCATGTAGGAAAAACTTCTCTTTCTATTAATATGAATGTTTGTTTACAATGTGTACAAAATCTCAGATGCAACTAAGTTTCAACTCTCTCCTTCTCCTTACTCTTTATTTTTCTTTCGATACAAGAGATCCTTTTACAAAAGAGGAGCTCCTTGATCTCTCCCTCCAACTCACCTAACTCTCATTAATTACATTGAATTACATTCAATGGACATCTAGTCTAAATCGGATCTAGATCCCCATCATCCTGTCAACCATTAAAGGTGACCTTATCTACAACCTATACAAAGGCATCGACTTGGCTCTTTCAACCTTACAGCATTTAATTTCTTTAATTACATTTAAATTTTAACTTTGAGGGGAAAATGAGAAGGTTGGCACCTCTCCCCTCCCTGAATGTGCTTTGATGAGCTAGAATGTTGGTGCATTGCTAAGGTGGAGCAATGCTCCTACATCATATCCACTCCTGGGAAAATCATTATCTCATGCTCATGAGCTCCTATTCTCTACTGTTGAAATCCCCCTAGATCCCAAACTCTTCTTTGGAGTTGTCCTCATGGTCCTCTGATATGTTGTTGTTGCTCCTTTCCTACTACTCTTGCAGATCCTCTTTTGTTCAACTCCCTCCTATCGACAACTTCTCTTTCTGAATTCACCATAAACTCTCTTATCTCCAGTGTCACCTCTTCCAACTACTCTATTGGTTGGCTCTCCTTATGGAGTCTTCTCGGCTACAAATCCTCCTTTTCGATGGGTAGATCAACCTAATCTCCCCTATTGTTTTCACCTTCTGTGGCCTTAACTTTCCACCCTGCTACAGACTCCAATTCTATAGTTTCATCACTGATCTGCTTCTCATCCTCCTCCTCTGAAATATTATCCTCTTCCAGCTCCCCTTGTGTTGGTTCAACTCCAGCTTCTTCCAGCTACTCCTCATGTTGGTATGCTTCTTCTGGTTCTGTAGTTTCCAACCAATCCTCCAACAACTTCAACTCCATCTCCCATGGAGTGAGAAACTCAATTGTGTGCTCCTCTTTCTTTATTGGGGCAAACTTCAATATCTTCTCCTTCTCCTCTATGACATTCATAGCTATCTTTCCTTCTGCTTCTTCACCTAAAATTTTTTCACTGGCCTCTGTTGGGCTAATTGGAAGGAATATTTGAATTCCCCCAATGATCAGAATACTCCTCTGATCCTCCTCCTCTGTGATGGAATTATTTAACTTCTCATCATCTTCATTCACATGGTCTGTAATTCCACGTGAATCTTCATATAGATGAGGCATTTCTTCTTCCTTATTTCCATCTATGAACACTTCTTGTTGACATGAAATCTTAGCTGAGTTCATCTCTTCTCCCTTGCCAATCTGAAAAATTGGTATTTCACTTATTCCCTCCTGGAAGTTCATGAGATCAACTGATATCTCTTCATTGCCCACCTGGAAATGTGAACTTTCATCACTGCCCACCTAGTAGTATATGATATCCTCCACTGATCTCCTTCCATTGCACACCTGGAAACTGGAAATTTCACTTCTTCCCTCCTGGTAGTTCATGAGATCTCTAACTGATCTCTTATCCTCCTCATCATTGAGGCTTTCTCCAACTCTGGTTCGCAAATGAAAACCTACTCCTCTGTGTTACTGATGGTTTCATCATGCCTCAACCACCCTTTTAACACCTGTTGTTTCCTTCTAGCCAATGAATTATGAACATGCCATTTCACTTTTCTTTTTAGAGGCCATTCATACCTCCAATGTACCTTTACCTCCTACTGCATATTCAATGGTAGCCTCTCCATCTCTTCTCTGATTTCACTGAGATCCTTGTCAATTTCTGCTTTACTCTTTTGTTGCTAGTCTTCTCTTCGACCACACTTATGGCCTTGAGTAGCCATATTTCTCTTTTCCTCGGCCCACATGGATGTTCACCATCTATTGCACACCTTGCAACAATCCTTACAGAGTATCACACTATGTCTCCCTTCACATGTTGTCTATAGGTGAAATAATCTATGACACTACTTAATGTAGTCAGACTATCTTCTCTTCCTTTTCCTATTGTATGCAAGCAAATTTATACTCTGATACCACTTGATGTTATCATATTATCTTCTGTGTCTCTTATCAGTTCCCTGAAAATAAAATCAGGCTATGATACCACCTAATGGTATCAGACAGAACCTTTTCCTAGGCTCTAATACCACCTGATGAATCCCCCCTCCCTCCTTGGGGTTGCACGACCTCTCGGTTAAGGATCGTTCAAATATTTGAGCCGAAACGGCTCTTCGAGACCCTGCGAGCCTCACAAATCATTTTGCACATACCACTTTTTCTCCAAGGCGCAGATCCTGTGAGACTCACGGGCTCCTGCTAAGCCCATGTTCCCTATGCTAGGTCCCTTCTTATTCATGTGACCCCAAGCTATGACCTTAGGCCAATCCTCTTCGAAAATCCATTCTTCAAAACTTTTACGAGTGCCTTGCTCCCTTTTTCCCAATCTTCGAATCGACGAATTTAATGGGGACCCAATATATGGTCCACATCTCTCCCACAACCAACAATTGTGATCTACTTCAGACTCTAGCCTTCAGGTATCTTCCTACTTGGCTCTTTGATTTATTTTTGGAGTACCTTTCCTACAAAATATGTTGATCTCCACCATGTGTCCTTCTCGTTCCAATGGTCCAGATCCACTTCACTCTTTACGACTTCATGAAGACTTCACTTTGCTCCTCGAAAATATTTCGAAGTTATTTTCCTATGAACTCTTGAATCTTTCACCACCTATCAACCTACACGATGGATGGTTCCCGGCTAGCTTTGGGACTTTTGGACTTCGACGAGTCCTTACTCCTATGCACTTACCAAGGGATTTAAGGCTCATGCACCTTACCTCTAGATCAGACGAATTTCGATCCAAGCACTCATATCCGATGGTTGGGATCTTCCTTTCTCCTCAGTGTGCTTCTTTGAGTGTCTGGATGTAGAATTCGATGGTCCAAATCTCCTCCTCATGCAGCTGGTATGTTGGTTGTTGTTCCTCCTCCTCCTGAGCTTCATATTTCTTAAATCTCTAAGGGTCTCAGCCCTTATCTCCTTCAAATTATTTCTTTTGCCCTCCTGGCACTTAACACTCATCCTCTTGGTATCCTTGAACTTGAAACAAGTTCCCCTGTATGCACTCCTTGCACAAGTCTTCCTCTTGAATCTTGAATTCTTTCAGGTTCACTGATGCACTCTTTGCACCCACTCAATGCACACTTTCATATATTCTCCCTATAGAGTGTTCAACAAATTTGGTTCCTTCAACTTCCCCAACACCTCAGAATGTGTTGGTCCTGTGCACTCTTTGCACCTGCTCAAAGCACTCCTTGTTGAGCCTTTCCTTCAGAGTGTTCAACAACTCTGAAGTAGTTTCTCTTGTCAGTTTACCAGATTGTTCAGTAACTCTAGGGTGTCTTCTATTGACACTTCTCTCCTCTTTGAACTCAAAATAGATTTCTTCTTATGCACACTTGTACTTGCTCAATGCCCACCTGGAAGAGCTCTCAGAGTGTTCAGTAACTCTATCTCTCTGTGCCTCATCTACACAATCTCTCCTCTAAGGTGTTCAATAACCTTGAGGCTCCTCTCTGAGGTTGTAAACTATTCTGGTGTGCCCTCCTACCATGTTCTCCTCTGAACTCGAAGCAGAATTCAGATGCACACTCCTTGCAATGGCTTACAGAGTTCTTAGTACTTTGTCATGCACTCCTTTCATTTAGCCTAAAGAACCCAAAAATAATCCAGCAAACTCTCAAAGATAGAGAATTATGTCTTCCTCCTGCAGATGAAACCTAACTCATACATCTACAACATAAATGAATATAAACACATGCAATTGGAATTCATAAAACACATACATACACAATAAGAATCTCATGCAGGAAAAACTGCTCTTTCTATTAATATGAATGTATGTTTACAATGTGTACAAAAGATTGGACTACAGTTGAGTCTTGGCTCTCTCCTTCTCCTTACTCTCCTTTTTTCTTTCGATATAGGAGATATTTTTACAAAAGAAGGGCTCCTCGAGCTCTCCCTCCAACTCACCTAACTCTCATTAATTACATTCAATGGACATCTAGTCTGACTTGGATATAGATCCCCATCAACCTATCAGCCATTAAAGATGACCTTATCTATAGCCTGTACAAAGGCATCGACTTGGCTCTTCCAGCCTTACAACATTTAATTGCTTTAATTACATTTAAATTTTAACTTTGGAACAACTAAAAGGCATATTTCCTTATAGCTTCATTCACCTTTCGGAAGGTTTCAAATACCTTGGATACTTCATTAAAGTTGACTCCTATAATACTACAGACTGGAATTGGCTCATAGCAAAGGTGGAGAAAAAAATTATACACTGGTGCAATAGATGGATCTCCTTAGGAGTTCGATACACTCTTATCAAAGTTTTCTGAGAAGGGAATTTGATATATTGGATGGTCCTCGCAGCCATACCAACCCTGGTATTGGATAAAATAATGAAATTAACATACAATTTTCTCTGGTCAGGCAACATTGACCATTATAGGAAGCACCTCTGCAACTGGGAAACCTTGGACAAACCAAAAAACAAGGGTGGATGGGGGATCTGAAACATATTCCATTTCAACAAATCACTGGCCACCAACTCAATTTGGCATCGGTTGACAAAAGAAGGCATATGGAACTCTGTCATTACAGACAAATATCTACCATATGTTTCGGTGGAAACATAACTAAGGACTATGAAAAATACTACAAGGGCAGCCTCATAGATCTGGAGAAACCTGGTTAAAATGGTAAATTGGATAACAAAATGTCTATGTTGGAATTTGGGCTATGGTCACACTATTAGTCTTGGCAGGGATTGTATTATAGGACTCGACAAGGCCTCATACCTTTCTCCACAGCTGATTACACATCTAAATATAAACATTTCAGATACCTCTTTCAAGAAAGAAAATGTACCCGAATAGAGATCCTTATAGACGGTTGTAAAACTTGTTGTAAGTTGGACCTTCCCACAGAGCTTACAATGGAGTGGGATAATTATTGCATGGAAATTTAACGCATGGGAATACAACTATAATATATTGATGATCAACTTATGTGGCCTGGGCATGACAGATCAAGACACTTAATTGTCAAGAATGTCTATTCTGCCATCACAAACTCACACTGGAAAAATAATATTTATGGATGGAGGAAAGATTTTTGGTCCTGGAATATAGCATAAAAGATCAATTTCTTTACCTAGTTATCTATAGAAAACAAAATAAAGACTTGGGATAATATCCAAAGGAAAGGATGGGTTGGTTCCAACATATGTCAACTTTTCTATAGCGATGAAGAAACAATGTCATACCTCTTTATTAAGTTCCCCTTCACACATCTTGTATGGGACATAATCACTCTTGATCAAAATATAAACATTGTTTGGGATGGGACTTCTATATCTGCTTTCTATGATTATTGGACAACCAAAGAATGCAACTTAACGTATCTCCCACCATTGGTCTGTTGGTTTTTCTGGCTGGATAATAAAAAAAAGTTCTTTGAAAATGGGCCCCCTTCTGCATGCATTGTTGCATATAAAACACTTGGTATGCTCATAAAATGGAAAGTTATACACCCAAGTAAAATGGTAAAGAAGATAAAAAATAGACCACATATCTTAGAGGATACACCTACGGAGTGGTTTGATGGAGCAAC
Source organism: Picea glauca (assembly GCA_000966675.3). Taxonomy (NCBI): domain Eukaryota; kingdom Viridiplantae; phylum Streptophyta; class Pinopsida; order Pinales; family Pinaceae; genus Picea; species Picea glauca. Next base: position 721,328 of record JZKD02S1852640.1, read on the forward strand.
ACATCACAATGGCACATTGAGTGGAGTAGGAGGCTTGATCAGAATCACAAAAAATTCACTATATAGATGGACCTTCAACTGTGGCCCGGGTACCAACACCAGGGAAGAATTATTGGGCCCCTAGACAACATTACACTTGGCTTCCTAATTAAACATTGATGTCCTACAAATTATCAAGGATTCCAAAATTATCATAGAATGATTGAACAACAAGGGTACGCTACAAGAAATCTCACTCTTGGCCTCGAAGGACAGAATCAGACTACTACAACACACATTTAGGAAGCTCATTTTTATACATATTTATTGTGAGCACAACAAGAAAGCATATATTTTATCAAAGACATCACTTCAGGAAAAATATAGCATAATCTCTTACAGTCATTGGGTTGAAGGACATGAGGGCCCCACTCATACTCTAAAGATATACTAGGAACTACAACAATAGACCATTTGTGGATTTTCCATCACAAGCAAGAAAATATAATATGATATTGTTTTTTAGTATATGTAAGAGCTATTACTATGGACTTTACTCTTTTTTGTTCTCTTAAGACATATAACAGTGTTTATAACTTTTATTCCAGCTTTTCTCTTTCACCTTCTAGTCGGCTGAAAGACTACTGTAGGCGAAAGATATATTCAACAATGGATACTTTGTTGTGTTTGTAAATCAAGTCGTGAGAACAAATTATATATTAATATAATTGAGAATTGTTTTTGCTAGAAGAAAGCATGGTATTTTAAATCAAGTGTGGAATAATCTATTCTATACATTAATATTATAAATTTAAAATTGATGTATGTATAGAAATGATAATTATTCATACAATTTAGGTATTTTTTTATTTTTTTATCTTAAAAATGTTGGATATATTGACTGTATTGACTAGGACTTTCTCAGATTAATACTGACAGAATCAGGATTCATCCAAGCTTTGATAAAGTGGATCATGAGTTGCATAATAAGTGCAAACTTTGTTGTACTGGTAAATGGTGAATCGTCTTCATTCTTTCATAGTGGTCGAGGATTGCGGTAGGGATTCCCCCTCTCACCGCTTTTGTTCATCTTGGTTATGGAAGGATTAAGTCTATTACTCAAAAAGGGCCAAGAAGAAGGAAAGATATCAGGGATCAAAGTATCCAGGATTGTCAAGATTTTGCACCTTCTATTTTTCGATGACATTCTTATTATGACCAATGATATCCTATAGGAAAGGAGGGAAATCAAATAAATCTTGAATATTTTCTGTAGTGCCACGAGTTTACATATCAATTGGACTAAATCAACTTTCCACTTTGCAAATCTACAAGGCCAATCCTTGGAAAACCTGAAAGGCATATTTCCTTATAGCTTCATTCACCTTTCAGAAGGTTTCAAATAGCTTGGATACTTTATTAAAGTTGACTCTTATAAGACTACAGACTGGAATTGGCTCATAGAAAAGGTGGAGAAAAAAATTAGACAATGGTGCAATAGATGGATCTCCTTAGAAGGGAGGTAGACTCTTATTGAAGCTTTCCTAGAAGGGAAACTAATATATTGGATGACCCTCACAGCCATACTAGCCCTGGTATTGGATAAACTAAGTAAATTAACATACAATTTTCTCTGGTCGGGAAGCATTTACCATTCTAGGAAACACCTCTACAATTAGGAAACCTTGGCCAAACCAAAAAAAAAGGGTGGATGGGGGATCAGAAACATATTCCATTTCAACAAAGCATTGGCCGCCAACTCACTTTGGAGTGTTTTGATAAAAGAAGGCACATGGCACTTTATCATTAAAGAAAAATATCTACCATACGTTTCGGTGGTAACCTGGCTGAGGACTGCAAAAAATACTGCAAGGAAAGCCTCACATATCTGGAGAAACCTAGTTAAAATGGTAAATTGGATAACAAAATGGCTATGCTGGAAGCCAGGATCTAGTCATAGTATTATTCTTGGCAGGGATTGTATTATAGGACTCGACAAGGCCTCATAACTTTCTCCACTGCTAATTACACATCTAAATATAAAAAATATTAGATACCTCTTTCAAGCAAGAAAATGTACCAGAATATAGATCCTTATAGACGACTAGAAAACTTGTCGTGAGTTGGACCTTCCCGTGGAGCTCGCAATGGAGTGGGATAATTATTTCATGGAACTTTCACGTGCGGGCATACAACTACAAGTTATTGATGACTAGCTTATGTGGTCTAGGGGTGACAGATCGAGACACTTAACTATCAAGAATGTTTATTCTTCCATCACAAAGTCACACTGGAAAAATAATATTTATCGATGGAGGAAAAAAATTTGGTCTTGGAATATAGCATAAAAGATCAAGTTGTTTACCTAGTTATCTATAGAAAACAAAATACATACTTGGGATAATCTCCAAAGGAAAGGCTGGGTTGGTCCTAACATATGTCAATTGTGCTATAGCGATGAAGAAACATCATCGCACCTCTTTATTAAATGCCCCTTCACACATCTTGTATGGGACAAAATCACTCTTGATCAAAATATAAATAGTGTTTGGGATGGGACTTCTATTTCTGCTTGCTATGATTATTGTAAAATTAGGGAACGCAACTTAAAATATCTCCCATCGTTGGTATGTTGGTTTGTCTAGCTAGTTAGGAAAAAACAATTCTTCAAAAATGGGCCCCCTTCTGCATGTATTGTTATCTATAAAACACTTGGTATGATAAAAAAAATGGAAATTTATACACCCAAGTAAAATGGTAAAGCATATAAAAAATAGACCATATATCTAAGAGGATACACCTACGAGGTGGTTTGATGGTGTAGCACAACACAATGGCACATTGAGAGGAGCAAGAGTCTTGATTAGAATCACAAAAAATTCACTATATAGATGAGCCTTCAACTGTGGCCCAGGTACCAACACCAGGGTAGAATTATTGGGCGCCTAGGCAACATTACACTTGGCTTCCTAATTAAACATTGAAGTCCTACAAATTCTCAGGGATTCTAGAATTATAATAGAATGGTTCAAAAGAAAGGGTAACCTACAAGACTTCTCACTCTTGGCCTCGAAGGAAAGAATCAGACTGCTACAACACACATTTAGGAAGCTCAGTTTTAAACATATTTATCGTGAGCACAACAACAAAGCATATCTTCTATCAAAGACATCACTTTAGAAAAAAGTTGGCATAATATCCTACAGTCATTGGGTTGAAGGACATGAGAGCCCCACTCATACTCTAAAGATATAATAGGACCTGCAACAATAGTCCATTTGTGGATTTTCCAGCACAAGAACGAAAATATCATAAGCTACTGTTTTTGAGTATATGTAACAACTATTACTATCGACTTTACTCTTTTTTGTTGTCTTGAGACATATAGCATTGTTTATAACTTTTATTCCAACTTTGTTCTTTCACCTTCTCGTTGGATGAAAGACTAATGTAGATGAAAGATATATTCAACAATGGATACTTTGTTGTGATTATAAATCAAGTCGTGAGAAGAAATTATATATTAATATAATTGAGAAATTTTTTTGTTGGAAAAAAGCATGATATTTTAAATCAAGTGTTGAATAATCTATTATATACATTAATATTATAAATTGAAAATTGATGTATGTATGAAAAGATAATTATTCATACAATTTAAGTCTTTTGTTATATTGTTATATTA
>JZKD02S1852640.1:737987-754361 GCA_000966675.3 Picea glauca
AATGAGAACCTACATAATGGCTTTAGGTGTAGATGTCTGGGATGTGGTAGAGACTAGTTATGTAAAGCCAGTTGTATTAGCTAATAAGGATGACAAGCTAGAATTCAGCTTCAATGCTAAGGCTATGAATGCTATTTTGAGTGGGCTTGCAGAAGAAGAATTTGTAAAAGTTATGCACTTAGAAACTGCCAAAGAAATGTGGGACAAACTCATTAGCAGTTATGAAGGTAATGAGAAGGTAAAGGACGCCAAGATTCAAACCTACAGAGTACAGTTTGAACAACTGAAGATGAAAGAGGATGAAACTATTGGAAAGTACTTTATGAGAGTTGAATAATGGGTAAATGCAATGAAAGCATTTGGTGAAAAAATTGAGGAACCCTCTTTAGTTCAGAAAATTTTGAGATCTCTACTAGATAGGTTTAACCCCAAGGTCTCTGCTATAGAAGAACTTAATGATCTAAAAGCCTTGGAATTTGATCAACTTCTAGGAACGTTGACTGCATATGAAATGAGAATAGTTAAAGATAAACCCACCTCCAGAGAAGCATCATTTAAAGCAGACAAGAATGATGATTCTGAGCTTGATGAAATTGAAGCAAAATTTGTGAGAAGACTAAAGAAGGATCAGGCAAATACAAAGGTAAACTGCCTTTAAAATGTTTCAACTGTGGTAAGATAGGTCATTTTGCAAATAAATGTCCTCACAAAATAATGGATCAGACATATGATGATGAGGAGAAGCACACACACATAAATTTCTTTAAAGAGAATAATTTTAAGAAGAAAGTCTTTGTGTAAACAATGATGATGATCCTTCAGATGATGAAGACAATGACTCCTCTATTGAATATAAACTAAATGACTTCATGCTTATGGCCAAATAGGATTATGACAATAAAATAACAAGAAGTGATGCTAATGAAGAATAATTTGTTGTTGATATGGAAGGAGAACTGATCAGTGCACTGGAAGAGATTGATAGACTCAGAATTAAGAAGAGAAAACAAAAATGATTTTTGATACAGTTCAAGAAAGGCAGTAAAGAACCTGATGAAGACTTTGTCCTATTAAAAGTGGAATTAGAAGAGGTAAACGAAATTGAAGACATTCTGAAACAATAGTTATCATAAAAGAAGGCAAGATGTGAAGCTTTGGAAAAGGAAGTAGTGAAAACTAGGAAAGAGTTGGAGAAGTTTCAAGCCTTGTATCATCAAAATATGTCAAGTATCAAAGCCTCAAAAGAATTGGACACCATTCTGAATTAGCAAAGAAACCCAAAGCTGAAAACAGGCCTGGGTTATGAAGAGGGATCAAGTAGTGATCAACCAAGCAACAAAGAACCCATCAAGTTTGTCAAATCTACCACCAGTGACAACAAAAAACCTGTAGAAACAAAAGAAGATAATCAACTGACCAGGAGGAGTAACGAAAGAGGTACCAGAACTGAAACTATAGATCAGAGAAATAATGTACTCTCTATTCAAAGAAATCATCAGCATGGAAGAAATTGACCTTCTTAAAGAAGACAACCATTTTCCAGGTACAAAGGATTTTTCTATGGATATTTTTATTTCTGTTCTAACTTTGGTCACAAAACTGTAAAGTGTTCTTTAAGATTTAAATATGAGCAATCAAAATATTCAAGGAATAGATATATGTCGCAACAAAGAATAAGACAACCAAGTAACAAACAATCACAGACTGTAAATAATGTGATGGCTGGAAAAAGGACATAGGTTAAGCATAACAATCGTTATGATCCTTTATTCAATGAACCAAAATGTTACACCTACCATAATTTTGGACATAAAGCTGCAAACTGTCACTTAAGGAACTATGAGCCAGATTTGAACCCCTCTGCTGAAAATGTCAAGGCTTGGAAATGAAAGAAAATGACAAGTGTGGACTAGTGCTATCAGCCCAAAGACAATGGAATGCCTGGTATATTGACAGTGGTTGCTCCAAACATATGACGAGAGACTAAGGTAAGTTTATATCTCTAAGTGAAAGAAAATTAGGAAACATAACCTTTGGAAATGGTGCTCCAGGTAAAATCAAGGGTAAAGGGATGGTGAGTCCAAGTAATGGCAAAGGAAAATCCCAGAATGTTCTGCTTGTAGATGGGCTAAAACATAATATATTCAGTGTAAGTCAAATGTGTGACAGAGGATGTGAAGTGGTGTTCACTTCCAAGGACTACAAGATAAAGTCTGTAAACTCAGAACAAGTAGTGGTTAAAGGCATAAGGACATAAAATAATGTATATGTGTTGAAAGAAGATAGAGAAGAGTGTCATCTAAGAAAACATGATGAGAGCTGGTTATGGCATAGGAGACTTGGAAATCTAAACTTTGACCACTTAATCAAGATCAAAAATCTTGAGGCAGTAAAATATCTTCTGAGAATATCAAAGCCACAAGATTCTATGTGTAAACCCTGCCAGGTAGGAAAGTTAACTAGGACACAATTTAAATCCAAGAGCTCAACTTCAACAGAGAAGCCACTCCAACTAGTCCATATGGATTTATGTGGACCATCAATATAAGAAGGCACAGGGAAATAAAACTACTTCATGATGATCATTAATGATTACTCCAGTCTAACTTGGATTGCCTTTCCCAAGGAAAAAGATGAAGCATTTGACAAATTTAAAATATTTAAGGCATTAACTGAGAATCAAACAGGAAAGAGGTTAAAGGCAGTAAGATTAGACAAAGGAGGTGAATTTATGTCAAGTGATTTCAAGGAATTCTGTGATAAACATGGGATCAAGAGAGAATACACAATCCCAAAAACCCCACAACAAAATGGAGTAGTTGAGAGGCAAAACAGAAAAGTGAAACAAATGGCTAGGTCAATGATGAATAAGAAGAACATTGGTCAAACCTACTGGGTAGAAGCAATACACACAGTATTCCATGTTCTTAACAAAGCCCACCTCAGACCACACACTGACAAGACACCTTATGAACTGTGGTATGGGATACCTTCTTCAATCAAACACTTCAAAGTCTTTGGGAGTAAGTGTTACATAAGGAATAATGATGAGAACCTTGGAAAGTATGATGATAGGGTTGATGAAGGAATGTTCTTAGGGTATGCTACAAACAATAAAGGATACAGATGTTATAATAAGAGGCTGCATAGATTGGTTGACTGTATTGACATAAAAGTTGATGAAGGAATCCTAGTAAGAGAGGTGAACAATACTGAATCAACAACAAATGATATAGATTAAGTTGAAGTTTGAACAAGTCCAAGAATTAGAACAAGAAGACTCAGATCCAGATGAAGATGAAAATATTCAGACAGACTCAAATTAGCAGAAAACATCAAATTCCTCCTCCAGAATCACTCAAAAGAATCATCCTGCAAGTCAGATAATTGGTGAAAAAGACAAAGGTGTACAAACCAAGAGAAAATTAACAAAAAACACCGAACAATCACATATAGCCTTCATATCCATGATGGAACCCAAGAATTTTACTGAAGCTAGAAAAGATGACCATTGGGTTCAAGCCATGAATGATGAACTTGATCAAATTGAGAAAAGCAATACGTGGGAGATGGTTCCTAGACCTGAAGGTAAAAATATCATTAGTTCCAAATGGATATTTAAGAACAAAATGAATGAGAAGGGACAAGTTGTCAAGAAAAATAAAGATTGGTATGTAAGGGTTATGCTCAAATAGAAGGATTGGATTTTGATGAAACATTTGTGCCAGTAGAAAGACTAGAAGCGATCAGAATATTTCTTGCTTATGCTTGTCATAAAAGGTTTAAATTTTATCAAATGGATGTCAAGTCAACATTTCTAAATGGATATTTAAAAGACGAAGTTTATATGGAACACCCAGAGGGTTTCAAACTGACAGATAATCCTGACCTAGTATGCAAGCTGAAGAAATCCTTATATGGGTTAAAACAATCTCGTTGTGCCTGGTATTACAAACTGGATAAGTATCTCCATGACAAAGGGTTCAAGAGAGGAATAGTGGACAACACTCTATATATAAAAACAAATGGTAATGACTTACTCATCATGTTGGTCTATGTAGATGACATCATCTTCAGATGTAATAATGATTCATTGGTAGAATGGTTTGATTCTGCCATGGAGTCTGAGTTTGAAATGTCTATGATAGGGGAAATGCCATTTTTTCTCGGTCTGCAAATTACTCAAAAGTCTGAAGGAATATTTCTTTCTCAAGAAAAATATCTAAGAGAAATGTTGAAAAGGCTTCAAATGGAAGATTCTAAATCTGTGGGAACACCTATGGTTACTGGATGCAAATTAAGCAAAGATGATGACTCACTTGATGTTGATCAAAGTTAATATAGGTCAATGATAGGCAACCTATTGTATATCACAACATCTCATCCAGACATAATGCATGTTGTTGGAATAGTAGGAAGGTATCAGGCAACACCCAAACAGAGTCATTTGCTAGTTGTCAAAAGAATATTCAGATATTTGAAAGAAATAATGAACTATGGAATATGGTATCCTAAGAATCAGAATTTTCAATTATCAGTCTACTCAGATGTTGATTGGGATAATTGCATGGATGAAAGGAAAAGCACGAGTGGAGGTGTGTTCTTCTTAGGAAATTCTCTAGTAACGTGGTTGAGTAAAAAGCAAGGTTACATTTCTTTATCAACTACAGAGGCAGAGTACATTGTTGTTTCTACTTGTTGCACTCAAGTATTATGGATGATTTAGACACTTGCAAGTTTGGAGGTAAAATATATTGCACCGATCCCAATTCATTGTGATAACACTAGTGCCATAAGTGTGTCAAAGAATCTTGTATTCCACTCCAAAACCAAGCACATTCCCATAAAATACCATTTTTTGAGAGAGAAGGTCACCAATCAGATTGTTCAGGGAGATTGTTGGCAAGTTTATAGCTGGGAGTGAGCTTGTCATTGATGGAAAGAACAACGATGGCAAGAACAATGATGGAAAACATGCTCAAAAGACATCATAAGTCCAGACAAGAAGAGCACACAGATGGAGGAGAAATCTTGGGCGTTAGATCTGAGTGTGGGGTCTGACCATCATTGGATCTAGGAGAACCTGCACGTTCTTTAAAGTGAAAGGAGAAGCGGGCTTAAAAAATCCTGAAAGCAGGAGGATTGTCCATCTTCAGGCAGGACACGTAGTCACAGATCAACATTTCACTAACTAGAAAGTCAAAGGTAGGAGGTTCTCTAACCCCTCAAACTTGCAATATGCGAGATCACAAAATGATCTGGACCATCGATCCAAGAAGGACACGTGGCTAAAGATCATCATTTCGCTGACTGAAAGGTCAAAGGAAGGAGGTTCCCTAACCTCTCGAACTCACAATATGCGAAATTGTGATATAATCTCAGCCGTTGGATCGAGGACAAATCTAGACCTCCGATCCAAGAAGGAAACATGGCAAAAGATCATCCTTTTGCTGACTGAAAAGTCAAAGGAACGATGTTCCCTAACCTCTCGAACTCGCGATATGCAAAATCGTGAAATAATCCTAGTCGTTGGATCAAGGATGAATCTGGGTTGTCGTATCCAGGAGGTGAATGTGGCAAACAACGTTAGAAAGGACAAGTGGAATATTATGTCAGTAATGACACATGGCATGATCAGACAATGACAAGTGTAAAGATGATTTGACATTTTAGCAAACTGGAAATCACAATTCTGAGTGACACATGGCAGTCACACGGATCATGTCATGTCATTGAGTGACGTCATTTCGGGAGTTTTAACATCAACACTCCCTCAAAGTCCCAAAAGCTGAAGTTCTAGGGAGGAGGATAGTCGTCTGATCACCACGGATCATGGACCATTGATCTGAAGGGAGAAGCGCTCAAATGGCTATCCAGTGGTCATATCTCGTGGTCACATCATCGAGAGATGGGGAGCAGAGCTAGAGAAGCCAAGCTCTATTTCGTATTTCATGACATGGAGAGTCAAGATGACTCATCAGAGAATCCCTGAAAGGCGAAATGTGAAATGCCTTCTGGCATAGACTATGGTCAACACTGGTGGTCATGTGAGGGGAAGGAGATAGCGTTTGCTAAGCTCAATTTTAGGGATTGCAACATGGGAGAGTCGAGATGCCTCAACATAGGATTCCCGAATTACAAATTGAAAAATCCCTTTATGGATAAGTGCTTGGTCATCGTCGCTGGTCACATGAATGGAAGGAGATAGCATAGCTAGGCTCCATTCTGGGTATCAGGAATTCTAGAGGAAGGAGTCAAGGAGACTCATGGAAGAATCCCCAAAACACAAGTTGCAAAATGCCTTTTTGATTAGGCTTATGGTCACAACTAGTGGTCTTTTGGAGAGGCATCCTATGCCTAGTGCTAGTTCACGAGGAACATTTGATCTATGGGTTTGGCTTCCAGCAAGATATCAACCATTCAAATAGTCCAATAGCTAAATAATCTATACTTGAATGGTTGTAAATGCCAGAATGAAGTGATGGCGTTTGCCAGATAATTCGAAGAGTCTTCAGGGTGATCGACATAGAAGATGAAGAGTCTCGAAGCCACTTCCAGTGGATTGTAGACTGATCATAGAGTCGACTGATAGATGGAAGGGGGTTGAATACTGTTACAGTAAGTGAAGCCAAAGGACCTTATGAGAAGTGGGAGTGATGATGAACGTAGGAACGAGATGTAGTGGCATAGCAAATGCGGAAGGCACAAGGTGCACTGAGACTATAAAAATGGAAAACAGAGAAGGGATCATGTCATTGTTGTTGTGATTATTGCATGTGTGTATAAGCATGAGGTGAAGTAGTTGAAGAAGAGAAGAAGAAAATAACAGAAATGCATATCCGTGAGAAGAAGAGAAAGATGAGGTGTGCATGCTGAGACAGAGGAGAAGATTAGAAAGTTGAAGAGGATACAAGCAGGAAGACACTGATGCAGGAAGAGAAGAGAAGCATAGAAAAACAATGATATGCCTGGTAATCCAATAAAAACTATTGAATCACTATAATAAATTCACAGAAATAAGATTTTTATGTTTCAGGGTGGATGGGACGTGTTAGGGAGGACTGTTGTCCTTAGAGTTTCAAGTAGGTGCTTGAACGCAAGAAGTTATAGCTTCCATATGGTTTTATCCAGAGAAACCAAGGTGGCAAGGTGATGCAAGGGAGAACATTGGTTCTTTGTTATATAGGTCGGTGCCTGTATGACTGGAAGTTGGTGCTTCCATCCAGTTGGTGCTAGAACATTCATGGAGTTGGTGCTTCCTTCTAGTGGGTGCTAGAGAAACTAGAGGGTTGGTGCTCTCAACAAGTAGTGGCTTGAAAAACAGAGGTGGTAACCTTAATATGAGTTGGTTCTCATAAGAATGATAATGTACAAAAGATAATTATCATATAAAGTAGAAGAGGTTTTCACCCTTTATGGGTTTCCTCAGGAATATTTTTCTCTGTATTGTACATGTGTGTGATTGATGTTGAATACTCTACTACTTATTTATTGTTATCATCATTGAGAGTTATACAATGAATTTAAAAATGGATATAATTGTTTAAGCACAGTAACAACTGATTCACCCCCCCCTCAGTTGTCCAACAAAAAATAATAGAGAAAATATATAATATGAGGGTGGGGGTGGGCATTAATAGAGAAAATATATTGATGATAAAATTGTATGAGAAATTAATTGTTAGGTTTAAGAATAGTGAGGGTTTGTGAGAACAAATCATTTAGAATAAGTATTATTTTTCCATGTCCTCTACCTTTTACAATATTTATATTTACATATTAAAGACATGTTTCAGAGAAGTAGGTTTTTTTAGCAATGACTTGGTTGTAATAATCATAATCGTTTTTCTTTATATTGATGATATCCTTATTTTCACAAGGAGCCTCTCAAATCTTGAAAAGAATTTAATAATTTTCAAAGGCTTAGAAATCACTAAACCCAATTTTACATATGATAATAACAAACTTAGTGAAATTTAAATAATATAGATATCATGGATTTGACTTTGTCCAAACGTTCAAATTGGAATTATAGTGTTGAGAAAAAAAATAGTAAAAGATATAAATCCTATTTTGATCTTGAGAACAATTATAAAGCATCAATTTTTTGGTTCTAAGAAATACTTAAAGTTCTCTTTCATTTCTAGTTATATTATATGGTTGATGTTTGGAGTTGTAGTATTTTTGGAGGAGCCTAAAGGGAAATTGATAAAATACAACAAATATTTAATTTTTAATAATGGTAATATGTTGTCCCCTTGGTGTAGAGTAGTCGGTGAGGGAGTGTGTTGCTAAGGCACTTTGTAAGTGAAGTCACAGGTTCGAAACCTTTTGGGACACTTCAAATCCAACCATGTTAAGGGTTGGTGCAGTCGAGGCTGGGTGTGATCCCCAGGTGATTTTGGTGTCTTATATGCCCCTAGGTCATGGCATCTCAGCCACAAGACAATCCTACAAGTTAGGGATATTTATCCAAAAAATAATAATAATGGGAATATTCCCTATCCAATCCTCTTCTTAGAGGAAGAGACATTTTTAGCTGTTAATTTTTTCCATTTTTTCCGCTAGCATGTCCGTGATTTGTGGGACTAGCCTTTAAGATAAGTATGGATCCTCATAATTTTCCCTGCTAAAGGTTAGGCTTCCACCATTTCATGGAAAGGTTGTGAGTAAATACTTGTGTACATTTTTTTAACAAGAATGGGTATTTGTATTATATATAAAAGGATCTTGTATCTATGCTAAAACCAACCAAAGAATTACAAAGTTTAGAGTTGTTCATCAAAAAAGGAGGGAATGTTCATCCTCCAGTCACTACAACCATTCAAAAATTTACAAAAAGAGAGTCTTTCAACTTATATTGACATCTAGACTATGAGCTAAGGAAAACATAGATATACATTTCTTGAACATAGCCAAAGGAGATTCAATTCCATGTCCACAAGAGCTTGAGATTCATCCTAGTTGTTGGTTACGCGTGGTTGTTGATAGGGATGAGTGAATTTGTGTGATTCATGATATCCTGTTGAGGGGATGGAATCATTATGGCCTTGAGGTATTTCACGTGAGACTTGCCTTTCTATTCCGAATATTATGATTTGGCCCGATTTCCTATTAAATTTTCTAAGCACAATTTCCATTTCTTTGTCATGACGCTCCTCCCTTTCCTGCATTGCCTATTTGAATTGTGGATGAGATCCTTTGAGTGTTGTGATTTCTCTTTGTTGGTGCTCTGATTTAGTTTTTAAGGCCTCTATTTTGTAGTTGTTGCAATCACAAGTTGTTGTTGTTTTTATCCACATGTTGTGCATGTTGAATGTATCTTCTCTTCTACAAGGGTGTCATATCCACTGTGAAGTGAGTGACCAATTCAGGTTAATATTTTCCAATCGAAGGAAATTATCCATATAATAATAATCAATGAACCTACCAAATTATGTGTCCCGTGCACTATCCTTTTCCATCTCCAACAATGATGAAGGGAAAGACGAACTAACATATTGAAGGAAAATTGAATTTACTATTCAAAATGGCTTCCTCATGATGATGCCAAGAGGTGTGCTAATCCCACATGTGGATAAGGGATGTGAAGGGAGAGGATTAAATGGGTTCATATGCTCTATAGATTTTGGGTGATAGATGGTAAGTAATGTTTTTCGAGATGACGTGAGTCAAATTATTGACTACAATGATGTGTCATCACATATGAGTGAGGATGATGAGATAGAGGGGAGGGTTAGACCTCTAAATTTGGTTAGATTCCATTCTACATGTTTTTTGGATTTTGTTAGACATATTAATTTGAGAATTCCCTTTATATATTTATTTTCCATTCCACCCAATGTGCTAATGTTTGGTACTTCTTCAAATCTCCTTTTGTTTAGGTTGTTAAGGAAAGCAAGACATGGTGATTGTCTCATTGTCCTTAAAATCCCCTTTCTTCAGTGATTTGGATTCCTTAGCAAGTTGATATTCCTCCTGGTTTTGTTGATGAAGGATGTGGTAATGATCTGCAAATCCAAGTTTTTGTTCCTCATTTTTAATTCTTTTATAAAAAATTTGTATGATGGATGTGGGGTTATGACAGATGTTTATCAATCCTTTTATTACTAGATCTGAGTCTCCTATGACCATGATGCTCTGATCTTTGTCTTCATGTATCAATTTCAAACCTATGTAAGTAGCTACAATCTCGACATGATTATTTTTTTTGTGTCCTAGTCCCCAAAAAATATATGTTCCTTCTGTCCTTCACGAACAAAAATGACCTCCCCCCCCCCACACCTACCTCACCTATATTTCCTTCTTATGCCCCATCAAAAAATTGAATCGTCTTGGCCTGTTTCTCCTTCCACTATGTGAATTCTTGATCCATGAATCTTAGCTTCCAATGGTATATTTTTAGTTAATGTGAGGGAAGGGGGGGACTTGAAATTAATAATGGATGGGTATAATGTTAATCCGATACTTTTATGGTTGATCAATATTATCCTTAACACATGAAAATTTTATGGAGGCTTGTCCTTAATACATGAAACTTCTTATAGAATATTGTAGGTGTTGTGGGTGGGAAATCCCTCCTATGGACTAGCACTAAGGGTTTTATCATGCATGCAGAAATAACCTAAAGATTCTTAATTTTTCCCATCATCCCATGCCTAGACCCCCATTACTCATATGTAAATACAAGGCTCAAGAGATTAAGTTGACATACCTTATTCTGTGTGTTTGATGTCGATCCCTTTTTGCGCATGGTCGTTCTTTGACTGCAACTCTCCTCCCAATGTTGACCTACATTCACTAAAGACAAACAAAGAACTCCACATGCATTTTATATATGAACTAACAGGTTAGAGATTCAATCAATCATACAATCAATATTCCAATAATGACAATCTCATATGGCGGGACGGAAAAAACAATTATTTTATTAACTTCACAATGATACCTTACAATGATAAAGTCGGCTACTTCTCCTTGATCTTGGTCCTAGGCTCTTCTTCCACTGTCTTCCAACTGCTTTTCTCTATACTTCTCTTTGTACAAGGATGTCTAAGTTTGGGACAAAGGGAATGCTCAATCGGGTATAGTTTCTTTACTATGATTCTCCTCCTTTCAAATGGGACCCCTAACCCTTCTTTTATAGGCTAGAAGAAGCTATGTATTTGGTCGAGTGACTGGCCATCCATGGCTGAAAGGTTTAGTTAACTTACCCAAATCTGTGTGTTCCGTCAACAACTTTCCTTTTTCTGTGCTTTTATAGGTACACGCGGGTTGTCTTGGGTCAGCTAGCATGTACAAGCGTGCAGTAATGGAGCAGGGTGTGTGGGTCTTTATAAAAGGGGTTTTTAAGAAGAGATGTTCAACAGTGTTTTGGCAAAGAAGGAATCTAATATGGCTTGATGCCAGGTAAGCATGTCTGGTGAAAATTAGGGTTATAAAAGATGCCCCCTAATGTGTGAGGTCAGAAGAGCATCTGATGGACGAAATACATTAACAATCTTCTCCAACGGTCCAAACAAGTGAGCCTAGGGACCAGAAATCGAGAGGTGCCTACTGCAAAATAATAATTGTCTCACCGAGGTGGGAATACCCATGCCTAGGATGAAATAAAATCATGGCTACAAATCAAATACACTGTAGATCCATGTCATATAACTATATAAAGTGTAGCCGCGAGCAATACACAACGAAGCTACATCTCGAAATCAAAAATATATACATGTAGAGTATCCATCTTCTAGAAGTTGATAAGGCCTGATGGTTGGAGATGAGGTCTTCAGAGCTCGAGCAACAACTTCAAAATCTTCCAAACTTGGGTAAGAGTGTAATATGAGTGTACGACTTCACTACCTAGAGGTCCTCGATGGATCGTCAGTTATGGACTAGAGAATCATGATTATCAGACTGAAGGCTTCATTGATTTCAAATAAAGACTTGATTGGACTTTTGGGATGGCTGGGCATGAGGGAAAGAGACAAACTGCAGAGGGGCCGACTCATGGTTGGTAAAAACTTCTCTTGGACAATAACACGACAAATGATGAGACTCAAGCAGCATGGCATTAACATAAGTTTATGAGGTAGGAGGTGATGCAAACTCTCCATATGTTTCGAAGAATAACCAAACGGAGGAGGACACAACTCTATGTAGTGAGAACAACTTCCTAAGGTCATATTAAATACCAAATTTTTTCGAACAAATAGATAGATGTTCTTTATCCAAGGGTGACTCATTATGCTGACAATACAAAGAAAATACTTTTCCCTTCCTCTTTTTGGGGTATATTTGATTTTTTTGTCTTTTTCAATAATTTTGGAAAAAGAATAAAAGAATGTTACGTTACAAGGGAGGAATGAGTGTCACAAACATACAAGTTTGAGGCGTAGGGACAAGACTGATGTTCAAAGAAAGGACACTCAAGAAAAATCCCTCCTAGGACCAAAGGTGTCAAGACACAGAGGAAAAGTGCTACAGGGCTTGCGTATAAGGCATGCTTCAGATGGTTCAATTGAGAGGAACATGGAGTTGTCATTAGACCAAAGACGTAGGTATGAAAACGAAGTTAACAAAACACATAATGGTAACGTCCTTCGATGTAAGTTTAATGATCCGAGAGAAGGTAAGCTCGGAGGTTTTTCATATTTAGAGAGTCAGAAAAACGTAAAAGGAGACTCCACTGGGGTACCTTTTTCGAAGGTAGTCTAGTTGGTTTGAAAAAGGGGTAAATTAGCATCGAAAAGATGTCTATTCAAAACCATTTTAATGAGTGTGATAAAGACAAGATCACTAGGCCATTTTTTCATTTTTAAGGAATATGAAAAAATCTTAACTATGGACTCCGTCAGGGATGTTCTTCTGGACCATTTTAACAAGTGTGAAAGAATAAGGTCACTCGGTGATCTTTTCAATTTTAGGGAGTCTAAAAAGAGCTTAACTATGGAATCCGTGGGGGTTCCTTTTTCATACATTTAGTCCCTCAGGCCTGAAAAAGGGTTAAAATGATACCTGAGGGTACTCTTCTAGAGAACTGAAGTTCCTTAGAGTATACCTTTGTTCGTACAGCTGATCATCTAGACTGAAAAAGGGGTAAACTACCACTGGATAAACGTGACCTCAAATTTCAGTTTAACAAGCGTGAAAGGCCACAAGATCGCTAGGCAATATTTTCATGTTTAGAGGGTCTAAAAAGGGCTTAAAAGAAGACCCGTTGGGGGCTACAACTCACGTATGAAACTAGTTCAGGTAGAGCCTGCTGCTAGGATCAGACCAAGAGTCTCTTCGATAGTCAACTTGGAAATTCTCCCAAGAGGGAAGAAAACACAAACCACGGTGTAAGTCCTCCCTCGGTATAGAAACCATAGACATGGCTTCAAGGATAGCCTCATCTGAAGGCAATCCAAAATCTGAGAAATCACGCAAATGAGGGTCGACAGTCCCCAAGGGTGAAGTAAACTGACCATACTCCATATGAAAATGGAGGTTCTAGCCAGGGACGGTAGATTTTATCAGCAAAGAATCACAAGCACGAGGGCTTGAGGATCTACAAACAACAAGATCAGACTCAAAAGGATACTCAAGCCCACTTGGACTAAGAGGGGGAAACAAGGGCTCCCATTCCCCCATTAGACAAACCAATGGATCAATTGTTGAGACTAAGTCTTAGGAAGACCAACATGATTTCACAGGTTCTTGCTCAGAAGTAATTGACCATCAAGGATAAGATGCCACATAATTAACCCGTGGCAGGGTAGAGTCTACACGAATGCTAGGAACATATAAAGGGGTAGTCTGAAATAATGTCAAATTAGGATGGTGATTATCAGATGCCAGCTGGTTGATAGTGACAATGCTTCCATTGTGAGGGAAATGAATCACCCGGAAGAGCGTAGACACCACAACATTCATAGCATATACATAATCACGCCCGAGAAGCATATTGAAATCTAATGGGCCTTACACCACTATAACATCAACAAGGACAATCTTCCCACCTAAAGATATAGGTAACTGAGGAAGAACCCCCAAATATTCACTAGGACATTTGTCAAAATCAAACAACTCATGCGAGGAAGACACAAGCTCGGGAGATCCTAAGACTTTCCAAACCAAGGAGGATAAAATACTTGCAGAGGCTCCCTCATCCACAATACATTGATAAATGTTCATTGAATTAACTTCAACCCTTATTTGAAAAGGTGCGACAGAAGGGAGATGAGGCTCAACAAGGTCATTCCAATCAAAGGAAACCATCCTAGGGCTTGGAGGGGGTGTGCTCGGAACGAGTGGAATGCCCCCTTGTTATGATAGTATTGAATCGAAAATCCTAAAAACGTAGTCGGTAGACACGTCACTCCCCAAAAGAAGAGTGGGATCATCCGATGACTGCATTGGCATGACCACTTTCACAACCAATGGCTGAATAGGCTATGGAACTACATGGTCTAAAGGCACCTAACCCCCCAAAAGAGGAGTGGGTTCAGTCGATGACTGCATCAGCATGACCACTTTCGCAACCAATGGATGAATAGGCTACGAGACTACATGGTCTAAAGGCACCTCACCGCCCAAAAGAGGAGTGGCATCAATCGATGACTGCATCGGCATGACCACTTTCTCAACCAATGGTTGAATAGGATGAGAGACTACAAGGCCTAAAGGAACCTCACCCCCCAAAAGAGGAGTGGGATCAGTCGATGACTGCATCGGCATGACCACTTTCGCAACCAATGGCTGAATAGGCTACGAGGAAACCTCAAAAGGCTTAGAATCAAAAGAGCTTGCAAACAGGGACCACAATATTTGTACCTCTGGAATGCCAGGGCACAAATGAGTAAGGTGATCTCCCTTGCAAATATTACAAGAAAACTTAGGCTTATGTCCTATCCATCTAGGTTTCTCAACAGAATTAAGGCCCCTAGCATGACTAGTAGTGGTTGGTTGCACATCTCCAACATGACTTACATAGGTTAGTGATGGGTCAATAACATGACTTGCAGAGGCTACAGACCTATTACCAGTATGACTAGTAGTGACTGGACTTTTTCCCCCAGCATGACTTGCAGAGGGTGGGTGTGTGCCCCTAGTATAACTTGTAGAGGCTAGGTATCGGTCTTCAACGTGACTTGCATAGGTTGTTGACCTATCTCCAACATGACTCGCAGAGGTTAGTGATTTCTTCTTCCTATTCTTCCTCTTTCTATTTCGTTTAGACTTTCGGTTGCTAGTAACTGTACTTTCACCAAAGGTGGGAGAAGGAGGAGGAGAAGACTTTGTTGATGAAGAAACATCAACAGGGTGCCTAGTACATAAAGTGCTTAACTGAGAAGCATCAAGATCATTTGGGACATTTGGAATGGTACCCAACCAAACTGATAGTCCCACATTCAACCCATGAATGTACAAAGTGGCCATCAAAGGGAAACCAACGTTTTTAAAGAAGGGAAAAGCATAAGAATCCCCTTGCGAAGGGGTTCCTTGGTTGGTATGGTCGGGAAAATTAGCCATGAATATCCTATGCATAGGTTCTCCCCTTGCGGGATTGTTCAAGTCCGTAAAATTTTCACACACTGACTCTGAAGAACCAATGTTATCAAAACAATGCCTATAAAGAGGTGGCTCCACGTTCTTAACCAGAAGACTGAAAAGTCCTCACGACTGGTGGAGTGGGCGGTCTACCACCCTAGGTCAGATACCCAAAGCCACGACTGACTAACTCACTATGTAAAACTAGGGAGAACATAGCACACACTAAAATTTCCTAAAGGAAAATCAAGCAAATGACTAACTAGTTGGAAGAACAGTTACACCAACCAACACTAGAGCAACTTACCGGTGTAAGTGCAACTCGAAAATGGAAGCCCCTCCAGGTATACTATACAAAGCATGGCCTAATTTTTTTCCTAGTTACCGCTGTATACCCCCACAGTCACCTGTGTATGTCACTAGAAATATAGGCAACTAAGTTGCCAGCGCGCGAACAGTCACTAGGCAGGTACAATTGACATTCGGGTAGACCACAATGATCAGGGTATCAAGCTCGAAACCTGCCAAGGGTATCAAAATCAAGTAGTCCGGAAGACAACTGTGGACCTCGAACGAATTCAAGACCCACGAAGCTCTGTGGTAAATGCAATCGACGGAATCCCAAGACAAGCCCTCTATATGTGTTCTCCACTACAATTGGTCCAGCTTTGGAGGGGTTATCTCCACTACCTTTCCACACATGACTTCGTGTTTAGCCCCTGTGTTAGAGGGGGGTCCCGGATAACTTTCACGATACTGGACTTTGACACTCCCTAACTCAAACTCCAATGTTTGATTTAATGGCCTTGAAGAGTTTCCTCTCCAACCTAATTCAAGGCCCTAACCCTA
>JZKD02S1852640.1:754411-804328 GCA_000966675.3 Picea glauca
AAAAATAAATAGAAAGATGGAAACAAAATAACTCCTCCTGACTCAAATCTTAAACAACTTTTCAAACTAAAAAATTTCTAAGATCTCTGAACAGCAAACTCAAAGCAGGATTTCACTCGACTACAAGCTACCTAGGATCTAAGTAAACCATCAAGAACTTATCAAAGCAAAGAATTTTCCCTGGTTACTAATGCAAAACAACACTATTTAACCAAACAAAGAAATAAAAGATTTATTTATTTATTTATTTGAATTCTCAGAAAGCAAAAACGAAAAAATCAACAAGTAAAAACCAAACAAAACTTTTGGCCTGAGCGCAGATCACAAAGAGTCACTTTAAAAATCACACACAAGCAAATTAAAATTGGACTCTCACACTTGTCTAAAAACCCTATAAAAAGAAAATTTTGAGGAAAACTTCTTAATGAAAAAGAAAGCTATTACTGTGATCAAACCTAAGTTACTGACCACTATGACAGAGACCCAAAAACCTGAGAGGCATAACTGTTGTCAAAGGAACGGATGATTACCTTACCTTCAACAAAAAAATTCTCCACAAGAACACTGCTGACAGTTCAACAGCAAGTGTGTGCACGCGATCTGTGTAAGTTCAGAGCACGCGTACACGCGTGCTATCCTTATACAGCTCGTGTGTATCTCTAAAAATATGACACAAATGAAAGGCCAAGCAATCTAGCCCAGGAAGAGACTACTGGTACTGAGAACCAGGAACTCTTGAAGACTCAGACACTTACTTTAACAAAAAAAAGAAAACAATTCAAGGAAAACTTCATAGAACAAACCAATCTAAGGTGAAACCTAAGCTATAGACTGTAAACAACAAAGACTAGAAAGAGTTCCAGAAAACCCCTGAGAAGGACTATTTCTGATAGGGGAGAGGATGACTACCTCTCTAAAAGAAATTTTTTGGAATCATACATGCGACTGACACTTCCTCAACTAGCGTGTACACGCATGCTGTGAGAAGGTAGGGCGTGGGTACATGCATGCAGACCTTATACAAGCCGCGTGTACCTCTATGGGTCTCGGAAAAAAAAATGCAGTCAAGCAAAGAAATAGAGATAACTGGTATGGAAGACCAGAATCTCTGTTGGCTCAGACTTTTGCAGAAATTTAAAAACAAGGAATGAAACCAATTTTTAAAAATACCCAAGAAAAATATTCCTAGAAACCCTAGAGATCCCCAGTATGGTCGCCAATTCTGTTGTGGGTGGGAAATCCCTCCTATGGACTAGCACTAAGGGTTTTATCATGCATGCAAAAATGACCTAAAGATTCTTACTTTTTACCATCATCCCATGCCTAGACCCCCATTACTCATATGTAAATACAAGGCTCAAGAGATTAAGTTGACGTACCTTATTATTTGTGTTTGATGTCGATCCCTTTTCACGCTTGGTCATTCTTTGACTGCAACTCTCCTCTCAATGCTGACCTGCATTCACTAAAGACAAACAAATAACTCCACATGCATTTTCTCTATGAACTAACGGGTTAGAGATTTAATCAATCGTACAATCAATATTCCAATAATGACAATATCATATGGCGGGATGGGAAAATAAATTATTTTATTAACTTCACAATGTTACCTTACAATGATAAAGTCGGCTACTACTCCTCGATCCTGGTCCTAGGCTCTTCTTCCACTGTCTTCCAACTGCTTTTCTCTATACTTCTCTTTGCACAAGGATGGCTAAAGGTTGGGACAAAGGGAATGCTCATTCGGGTATAGTTTATTTACTATGATTCTCCTCCTTTCAAATGGGACCCCTAACCCTTCTTTTATAGGCTAGAATAAGCTAGGTATTTGGTTGAGTGAGCGGCCATGCATGGCTGAAAGGTTTAGTTAACTTACCCAAAGCTGTGTGTTCCATCAACAACTTTCCTTTTTCTATGCTTTTGCAGGTACACATGGGTTGTCTTGGGTCAACTAGCATGTACACGCATACAGTAATGGAGCAGGGCGCGTGGGTCTTTATAAAAGGGGTTTTTAAAAAGAGGTGTTCAACAATATTTTCGAAAAGAAGGAATCTGAGATGGCCTGATGCCAGGTAAGCATGTCTAGTGCAAATTAGGGTTATAACAGTAGGCCAAAGAGTGGACTCACAAAGGTGGGATAATTTTTAGTTTGAATATTTCCCTATTTCTCTTTAACCATATTTCACATCATATGAGCTTAGGAGTTTCTTTCCAAAGGCTTGATATTTGAGGTTTTTGATTGAAGATAACAATGTATCTATGTTTCCAGTGAAGGAACCTGTCATGCCAGTTGTCTGGAGGAGGACAATGAAGGGAAAGACTCTTATATAATTGTTTGCAAACTTTCCTGGAGTAGTTACATTCAAAAAGGAGATGTTAGGAAGTTTTTTAAGAAACTTTGCATACATCACATCTGGAGGGGGAAACAATACCTCTCTTCTATAATTTGTTTGTTTTTATCAACTTTCCTTGAACCATGATACAACATAAATCATTTACATTGTGCAAAGAATATCCATTCATATTAATGCCCATAGTTTGGAGTGGGTTGTCCATGTAGATCTAAGAGTATCAACTTTCCTTGAACCATGATACAACATAAATCATTTACCTTGTGATGCAGGAGCATCTCTCCACGTCAGCGAGCCAGCCAGCTAGCCATGCCAAGCATATGCATTCAAAGCTAAAGAGAGAGGCGCAACCTCATTTGAATTTGAAATTGAATGTAATTAATGAGTTTAGGCTGGTGAGCCATAGAAGCTGTGCCTCTGAGCAGGCATTAGGCAGATCGTCTTTAATGCCAGATCGGATGAGATCTAGATCCATATGCTGGACTAGACAACCATTGAATGTAATTTATTAGAGTAGGTAGACCTGGAGGGAAGCGCTCGATTGAGCCCTCAGGTAAAAGAGATTTTTGATATCTCATTTTGAGTTAGTGAGATAGGAGATGAATAGATGAGAAGAGCCAAGGAGAGCTCAAGAACACCATTGTAATATACAGGCATTTGCCATTTCTTAATAAAAACAGAAGCAGTCTCTCTTGCATGAAATCTGTGATATATGCATGTCTGTGAGTGTTCATTATATGTTGTATTTGTGTGTTTTTATCATGCAATTGCAGGGGATGTGTTATTTCAGTTGAGGGTCTTTGATGTTTCACGCCAGGAGGGCGTTACAGAGTGTTGTGGACTCTGAATACCAGTGCACTGAGGCACTTCTGAACACTGCGGGGTTCAGACAAAGGCGTGTTGAGGCACAAGAGATAGAGTCAACAACTCAGGAGGAAGACCTCAAGGTTGTTGAATACCATGGAGGTAGGGCTGTGTATGATAACACAGTTGCAGACAGAATCGTGGAGGATTCTGTGAGGCTCTTCCAAGTGGGCATTGAGCGTATGCACTGTGGTGAATTTGTGAAAGAACTCTATTGAGAGTTGGAGAAGGGAACATAATCACTTAGGATTCTGGAAGGCTCTGCTAGGTGGGCATTGAGCCAGTGCAAGGAGTGCACAAAAGACAGAACTGTTTCACATTTTGTGGAGAAGATACTCCGCCAGGAGGGCGTTAAGTAAGTGTGTAGATAGGCACATGAAGAAGGAAAGAACTCTTTGATTTCTGGAGTTGAAAGAAGAGTCCATTGAGGTAATTTTAGTGGGTTGTTGAACACCCAAAAAGACTCAGTAAGATGGTTGCTTGAGCAGGAAGCTAGGAAGGCAATTTATTCTCCATCTGAGGGAGAAGGAAGAAAGCACAAAATCCCCCAAGGGGTCTGAGTGTTTGTAGAAGCTCAGGATGGACATCACCAATGTGTGTGTGAGGAGACTCTGCAAGGAGATTAGAAGTTGAAGGATCCTACAAGGATTCAAAGATAAAATCTCAGGAGGGCCAGCATTCTCATACGCGCAGTAGAACTCACAGTCATTGAGTTCGTGGAGACGAAGAAAAGGTAAAGCCCTTTGAGAGGGTGAATTTCTCCCAAGGTTGGGAAGAAAGTGTAGAAGTTCAGGAGGAGCAGCGATGACCGTTGGATCGGCAGAGGAAACAAATCCTGGACCGTTACAATTCTACGTCCAGGAGGTGCAGAGGAGAAGCGCACAAGAGAATTGATCTGAGCCATCATATCGTGAACAAGATCGTTGACAGCCGTCAGATATGCCAGAGTAGCGAGGAGATTACGACCACACTAGGAGTTGAGCTCAAAGGATCGTGATTCGTCGGATCAGCATTGGATACCCATCAAGCATCAGATTTGGCAAGAGTTTCACTGGGGTTAAGCCCTAGTGAGTAGAGGGAAGGTTCTAGAGGAATCATCAAGATATTGGAGCCATCGGGGTTTCAAAGGTCCTAAAGTTCGAGGTCTTTCTAGTCTCGAAACACTAGAGAGATTCTAGCCGTTGATCTCGGTAGGACACGCGTCAAGCATCTCAAGAGGAGTCGGGGTTCGACACATGGCAAAATCTGGGAGTGAATAACTCACAGCATCAGGAATCATGATCGCGCGATGTCCGATAGAGCGACGAGGGGACAGTGACATGGAGGAGTCAGTTCTCATGTGCATCGGGGATCGATGTATCAAGATTCTTGGTGACGAGAGAACCATTGCAGGAAGGGTCGCGAAACTCTGAATCGTGACATTGGATCAGGGTCGTCCATCTTTGGAGGACACATGGCGAAAATCCAGGCCATCGAGGAAGGCCCCAACAGGGAGGTCATTCATCGGCATCGGGAAACCGGGAATCCCTGGGACAAAGAATCCATACTCTTCGATATTTCACTATGGAAACCCCGATGGGAGGATTAACCATGGTCATGGGGATTGGTCATATGAGCGGGAGATGAGCCGGGAGGGCCAGCACGTGAAGGAGCACATCGGGGATCGGAGGATCGAGAGTCCAGAGGGACATATGCATATTGACATCGCAAACCCCGAAACCATGATGGGAAGCTATATGGCTGCGGTCATATGGTTGGTGGTCACGTGGACCACGGTATAGCCATAAAGGGCTAAGACCAAGAAGGAGCGTGTCGGGGATCGAAGGATCGGGGATCCTGAGGACTCAGAGTCTATACACTTCGCTCTCGCGAAGTCCGAAGTCCTGATAGCGGAGAATATTGTGGTCATATGGACCGGGAAGTCTAGATGAGAGGCGTCATCGCAGATAGGGAGTCAGGGATCTGTGAGGTACGCTGTCTATGAAAACGCAGATGTCGAATTGCCGATGGCAGAGATTTCCGATAGGAATGCGAAGGCATTGGCATTGAACCACATCGGGTTTCGGGGAATTGAAAAACCCAAATCCATGACTGTAGGACTCGCGATCCCGCGAAGTCTGATTTCCCAATTTGGATAGGGGATTTATAAAGAGAATTTATGTGGGTGCGGAAAATTCTCGATAGGGGATTTGAAGAGCTTTTTCATTTCTTCGGGCCAAGAGAGGAGAAGGTCTTGTGAGCGGGCGAGGAGTTGTAGGTATAGGTTCTTTATTCTCCTGCGTCAATTTGTATCAGAGAAGGAACTTCATCTGTATATTTCAGGTGAAGCGAGAGGAAACAGGAGGAAGAAAGAGTTGTTGAGGACTCTGTAAGGACTTTTTTGCAGGTAGGTAGCAATCAAGGAGATAGTCAGGAGGACTGAAGGATGAAGCTGAGCACTCAGGATTTAAGGAGTGACAGCAACAGATCTGCTGGAAAAGCAGGCAAAGATAGAACCATGGTTACTGAAGGCCATAGGCATGCTGGGAAGAAAAGCAAGGCAGAAAAGATTGCAGAAATGGATAAAGAAAGGGATAAAGAGCTCTATGAATTAAAAGCAGACATTGATCCGTAGGATCTTTTAATGACTTATGGTTGAGTTTTTATTTTGCATGTGTTAATTAACCATCTGAGAAAACATAGTGAAAGAATGAGAAAAGAAGAGGAATTATGACAGACATATACACATTTGTAGATCTAAAATGAAATAAAAGACAACAAACCATAACACGCAGATTGATAACGGAGTTCGGCACAACTTTGTCTACGTCTCCGTGCCTTTTCTCTGTGGGGGAGGCTTTTTTATTTCTGTTCAAAATCTCAAAAGTACATCACTGCAATGCCAAATGGCTACAAGACTAATCTATTCATGTTCTTCCAGATCTCTAGAACCATGCAAAGAAAATGACACGCAAAACGGACGTCTGGAGCTCCTAGAAATGGTTCGACATCGTCTCCTCCTCAAAATATTCTCTACATCAAAATGGCTTTGGCTTGGCTTCTCCTCGGCATAACTCTGCTCTGAATGCCCCCAAAATGTTGTCCCCTAGCCTCAAATAGGCCTTGGTTATATAGCTGGGAAATTGGTTGCTCATCTCCAACTTCCTCCCAAAATTTAGGCTCCAAAACTACCCAATAACTCCCAAAAATGGATAAAAACCATTAAAAATAGGTTTAACATTAATTAAAAGACCAAAATCAGTTAAAAAAAAAACACTTTTTAAACTATAATAGGCGCTAGCCCCCTTCTCCTGGGCACGTTCTCCCTTTGGCGTGTTCATATGGATTCATATGGCCAAGCACTAGCCCAAAGGGCTAAGCGCTGGCCCCTCTCCATTCGGCGCTAGCTCCTGGTTTTGGTGGCATATCCATGGGACCTGGGGCTCAACCCATAACTCCCCGCTAACCCCCTGGTTCTGTTGTGTTCGCATAGGCCACGGGCCTAACCGTTAAACTTCCCCACGCTTTATGGTAATGGTCCATTGTATTGACTCTTGGTTGTATGGTGGGTCGTGCGGTATGCGTCAAGGGCTGGGGCTAAGCCCTGGCCCTTTTTCCCGCCGGTTAAAACTTCAACCAAACACAAATATTTAATGTGTTGTTTACATAATAGGTGCCACCCGCCGGTATGATGGTTAGCCCATCCCTACCAGTTCGTTGCGCTATGGGAGGTCACGGGTTTGATTCCCGACCAAGCCACAAAGTTTTACATATAACCACAACCAATCATGGGGGGGCACGTGGAAGACCTTGACTGGGCCACGTGGCACCTTTACAACCAACCAAAACATGCCACACATCAGTCATTGATTCGCCCACGTCACTTGCCACGTCAATCGCCATACTGTCCAGTCATCCTGCCACGTCAGCTGATGACATCACCCTTGCCATGTGTCACCCTTACAGTGGTGACACGTGTCACCTCTGGATTGGCCCAACTGACTGTCTATACATCCAAAACTTCCTGACATGTGTCACCTCCTAGAGTTTCCACGTCATTTGTACAGACCTTCCACGTCAGCGTACGGACTTGCCACGTCAGCGTCCGTACGGACTGTATGGACTGCACAGTCAACAATTTTTTTTTTCCTGTTTGCTTTATCATACAAAATGCGATATCTTCTCCATACGGAGCCCGTTTGACAAAGTAAATATACCACCAGAATCAAGAAGACGAGATGGACACAATGGCATAGGTTTTGTCGCATTCCGAGCCCTTTCATTTTTGAGCATTTTTCAAGCCCTATCAGGCTTCTGGATCCAATTTCGGATCAGACATAGAGAAGCTCGAACTGCGGATGCGGTAGGATAGGAGGAGGAGACGGATGCGCAAATTTCCCATGGAGAAGGCAAAAGCAAAATGGCCAGTCAAGCAGTTCATGGTCAGAGGACAGCGTAGGTGATGCAACAACCTCGTGACTACAAAAGCCAGCGTGGAGCCAACGCATGTGTTTTTAAACACATGACATATAAGCTTGATAACTTTTTGAATTTTCATTAAAGATGAAGCGCCAAACCTTCAAGGAAACATTTATGAAGGAGCGCCTGTTGTATTGTATCAGACCTCGAGCCTTACATTTTTGTCTGAAATAGATAGGAGGCATTTAATAGATTTAATGCAGGTATATAGGATTTTAATTCCATAATAGACAGTTTAGAGTTCGAGAGTGAAAATGGATATAGACACCCTCCTTTGTACATTGTAACATTAGCCAGCATTCAGAGAGGAGGAGAAGCAGAGAATTGTATGAAGAACACTCATGTACAGATTTGAATTAATAGAAGAGATTCTTGATTCAAACTCATGTCTGGTGTTGTTTCTCTGTGTATATTGTTTATGTGCTCATGAATGTTTGTTTTCTTGATATGCATTTGCTTTATATATGCTATGCATGAGATTTCATGTTTGAAACTTGAAGTCTGAGAGAGAATGAGTTTCAATTGTTTCTCTATCTGAGCCAGGAGATTCCTGCAAAGAGTGAAGTCAAATTCATCCACAAGGAGTGCGTTGATGAGGCTCGATGGTTTAACTTTTGTTCTTGGTTGCCCAGAAGCAGAAGTGGGTTGTTGAAGCCGTGCAAGGTGTGCGTAGGCTGAAGAAGAAGTCTTAGTTGTCAATCTGAGCAAAGGGATGTTGAAGACTGTTGTTGCAGAGAGTGCACAGAGTCTGAATGATTCAACACTTGAAAAGTCATTGAACGTCGAGTGCGAGGAGTGCTCACAGAGTCCCTCTGAAGGAGTCAGAGTGGAAAAGCTCAGAAGGTATAGAACCTTCGTGGTATTGTCAAAGGAAAGTACCGAGAGTTGTGCCTAGACGTTTCAAGAACAAGTTCCAAGCGCAGACTTTGAAGGGCCAAGTGTGAGAAGGAATACTTAGTCATTTTCAAGAAATCTCCGAAGAGGAGAAATCAAGGGTCAGGATTCGTAGGGAAGATTGCCGAAATTCCGACAGCGGTCAGATCTGGGAAAGATGCGCACGGTTTAAGGTTTAGTGTGCCAGGAAGGAACTAGAGCTCATTGAGACTCGACTCATCGGAGAATCGGAACTTTCGGAGCCAAGAGTCTTGTGTATGAAATAGTGAGTAGTGATTTTCCAAGAGGATCCGAGTCGTTGATCTTGGTAGGCACACGTGTCAAGGAGTCGAGAGAGATTGGGGTTCATCCCATCAGAGATTTGGGGTTTCTCGTGACAAGGAATTTGTGTAGGTTGGATTCACGATTTCGCGATACCCGATAGCGCGACGAGGAGTGGGTGACGTGGAGGAGAGCACCCACACGTGCATCGGGGTTCAGCATTTTAGATTTCTCGGTGAAGAGAGACTCACGACAACGGGAATCGTGATATCTGGATACGCGATTTCCCAATGGAGTTAAGGGCGAAGTGGAGGACAGGTGTCAGCAGGTCAACCCTCGCAGGGAGCCAATGCCAAGTGGCATCGACATATCGCGAACTTGAAGGTTCGTGAGTTGGAGCAGCAAGGGATTACACCAAAAGTTGTGAGGTCGCAAGAAGCAATATCATGTAAACCATTAGTTAGTGTGTGGGATCGCGAGGACGAGTGGAAGACAGGTGGCATCGGAGATCGGGAACCGGAGAATCGAGGAGGCAGATTCTCACGACACTATAAGTGTCGATTTCTCGACAGTTGAGAGTCCCGATAGAGTAGGATAAAGTCCGTATTGGTTGAGACAGTGGTTTCGGGAATCCACGAGGGGAATATCTCGATAAAATCAAGGGAGCCTTGGTGTTGAGCCACATCGGGTTTTGGATATTTGAAAGACCGATCTCGTGGGTACAGGACTCGCGGTCTTGCGAGGTCCGATTTCCCGATTTCAAGGAGGGAGATCACCATGAGCATTCTGTGGGTACAGAAAACTTCCGACAAGGGAGTTGAAGAGCATTTTAGCTCTTCGGGCCTAAGGAAAAGAAGGTCCTGGTGGGAGCAGGCGTGCCCTGGGGTGGCACATTTTGAGTCAGAGTTGTATCAGAGCGAGATTTCTTGTCTGTATATTTCAGGCGAGAGAGAAGAAGAAGAGAAGGAGCTTCTTGATACATATCAGAGCAGGTTATTCTTTGTTTTATATAGCAGAGGAGAAGAATTCACCATGCCGCATAGAAGAGAAAGATAGTCACCTGAACCCAAGGATAGGGAGGTGAGAAGAAGGGGCAGACCAGTAGCTAATCCAGAGATGGAGAGGCAGATATGAGATCTTCGAGCAAGGCTAGAAGATATGGAGGCAACGCAGAGACACACAGCTAATGCGGGAGATCTAAGTGACTCCGAAGGTGAAGCTGAAGCTGAACAACAAGGAGAATTTGTAGCTGAAGATGCAGCCAATGAGCGATTGATTAAAGCCATTGCCAGGATGAGTTCAAATACAAAAATGGACATTCCAACTTATGAAGGAAGTCTGGATGCAGAAGAGTTGTTGGATTGGATTAGAGATCTTGACACCTACTTCGATTACGAAGACATTGAAGAGGGAAAAAAGGTAAGGCATGCTGTCATGAAATTGAAAGGACATGCAACATTATGGTGGGAGAGCTTCAAGCAGATAGACGTTCCAAGGGAAAGCAAAAGATCAAAAGCTGGGATCGGATGATTGCGAAGATGAAAGCAAATTTCATCCCAATGGATTATCAAATCACACTATTCAGGAGGATGTAGAACCTGAGACAGAAGCTAATGACAGTTAAGGAATATATCGAGGAATTCTACAGGCTCAATATCAGAGCAGGTCATCGGGAGAGAGATGATGAAAAAGTAGCCAGGTACATGAACGGCTTAAGATACGATATCCAGGATGAGATGAGTATGACAACCATTAGAACGGTGGAGGATGCGTATCGAATGGCGTTGAAAGCTGAGGAAAATTTGAGTCGTAAGCCAACACAATGAGGCAGAGGCAGAAGTCAGCCCAAGGGTAAATTAGTTGCCCAGGATAAATACCAGAAGCCCAAGGAGGAGTGGAAGAGACCTCATGGAAAAGTTGAAAGAGGCGGAACCTCACAGCGAGGGCCACATGATGAACAGAGAAGGCAGCAAAATGATCAGCGAGGAGATTATGCTGATGCAAACACTCTTCCTCGTACTAGAGGTCGAGGTAGAGGAAGAGGTGGAGTCATCACATGCTACACATGTGGGAAGAATGGGCACAAAGCGGTTGATTGTCCTGATAGAAAGAAGGATGGAGGAGAAGCGCACATCGTCGAGGCACAAAGGCGAGCTGCTGAAGCAGAAGACGCAGAAGATGGAAGGTCGTTGATGATGTGTAAAGTTCTCTTAACACCCGAGAAGGAGGTGGAGGACACAACTCAGAGAAGCAGACTTTTCAGAATAGCATGTAAAACCAAAGACAGGAAGTGCAAAGTTATTGTGGATAGCGGAAGCACCGATAATCTCATTTCAACCGAGATGGTGGAGAAACTAGAGATGGAGATGACTGATCACCCGAGTCCATATAAAGTTTCATGGCTACAGAAAGGACATCAGGTGAGTGTCACTAAACAGTTCTTAGTTGACATTAAAATAGGAGGATATAATGACAAGATTTTATGTGATGTCATTCCTATGGATGTTTTCCATTTACTGCTGGGAAGACCATGACAGTATGGTAGAAATGTAATTCATGATGGGAAAATGAATACGTATACCCTGGAGAAGAATGAGAGAACACATATGTTACTTCTGATAAAAGATAAGGAGGTAAAGCCAGAAGTGAACAACAGGGTACTTCTCATGAGTGGGAAGGAGCTTCTTACAGAAGTTAAGAAGAAGGAAGATCCACAATTCTTTGTGGTCAGAAAACACAGAATCATTTTGACTAGCACAAGAGTGGATGATTTTCCGAAGAAATTCAGGAGCTACTTGAAGAGTTTGCTGATATAGTGGTGGATGAATTACCTCATTTGTTGCCTCCAATGAGGAGCATAAGTCATCACATAGACCTTGTACCGGGAGCTAGTTTTCCAAAAAAGGTTGTGTATAGGTTGACACCTCAGGAGAACGAGGAGGTTAAGAAGCAGGTCCAGGAGTTATTGGACAAGGGACTAGTCAGGGAAAGTTTGAGTCTATGTGTTGTTCCAACGGTACTCAGCCCAAAGAAAGATGGAGGATGGATAATGTGTACAGATTCCAAAGCCATTAACAAGATCACCATCAGGTATAGGTTCCCATTACCAAGAATGGATGACTTGATGGACTGTTTAAGTGGAGCCAATTTTTTTTCAAAGGTCGATTTGAAAAGCGGATACCATCAAATTCGCATGAGGGAAGGCGATGAGTGGAAGACAACCTTCAAAACCAAAGAAGGACTGTATGAATGGCTAGTCATGTCGTTTGGATTGATGAATGCGCCAAGTACATTCATGAGGCTAATGAATGAAGTGCTGAAGAAATTCATTGGTAAGTTTGTCATTGTTTATCTAGATGACATATTGATTTTCAGCAAAACTAAGGCAGAACATTTGAAGCATTTAGCTGCAGTAATGAGAAAGCTACAACATGAGAAGTTGTTGATCAATATGAGGAAATATTCATTTATGAAGACATAACTCATTTACTTGGGTTTTTTCATATCGAAAAATGAATTGAAGATGGATCCAAGTAAAGTGGATGTAATAAAGAATTGGCCATCACCAAGAAATGTTTCTGAGGTGATAATTTTTCATGGACTGGCGAGTTTCTACAGGAAATTCATCAGGAATTTCAGTGGAATCAGCACAGCGATGATGGACACAGTCAGGAAAAGACATAAATCTTTTCATTGGACTGAAGAGGCCGAGAAAAGCTTCAAACTGTTGAAGCGGAAGATCACAGAGCAACCAGTGTTGGTGTTTCCAGATTTCCGAGAAACATTTCAGGTGAAATGTGATGCAAGTGGCTTTGCCATAGGAGCGGTCTTGAGTCAGGATGACAGACCAATTGCTTATTTCAGTGAGACGCTGAATGAGGCAAAGGAAAAATACTCCACATATGACAAAGAATTTTATGCCATCATACAGGCATTGAAAAAATGTTGACACTATTTGATTCCAAGGGAATTCATTTTATATAGTGATAATCATGCATTGCAATATGTAACTTAGTAGGAGAAATTAAATCAGAGGCATGTTAAATGGGTAGAATACATGCATAATTTTACATTTGTTATCAAACATATTTCAGGTACTGCTAACAAAGTGGCTGATGCTTTGAGCAGGAAATGTTTGTTGTTGCAGGAGTTCAAAGTCAAGACTTTAGGCTTTGATGATCTCAGGGAGATGTACACAGGTGATGCAGATTTTGCAGAGGCGTATGGAACAGCTGAGAACCTAGTTCTCAGAGACAGAAGTCAGTGGATAGATTACATGATCCAAGATGGCTTGTTGTTTAGAGGAAATCAATTATGTATTCCAAATTGCTCCATGAGGGAGTACTTGTTGAAAGAAAAGCACAACGGAGGCTTACCAGGGCACTTTGGCCATGACAAGACATTCGCGAAGCTGAGCGAATCATACTTTTGGCTAGGGATGTGGATAGAAGTTAAAAGGTTTGTTGACAGATGTAGAATTTGCCAACATTCTAAGGGAAGAAAGAAGAATGTAGGTGTTTATCAACCATTACCCATACCAGAAAGGCCATGGGAGGCGATCAGCATGGATTTCGTACTAGGATTGCCAAGGATGCAAAGAGGACATGATTCCATCTTTGTGGTAGTTGACAAGTTTTCAAAGATGGCACATTTTATCTCGTGTAAGAAGACCAACGATGTGACTCACATCAGAAATTTATTTTTCAAGGAGGTTGTTAGACTTCATGGACTGCCGAAAAGCATAGTTTCGGACAAGGATACCAAATTCATTGGACATTTCTGAAGGACACACTGGAAGAAGATGGGAACTAACTTAATGTTTAGTTCTACCTATCATCCACAGACAGATGGGCAGACATAAGTGGTCAACAGAAGTCTAGGGGACTTGCTGAGGAGTTTAGTGATGGAACATCACAGCAGCTGGGATAGCGTATTTCCACAAGCAGAATTCGCTTAGAATGATTCGGTGAATCGAAGCACAGGGAAAATTTCATTTGAGATAGTATACGATAGACAGCCAAAAGGTGTTTCGGAGCTGAGGGATTCAGAACAAATAATGACTCAGAGCGCAAGCGCTAAAGAATTCGTTGAGGTGATGGAGGATCTTCACAGTAGGGTGAAGCAATGACTGACAGAATCGAACCAGGAGTACAAGCGCAAAGCGGATCAACATCGGAGACAACTTCAATTTGAGGTAGGTGATCTAGTTCTAGCACATCTAAGGAAGGAAAGGTTCCCAAGGGGAACATATAATAAGCTGAAAATGAAGAAAATTGGGCCATGCAGAGTCCTAAAGAAATTGGGAGAAAATGCTTACGAGATTGAATTGTCGAATGAGATTGGAATATCTCCGACATTCAATGTCTCAGACTTATATCCCTATAAGGCTAAGGAAGCAGGAGCTAAGAGTGATGAACAACTAGATGTTCAGTGGCAGAAGCAGATGTCGATTGCAGAAAAGCCACAGATGGAGCGTATACTCGACAAGAGGGTGAGAAAAAAGACTAGGCGAAAGTAGTATTTCGAGTATCTAGTGAAATGGAAGAACCATCCAGTGGAGGATGCTAGCTGGGAGTCAGAAGAAGTGATTTAGAGGCATGGACAGATTGTGCAGGAGCTCATGGATAGGAGCCCATGAAATCTTTCAAGCAGGGGAGTATGATGCAGGGGCATTGCAACTACAAAAACCAACGTGGAGCCAGTGCATGTGTTTTTAAACACATGACATATAAGCTTGATAAATTTTTTAATTTTCATTAAAGATGAAGTGCCAAACCTTCAAGGAAACATTTATGAAGGAGCGCCTGTTGTATTGTATCAGACCTCGAGCCTTACGCTCTTGTCTGAAATAGATAGGAGGCATTTAATAGATTTAATGCTGGTAGATAGGATTTTAATTCCAGAATAGACAGTTTAGAGTTAGAGAGGGAAAAAGGATATAGACACCCTCCTTTGTACATTGTAACATTAGCCAGCATTCAGAGAGGAGGAGAAGAAGAGAATTGTATGAAGAACACTCATGTACAGATTTGAATTAATAGAAGAGAGTCTTGATTCAAACTCATGTCTGGTGTTGTTTCTCTGTGTATATTGTTTATGTGCTCATGAATGTTTGTTTTCTTGATATGCATTTTCTTTGTATATGCTGTGCATGAGATTTCATGTTTGAAACTTGAAGTCTGAGAGAGAATGAGTTTCAATTGTTTCTCTATCTGAGCCAAGAGATTCCTGCAAAGAGTGCAGTTGAATTCATCTGCAAGGAGTGCGTTGATGAGGCTCGATGGTTTAACTTTTGTTCTTGGTTGCCCAGAAGTAGAAGTGGGTTGTTGAAGCCGTGCAAGGTGTGCACAGGATGAAGAAGAAGTCTTAGTTGTCAATCTGAGCAAAGGGAAGTTGAAGACTATTGCTGCAGAGAGTGCACAGAGTCTGAAGGATTCAACACTTGAAAAGTCATTGAATGTCGAGCGCGAGCAGTGCACGCAGAGTCCCTCTGAAGGAGTCAGAGTGGAAAAGCTCAGAAGGTATAGCACCTTCATTTTATTTTCAAAGGAAAGCACCGAGAGTTGTGCCTGGACGTTTCAAGAATGAGTTCCAAGCGTAGACTTTGAAGGGCCAAGTGTGAGAAGGAATACTTAGTCATTTTCGAGAAATCTCCGAAGAGGAGAAATCAAGGGTCAGGATTCGTAGGGAAGATTGGCGAAATCCTGACAGCGATCAGATCTGGGAAAGATGCACACGATTTAAGCTTTAGCGTGCCAGGAAGGAACTAGAGCTCATTAAGACTCGGCTCATCGGAGAATCGGAACTTCCGGAGCCAAGAGTCTTGTGTATGAAATCCCGAGTAGCGATTTCCCGAGAGGATCCGAGCCGTCGATCTTGGCAGGCACACATGTCAAGGAGTCGGGAGCGATCGGGGTTCATCCCATCGAGGATTCGGGGTTTCCCGTGACAAGGAATTTGTGTAGGTTGGATTTGCGATTTCACGATACCCGATAGC
Source organism: Picea glauca (assembly GCA_000966675.3). Classification (NCBI taxonomy): domain Eukaryota; kingdom Viridiplantae; phylum Streptophyta; class Pinopsida; order Pinales; family Pinaceae; genus Picea; species Picea glauca. The sequence continues at coordinate 770,240 of JZKD02S1852640.1, forward strand.
GCGACGAGGAGTGGGTGACGTGGAGGAGAGCGCCTGCACGTGCATCGGGGTTCGGCATTTTGGAGTTCTCGGTGACGAGAGACTCATGACAACGGGAATCGCGATATCCCGATACGCGATTTCCTGACGGAGTTAAGGGCGAAGTGGAGGACAGGTGTCGGTAGGTCAACCCTCGTAGGGAGCCAACGCCAAGTGGCATTGACATATCGTGAACTCGAAGGTTCGTGAGTTGGAGCAGCAAGGGATTACACCAAAAGTTGTGAGGTCACGAGAAGCGATATCATGTAAACCATCAGTTAGCGTGTGGGATCGCGAGGACGAGTGGAAGACAGGTGGCATCGAAGATCAGGAATCGGAGAATCGAGGAGGCAGATTCTCACGACACTATAAGTGTCGATTTCCCGATAGCTGAGAGTCCCGATAGAGTAGGATAAAGTCCGCATTGGCCGAGACAGTGGTTTTGGGAATCCATGAGGGGAATCTCCCGATAAAAGCAAGGGAGCCTTTGTGTTGAGCCACATCAGGTTTCGGAGATTTGAAAGACCGATCTCGTGGGTACAAGACTCACGGTCTTGCGAGGTCTGATTTCCCGATTTCAAGGAGGGAGATCACCACGAGCATTCTGTGGGTATAGAAAACTTCCGACAAGGGAGTTGAAGAGCATTTTAGCTCTTCGGGCCTAAGGAAAAAAAGGTCCTGGTGGGAGCAGGTGTTCCCTGGGGTGGTGCGTTTGCATCAGTAGGCTATTGAGAAAGTGGTTGAGGCTTGTTGAAAACTTCAAGGCCACAGAGGAAAAGGTGATTTATGACTGTAAACCGGAGACTAGAAAATTTCTCAGTGAAGAAAATGAATGGGGATCAACTAAGGATCTCTGGAACTGCCAGGAGGGCAGAGTAGAAATTCCAGTTTTCTAGGTGGGAAAGGGAACAAGGTTGAGATCACTGTGGGATCTCACAGACTGTCAGGAGGACAGTGAGGGAATTTTGCATTTCCAGCTGGGCAATGATCAAAGATCGCTGCAGGATCTCAAAGACTGCCAGGACGGCAGCGAGAATGTATCATATTGCTAGGAGGGCAGAGATGAGTGTTTGAGACTGTCTAAAAGTCTCATGGAATCGGAGGTGAGTTCGATTCAGCGAGTGCTAATGAAGATGGGATTGGGGTATCTCATAGTCTACCAGGAAGGCAGCGGAAGCATCCCATATTGCCAGATGGGCAGGGATGAGCAGGGGAAATTTGATCAGCTAGAGGAGCTAACCGAGAAGATGAGACTGTTTGAGGGTCTCATAAATTCAGAGATGAGTTTGGATCAATAGGCATAGCTGAACAAGGAGGAATATCAGGATAATATTCTGATGATTGGGGGAATTGGAATATTCCTACCATTTTCCCAGGAGGAGGCAGAAATTTGTGTTGCAGGTACAACAATAGCTGAATAACAGTCACAACTGACAATGACTATCAGAAAAGAAGAAAAATTGGAGCAGGTTTTGGAAGCTGCCCAAAAAGGAAAAGAGAGGGAGCATTCTGAGGAATGGCTCAATGAATTCAGCTAGGAAGCTGAGGAAGCTGTAGCATTGGAGCTGACAACAAAAGAAGCAGAAGAGGAAGATGAGCATTCCGAGGAATGGCTCAACATTTTCAGCCAAGACGCTGAAAAGACTACAACAGGGGAGTTTGCAGCAGAAAAAGAAGGGGAAGATAGCATTTGTTTTGTTGATATGTGGGAACATATAGAAGCCCTGGAAGAGAGGGTGAAGGTGCAGAACATGCACATCCAACAGGTAAAGTTGGAAACTGATGAAGGAGGCATCGGAGATCATGATGATCTGCTCCGGTGCCAAAAAAATTTGCAGCTGAGGAGACTGCAAAAACAGAACCAGCCATGGGAACGACTGGACGAAGTGATCAGAGAGATCATGGAGCTGATGATCCGATCAACATACACTGCCAACAGGGAGAGGCTGAGCATAAAAGCAACAACAGCAGCAGCAGTGCAGAAGTAGCAACAACAACAACATAATGGAGTAGATGGAAAGCTCCAAAGACTTATTTGGGATCCAGGAGGATTCCAACAGCTCATAAGAGAAGCGCATGAGTAGGAGCTCATGATTTTGCAGCTGAGGAGATTGATGCGAGAGCATCTCTCCACGTCATCCAGCCAACCAGCCAGCCACGCCGAGCGTATGCATTCAAAGCTAAAGAGAGAGGCGCAACCTCATTTGAATTTGAAATTTAATGTAATTAATGAGTTTAGGCTGGTGAGCCATAGAAGCCGTGCCTTTGAGCAGGCGTTAGGTAGATCGGCTTTAATGCCAGATCAACTGAGATCTAGATCCATGCGCTGGACTAGACAACCATTGAATGTAATTTATTAGAGTAGGTAGACCTGGAGGGAAGCGCTCGATTGAGCCCTCGGGTAAAAGAGATTTTTGATATCTCATTTTGAGTTAGTGAGCTAGGAGATGAATAGATGAGAAGAGCCAAGGAGAGCTCAAGAACACCATTGTAATATACAAGCATTTTCTATTTCTTAATAAAAATAGAAGCAGTCTTTCCTGCATGAAATCTATGATATATGCATGTCTGTGAGTGTTCATTATATGTTGTATTTGTGTGTTGTTATCACGCAATTGCAGGGGATGTGTGATTTCAGTTGAGGGTATTTGACGTTTCACGCGAGGAGGGCATGACAGAGTGTTGTGGACTCTGAATACCGGTGCACAGAGGCACTTCTGAATGCTGCGGAGTTCAGACAAAGGTGTGCTGAGGCACAAGAGCTGGAGTCAACAACTCAGGAGGAATACCTTAGGGTTGTTGAATACCTTGGAGGTAGGGCTGTGTATGAGAACACAGTTGCAGATAGAATTGTGGAGGATTATGTGAGGCTTTGCCAAGTGGGCATTGAGCATATGCACTGCGGTGCATTTGTGGAAGAACTCTGTTGAGAGTTGGAGAAGGGAACATAATCACTTAGGATTCTGGAAGGCTCTGCCAGGTGGGCATTGAGCCAGTGCAAGGAGTGCACAGAAGACAAAATTGTTGAACGTTCTTTGGAGAAGATACTCCGCCGGGAGGGCGTCAAGTAAGTGTGAAGATAGGCACAGGAAGAAGGAAAGAACTCTTTGAGTTCTAGAGCTGAAAGAAGAGTCCACTGAGGTAATTTTAGTGGGTTGTTGAACACCCAGAAAGACTCGGCAAGATGGTTCCTTGAGCAGGAAGCCAGGAAGGCAATTTATTCTCCATCTAAGGGAGAAGGAAGAAAGGACAAAATCCCCCAAGGGGTCTGAGTGTTTGTAGAAGCTGAGGAGGGACAGCACAAGTGTGTGTTTGATGAGACTCTGTAAGGAGAGTAGAAGTTGAAGGATCCTCCAAGGATTCAAAGATAAAAGCTCAGGAGGGCCAGCGTTCTCATACGCGCAACAGAACTCACAGTCGTGGAGTTTGCGGAGACAAAGCAAAGGTCGAGCCCTTTGAGAGGGTGAATTTCTCCCAAGGTTGGGAAGAAAGTGCATAAGTTCAAGAGGAACAACAATGACTGTTGGATTGGCAGAGAAAATAAATCCTGGACCGTTACAATTCTACGTTTAGGAGGCATAGAGGAGAAGCGCATGGGAGAATTGATCTGAGCCATCAGATTGTGAACAAGATCGTCGACATCCATCAGATCTGCTAGAGTAGCGAGGAGATTACAGCCACACCAGGAGTTAAGCTCAAAGGATCGTGAGCTGTCGGATCAGCATTGGATACTCGTCAAACATTAGATTTTGAAAGAGTTTCACTAGGGCTAAGCCCTAGTGAGTAGAGGGAAGGTTCCATAGGAATCATCGGGATATTTGAGCCATCGGGGTTTCAAAGTTCCTAAAGTTCGAGGTATTTCTAGTCTCGAAACACTGGAGAGATTCTAGCCATTGATCTCGGCAGGACACGCATCAGACATCCGGAGAGGAGTTGGGGTTTGACACATCGTGAAATCCGACAGTGAAGAACTCACAGCATCAGGAATAATGATCGCGCGATGTTCGATAGAGGGATGAGGGGACAGTGACGTGGAGGAGTCAGTTCTCACGTGCATCGGGGATCGGTGTATCGGGATTCTTGGTGATGTGAGAACCATTGCAGGAAGGGTCGCGAAACTCTGAATCGCGACATTGGATCAGGGTCATCCATCTCTGGAGGACACGTGGAGAAAATCCAAGCCATCAGGGAAGGCCCCGATAGGGAGGTCATTCATCAACATCAGGAAACCGGCAATACTGGGGACAAAGAGTCCATACTCTTTGATATTGCACTAGGGAAACCCCGATGGGAGGATTAACCACGGTCATAGGGATTGGTCATATGAGCGGGAGCTGATCCGGGAGGGCCAGCACATGAAGGAGCACATCGGGGATCGGAGGATAGAGAGTCCAGGGGGACGTATGCATATTGACATCGCAAACCCCAAAACCCCGATGGGAAGCTATATGACTGCGGTCATATGGTTGGTCGTCACATGGACCACGGTATAGCCAGAAAGGGCTAAGACCAAGAAGGAGTGTGTCGGGGATCAGAGGATCGAGGATCCTGAGGACTCAGAGTCTATACACTTCTCTCTCGCGAAGTCCGAAGTCCCGATACGGGAGAATATTGTGGTCATATGGACCGGGAGGTCTAGATGAGAGGCGTCATCGCAGATCGGGAGTCGGGGATCTATGAGGTACGCTGTCTACAACAACGCAGATGCTGAATTTCCGATGACAGATATTTTTGATAGGAACAGGAAGGCATTGGCATTGAACCACATCGGGTTTCAGGGAATTGAAAAACCTGAATCCGTGACTGTAGGACTCGCGATACCGCGAAGTTCGATTTCCCAATTTGGATAGGGGATTCATAAAGAGAATTTCTGTGGGTGCAAAAAAATCCCGATAGGGGATTTGAAGATCTTTTTCAGTTCTTCGGGCCAAGAGAGGAGAAGGTCCTGTGAGCGGGCAAGGAGTTGTAGGTATAGGTTCATTATTCGCCTGCATCACCTTGTGCAAAGAATCTCCATTCATATTAATGCCCATAGTTTGGAGTGGGGGGTCCATGTAGATCTGAGAGTAGGTGTTGGAAGCCACTTTTGATAGAGTAGTATAAGTTTCCCTAACATATTTCATCGGGTGAATTAGAATTGATGGGGGCACAATCAACTAATGTATGGTACAAGTTAGGAACTAAATATTACAAGTGGGGGGGAGGGTGGAGAAGTTTCCATCCAATCCATTTCCCATTTTCTATCCATTGTGATAAATCTTCTAGTTTTATGAGTCCTTGTTGAGTGCTCTAGTCCCTAAGTGTATGTAGTTCCTTGAAATCTCCCAAGGGATATTTTCTCATTATGTTGTTTGTCCATATGTTTACTATAGCTCCATTCCTTGGGTACCAAGAGATTTTGGATTGAATAAAAGGGGTTTCTTCTTTGATCAATTTCCATAGGGAGGATCCTTTTATGTTTTGGAGTGGTGTGTCTACAAAATGGTTCGTAGATGTTATAAGATATATCTATATTATGCCTTTTCTCCATAATTATGATTGACATGTTACTAATATCCATACAAGTTTTGTCCCTAGGGATATATTCATAAATGAGAGATCTTTTATTTCAAGTCCTCCCCTTTCTAGGGGCTCACAAACCGTACTCCAGTTAATCATATGGAAAAAAAAAATTATTTGTTTTAACTATTTCCCAAAGGAAGCTCCTAATGCTTCTAGATAATTTTTTGATTATTCCTTTGGATGCTAGAAGGGTTGGACAATGAAAAATGGTTAAATAAGAAAGGGATTATTTGATGAGAAAAATTTTACCTATAGGGTTGAGCTAGCGGGCTCCCAAACTTTGAATTCTCTTTAGAATTTTTTGAAGGAATTCATTCTAGACCTATGAGGAGGGGATTTTTAGGGAGATTGGTATGCCTAGATATTTGAATGATGACTAGTGTTCTACCACCTGAAATACAAGGGCCCTTGATATTGTGGTTGGGATAGTTTTTTTTAGGTTCCATCCATAGATTTGACTGTTTGTATTGTTTATTTGACCTCCTTAAGTCGAGAGAAATTGATCTAATATTTTCTTGAATCTTTTGACTGTTATGGTGGATGATTCCCTAAGGAGTAACATATTTTTTGAAAAATAAGAATGATTGATTCCCTTGATTCCTCTTTCTAGTTGTAGACTAGGAATATGTTCCAAACGTTACTCGTCTTCCAACTTTCTACTTAGGTATTTCACCATAATGATGTAGAGGGAGGGATAAAGGGGACAACCCTACCAAATTCCACTACTTGATTGGAAAAATCGAGTTGGTTTTCCAATGATCATTGGAGAAATCCATGGCAAGCTGTTACACATTATTTTCGTCATCCCTATGACCGTTAATGATGTAAACTTGTCTCTAGTCTTCAGAGGAGTCAGTGACCTAAGTTCCTAAAGAAAGAAGGGAGAAGAACTTTTCCTGAGAAAAGAAGTTGCATTTTCCTTTATGAAAACCCTATTAAAGATGATTTTCACATGTTGCACTATGGCTAGGGTGTGAGAATGCTTGATTCTTGCAGGCTGCACCATATCTAGGTTGCAAGAGGTTCGCAGGTTTCTCTATAAGTAGGGTGCGAGAATGCTCATATGTGGGAAAAACGAGCATCTTCTCTATGCTTCTAGAAGGAGAAAATTCCATGGTGATGTCGCATCCTAATGGCTTGGATCTTACTCACTTTCATGATTTGGTGGGATCATCCTAACCTCCTCACATTATCCTCTTCAGATTATAAAAGGAGAGGAGATCTCATGGAGAAAGTTGGCTTGGATGAGATTATCTTTTGAGCTTTTGATTTTGGAGCTTGGAATGGATTGAGCTTTGGAAATTATTAGCTTGGTTAGATGAGCCATTTTGTCAAGATAGATTGTGAATATTATCAGATCTATGCTCTCAGAATTCTTGCAGTGGAAGTGTGTGGGGAATGAAGGACAGTTGGAAGGGACCTTACGACATCAAGGCCATGGTTGTAATATCTCTTTCACATTTAATATGATACAATAATATGATTCTTTCCTATAAAGCTTNTTGTGTTTTATTGTATGATTCCTTGATCACATACATAGGTTTATATTGAGTTTATGCTATTACTATCACTTTGGTTGGTTGTGTTCTTTTGCAGGTTCATCATTGTATGAGCATTGGAATAGAGCTAGGATGGCGATGGTGAGAGGAAGTGATGTTTAAAAGTTATGTCACCTATCCCTCTTTAGTTAGTAAATTCAATATGTAAAACTTAAGGAATGCGTCATGTTCTGGTGTGTTTTGTTCTAGATCTAGGTGGATCTAGGGAGATCATTTAGTGTTCGCACCTACCAATTTATCCAATAACAAAATTGGTGAGTCCACTGGGGAATGAATTGTTTCCTGGTTAGTCTAGTTTCCCTTGCTTTGATTACTTGTTTTCTGGTTTCTGGGTCTGTGGGAGATCCATCCAGCCTCTCTGGATCTGAAAGTTCACTTATACTCTTTGTCCTTTTTCCAAATTCCTTTTGATTACAAACATTCCTGCACTTCACCTGTATACAGCTTGCAAAAAACTTTGATTTTCGCACCCCACTGTTTAAAAGAGTGGAACCTTTTCACACCCTACCCTTTGCTAGCCTGCGAAAACTATTGATTTTTGCACTGTAATATACTATTGGCTTGCGAACTTGTTTGTAAATTTATTTTTGGATTGGGTCTTGTTATCTTTTGATGCCTAGTTTTTCTTTGCTCAGCTGGATTGAACTTTTGAAGCCTTTGTTGATATGCTTACAGTCTGCTTGATATTCTTTGAGTTGATTTTATCCATCTTTGCTTTGTTTGGTTTTGAAGGATTAGTCTCTTGCTTTGAGTTTCTTTCAATTACAAAGTGTGTGTTTTCTTTAGAATTGTTTAGGGAAAGATCAGATTTCTTCTGAATAGTTCTCTTTAAAAGAAAACTTTTAGTTTGGGTTTTTTTGTTTTAAGAAAGTTCATTATTTCTTTTAGTGAAATTTTTTAAACAAAAAGACTTAATTTCTTGCTTTATATTAGATTGGGGGCATCCTTGCATTTGAAGTAGATAAATTGCATGATTCTTGGCATTTTTTATCTTAAATTCTGAATTGTGCATTGGTGTATAGTCTCTTTTTCTCATTTCTTGAAAATCTTTATATTGATGAGTTTAATAAATTTTGGGATGTTGTGCATCTGGGAATGATAAATGTTTTCTCCTGCTCGTAGCATAGCTTTCATTGAAATAGAAATATTGCATCTTCGTCTCTTTGCATAAATTTCGAGTCGGTCAGAACACCATATTGTCCACGCCATTTTCCACTTGTGTAAAAAAAACCATAAAATAAAGCACTTATAAAAATTGATTAGACATTTTTATATTTTCTGGTAGAAACCCTACATTAGATTAGTCGTAGGGATTTGGAATAGGTGTGAAATATAACTTTCCAAAGCTGCAAACAAACATAGTATCTTGTGATAGGGAGAATTAAATCCACTTAATACATTTTTTCATGGGAAGCCCTTCTAACACAAGGGTCAATCACGAGGTCACATTGAGACTGGTAGAGTTACTCACCCTTCTTTGTTGGTCTTGGTGTAGAGATTACATGTATTATGGGGGTCGCTTGAGAGGTATACCCACAATGATGAGTGGAAGCCTTTCAAGTTGATTTCAGGCTAGATACCCTACCCTTGCGCGTGGATTGGACTGTCAACTGTTTCCCCGGGAATCACTGTAGTGATTGGTAACCTTAGTGGACTATCTCTTTAGGGTCTTTACACAAGGTGACTGTGGAGGGGCAAGTCTTCATGGTACCTAGAATCGATGTTGGCCAAAATCACTCGGGCTCCTCGGAGGGTATACCCATGATTATGTGTGGGATCTTGCACTAGGGTGTAAGTCTGTTAAGTAGGTCATCAACATAACTTTTCCACCCGCTCTATCTCATCCCCTTCTTACTTTGTTCCAACGATGTTGTATTTCATCACCAACTAGTGAACTCATTGTGAGAAGGTTTTTTTTGCTTGCTTTCTTACTAGATTTTTAGCGTGTGCTACTTGTTTTATCTAGCAGACTCTAGGTTGGATCTTTGTTTTAATGGCGTTAGTTCCCGAAATGACCAATGAAGGAACTCCTGCTCCAGGGGAACCTTTTGTTTTTCCTTCTCATGGAAACATTGGACCTCCTCACATCGCTACTTTGAGCTTTCTTGGTCTCACAATTGGATTACCATTATGGTTGTTTTCTACTTAGGTAATCATGAATGCAGTAAGTGCTTCGATCGTAAGCACTTCTCCCCAATAAAATCAACCTCATGTTGATCCTTCACCGTCTTCACCAATAAGATCTTCTTCGCCTTCTTCACTTGCAAGGTCTTCTTCCATTTCATCTTCTTCGCCGAGTGAAAGATCTCAAGCTAGCAACTTGGTGGATAAGAAGAAGAAGAAATGAAAGAAAAAGAAGAAGAAAAATAAGCAAGGATCCAAACTTCCAACCACCGCCAAACATGTTGGAAAACAACCAGTTATTGTTAATCATGATGGGAGTGTTGATGATGTCAAGATCACCCAAACAACCTGTAATCCCAAGTACCCTTGCAGGATTTGTAAGGGTAGCCATCTTCTTAAGGATTTCCCTGGTCTACGCAAGGTTATAGAAGTATGGTCTACACACCCTGACCAACCCATGTCATTAGCCTCTGAACAACATGTTGATGACCTCCCTTTAACTAGTCACGATACCGTTGGGAAAAAGAAAATTAGAGTCAAGTTCTTGTGTATTTTATGCAAAGGGAGTCATCTAACTCACCTTTTCCCTCGTATGGACAAAGTCTCGAAATTATTGGAAGACATGACTGTTTCAAAGCCTCAACTTCTAGCTACTTATCGTAAGTTTTCTCTCAACCCCCCTGTAGTTTATGGAATGATCACTCTGAAACTGTCGCCGATCAATCTGAATGATCATGTCGTCAATCTGGTCAAGTCCTTAATTGAACCAATTGTCAAAGTGGTTGATCCAATACCATCCTCGGTCAATCCTGCTCTCCCCTCAGAGAGTGAAACTAAAGCGGTCGATCCGATCTCATCCTCGATCGATCCTACTCTCCCGTTAGAGAGTGTCAACCAAGTGGTCGATATGTTTCCACCTGTCGACCCCATTCTCCCCTTGGAGAATGCAACCCACATGGTCGATCTGATCTCGTCATCGATCGATCCTACTATCCCGCTAGAGAGTAAACTTGATACTGCCCACATTTTCTCGTTGATACAGACTCTGTCATGTCGGGGGGTATTCCCCCTTCTCCCGTGAAACTCCCTGCAAGTAATGAGGTCGTCCTTTTTAATTGGGGTGTGCTAACTGTACCTCTTCTTCCCTCTCACATTCCTTTCCATATTACAGTGCAAGTTTGTGGTTGGGATGTTCCTCAGACGTTGATAGATGAAGGTGCGTCCATTAGCATTTTGTCCTCTTTTTCTTGGAAAGCTTTGGGTTCTCCTCAGCTTGCCCCGGTTACACATAATTTGTTATATTTTAACAGAAGAACCAATCAACCTTTAGGGACCCTTCCTCAGTTTCCTATAACTTTGGGAGGGAAAACTGTCTTTTTGATGTCATGGTCGTCCAAGACCCCTTGGACTTTTCTTTACTCCTTGGGTGAGATTATGTCTATGCCATGAAATCTATTGTGTCTACTCTTTTTCGTGTGATATCTTTCCCTCACGATGAATGAGTTGTGATTGTTGATCAACTTTCATTCATTGACCTTGCCTAGAATTTCCTCCTTGAACTTCTGATGACTTAGATCCAGTAGTTAGCATGGTGATCTCTTCGATAGGGTTGTTACAACTTGATCTCTTTACTCCTGTCACGACCCTCGACATGGTGTCCTTCCAGAGTGTGTTTCTTCCTTCCAATGAAGACCTCTTGGAAGCCATGACCAAGTTTTGTCCCTTGACATGGTGTCCTTCCAGAGTGTGTTGCTTCCTTCCAGTGAGGACCTCTTGGAAGCCATGACCGAGTTTTGTCCCTTGACATGGTGTCCTTCTGGAGTATTTTCCTCTTGGAATCCATGATCAAGCAGACTTCAAGGATAGTTTTTCATCTCTGAGGCAACCTCGTTAAAAAATGAAACATAGGTCTTTGAGCATGGTTTTCTGATTTCAAGATCATTAAAAAATGAAACCACTTACGAGGATAGTTTTTCGTCTCTGTGGCAACCTTGTTAAAAAATGAAACAGAGGTTATGAGCATAGTTCTTCTTTCTGTGTCAAGCTCATTAAAAAATGAAATAGTTTTCCCCCTCTCTATTTGAGTCAAGTCCTTCATCTAGTATTTGAAGCTTCATTTCATTCTCCTTGCAGTTGGATGAAACAAAGCTTGGGGTACATTTGGCTACAGCCTGTGGAGTTCATGATGAAGTTAAATTGCTAGCTTCTTAAGCTGGGGGCTAAGTACCAACCATCCCTGTGTTATGCATTGGGAAGTTGCAAGCATAGTTTTCTATGGTTCAAGCTTGTGTAAAAATGAAACCACTTACCTCAAGCAAAGTTTCCTCTGGTTCAAGCTTGCGTAAAAATGAAACTAGGTCCAAGCATAGTTTTGTTTTGTTTTAAAGATTGCGTAAAATGAAAACAATCCCGAGCTTAGTCTTTGTTCTTTCTCAAGCTCGTAAATACATGAGAATAAGTTACCAAGTTTAGTATTTGTTCTTTCTCATGCTCATAAATAAATGAGAATGTAACTGAGTATACTTTTATCACTTTTTCAGACTCATAAAGGTTATACAAAAAAGGAACCCCCGGGAGTTTCCTTTAAGCACTTTTTAGACTCTCTAAACATGAAAAGATTGTCAAGCGATCTTGTTCTTTTCACACTCATAAAAGTATTTGAAGAAAACGTTTGGTGGGCGATAGTTTATCACTTTTTCGGTCCTATCAAACTACTTTATGAAAAAGGAACTGGGAGAGTTCTCTTTAAGTGTTTTTCAGACTCTATAAACATGAAAAACCCCCGAGTTTTCTATCTTTGGACTCATTAAACAAACATCGAAAGACCCATATGGGACCAAACCAATCCTTCCTAGGGTTCGTTAAACATACTCTGAGGGACTCATCCAAAGGATGAGCTTACATTACAAGCATATGTTATCCTCCTCAAGATTGCGGAAAAATAAAGAGGTACTCGCCAGAAATGGCGGGGGGAAAATTTGGAAAGAAATGTATCTAAACCTGTATTATGTGGAAGAGTCATTTTTGAACATGACACCTTTTCACTCACCTTGTGTCTAGGCTGGAAAATCTGCTCGTCTCTTGGTCATACTCCTTTATAAGATTACAAATTGGTATGTGATCCCTGTTATTGAGTTAGTATTTTCCAAGACAATTTTCATGTCATCAATATGTTCAAAGAGAAGTTCAACCTGAAAAGCCTTCTATTGCGTCGACCATCTCTGTAGTCTTTAAGAATTTTGTTGCGTTGGCCATCCCTAAGTCAGTCATGAATCACTTGTTACTCTGATCTACATCAAATCTTGTTACTTGTTTTGTGTCATTGATGGGGGATACATTAAGGCTCTCCTATGACAAGTCTTTTCCTATCGACTTCAACTCATTATCCAGGAATTAGACATAGAAACCAATTGGTACCTTGGAACTTGCATGCCTCAATAGTAGGTTTCCTCACTTTCGACAATGGGTTTTCATTATCGACCCCTAATCGGGAGATTCCACCAAGTGTTCGACTTCAGCTCATTAACTCACATTCATTGGATTGCACTAGAGTACCTTGGGAGTCATTGACATTAATGGTGATTTCCCTCTCACTTGTTAACGGTTCTCATCATTGACCGGTAATCAAGTGGTTTCTACCATGTTCGACTTCAACACATGTATTCGCATGGTTAGATTTGTACATAGAGTGGCGAAGATGAAGACTGTGGATATTTTCTGATAGATCCAGGTTGCGTTGGAGTATATTCAGTGTACTGTTACATAGATCCACATTGTATGTTTGGTGGCATGTTCAAATTTGAGTCCTTAACACATAGGTCCACAGTGTATTTTTGGTGGCTATGTTCAAATTTGAGTCATATTGGCATGGATCTACAGTGTATTTTTGGTGGCCATGAGCTGTCTTACTTGACATGGATCTTTGCATGTCAACATTTATGCTTTGAGTCATTTGTATTCTGAGAATGGGAATGCCTACCTTAGTAATGATATATTATTGTACTGTATTTCCTTGTTTGTTGGCAAGTTTTCGACCGATTGTTCCTTGTTCCCGACACACACTCGACAAAGTATTTTAGCTATCACTCTATTCTAACATCATACTTTGGGGGGCTCTCTGTTACACATTATTTTCGTCATCCCTATGACCATTAATGATGTAAACCTATCTGTAGTCTTCAGAGGGGTTAGTGGCCTGAGTTCCTAAAGAAAGAAGGGAGAATAACTTTTCCTGAGAAAAGAAGTTGCATTTTCCTTTATGAAAACCCTATTAAAGATGATTTTTGCATGCTGCACTATGGCTAGGGTGCGAAAATGCTTGATTCTCATAGGTTGCACCATATATGGGTTGCGAGAGGTTCGCAAGTTGCTCTATAAGCAGGGTGAGAGAATGCTCATACATGGGAAAAATGAGCATCTTCTCGATGCTTCTAGAAGGATGAACTTCCATGGTGAGGTGCCATTCGAATGGTTTGGATCTTACTCACTTTCATGATTTGGTGGGATCATCCTAACCTCCTCACCTTATCCTCTTCATCTTATAAAAGGAGAGGAGCTCTCATGGAGAAAGTTGGCTTTGATGAGATTAGTTTTTGAGCTTTTGATTTTGGAGCTTGGATTGGATTGAGCTTTGGAGATTATTAGCTTGGTTAGATGATCCATTTTGTCAAGATAGATTGTGAATGTTATCAGATCTATGCTCTCAGAATTCTTGGAGTGGAAGTGTGTGGGCAACGAAGGACAGTTGGAAGGGACCTTATGACATCAAGGCCATGGTTGTAATCTCTCTTTCACATTTACTATGATACAATAATATGATTCTTTCCTATAAATCTTGTTGTGTTTTATTGTATGATTCCTTGATCACATAGATAGGTTTATATTGATTTTATGTTATTAGTATCACTGTGGTTGGTTTCTTTCTTTTGCAGGTTCATCATTGTAAGAACGTTGGAATGGAGCTAGGATGGCAATGACGAGAGGAAGAGATGTTTAAACTGTATGTTACCTATCCCTCTTTAATTAGTAAATTCAATATCTAAAACTTAAGGAAAGTGTCATGTTCTGGTGTGTTTTGTTCTAGATCTAGGTGGATCTAGGGATATCAGTTAGTGTCTGCACCTACCAATTTATCCAGTAACACAAGCTAATGCATGCTTGTATACAATTGACAAAGTCTTTTGAGAATGCAAACATTCCTAAGAAATGAGTATAGGACCATGTGTTTAATTCTATCAAAGGCATTAGCCATATCTAGTTTTATAAACATTCTCCTTTCTTTGTTGTTCTGACTGGAAGATATGGCTTCTCACACAAGATGTTATTGTCCATTATTTTCCTTTTTTCCATGAATCCCCCTTGATTTTCTGAGATAAAATTTCCTAGTAGCAGTTTAATTTGGTTGGATATGAATTTTGTGAGGATAATATTTGTTGAATTACAAAGGGCGATGGGTCTGAACCTATAAACATTGGAGTGGTTGGACTCCTTTGGCATGAGGGGAAATAAAGTTGAATTTTTTTCACCTCCCACTTTTTTCTTCTTCAGAGTGTAATTAAGCAATCTCTTTAGTTCTTACTTTATTATCTCAAACTCTAAATATTTAAAAAAGTGTAGGGAGAAACCATCCAACCTGATGTGTTATCTTTCCCTAGAATTCAGATAGCTTGAAAGATCTCTCCTTCACTAATTTCTCGAATGAGAGTTTTTTTTCTTCCTCTGAGATGTAGGATGAGATGTGTTCTAGTAGATATTTTCTTCCTAGTTCCTCCACCTCTTGGTCTTGTGTGGAAAGTTTCTCAAACTGAGTCATGGCTACTACCTTGATTTAGGAAAAATATTCTAAAATTTCTCCTATGTCCACCTTTTCTTTTGAACCGTATCTTTTTTTCACCTCTGTTTTGACTTATTATGAAAGTAAGTTTTGTTAGAGTCTCCTAATTTGAGCCTCCACTCCTATTCTTCCCTTCGATAGTTCTAATGTATATTTTTATAGGATTATCTTTATTTTTGTAGATGAGTTTTGGTCACTTCTTGGGCTTCCATTTCCTGTCGAAGAGCTTCTAGTTCCTTCATTCTCATGATTTTTTCTTGATTTGGGGGGGTGTATTAGAGCTTCACCCAAGATTTTAAAGATGATTTGACAGCTCTTAATTTTATTTCCCAAGTGAAGTTTGGGGAGCCTTGAATGGGGATTTGTTAGGATTCTTTGATGATGTACATCACCGAGGGGTTATTCCACCATAAAGGGTTGAAGTGGAAGGGGATGGGGACAGAGTTTTGAGGGGGTGTCAGTGTGAGGGAGATTGGCTTGTGATTGGAGATGGCAGAGTGAATTATATTGGAGGAAATGGAGAGGGGAAGGAGAAGTAAATTATATTGGATGAGAAAGTAGTCCATGAGATATGTTATGCATCCAACCCATGATATTTTGTTGTAGCCTCCAAGTGTAATTTCCTTTGGGGGGTTTTACATAATAGAGATCCCAACCAATAATGAGATCTTCCATCATTTCCTGCATTGGGTCCCTGACACTACTTACTCCTCTTTTGTTTGAAGTTTGCAAGATTGTATTAAAGGCCCCAACAACTATACATGAAAGGAGATATAAATTTTATTTGTAGGATAAAAAGTATCTCCAATATTCTACCTTCTACATATATCTATTAGGCATATATATGGATAATGAATATTGTTTAACCATTTTCTCTATTAAAAAAAACAATGAGTAACAAGTGATTTGAACGAAAGGTTACATAGAGATCCACTTCAGATGATTCTCACAAGGTCATGATTCCTCCTTATGCCCCTAATGAGTTGATTGTTGCTCACTCACTATTTCAGATATTTTTTTTCCTATTTGTAGGATTTCGATTCCTCCATTTTTGTCTCCTGGTGGAGAATTACAGAAGGATTCTCATATTTGATAAGGTCTCTAAGGGCTTCAACATTGGATTTTTTGTCAAAGCCTCTACAATTCCAGGAGAGGATCTTCATTTATTTTGTGTGGAGGTATATAGTCCACTCAGGACAGGTGGGATCTGAGCTTCTTTTCCTTTTTTTTTTCTTTCCAACTCATATTTCTTAGAGAGATTTCTATTGAATATTTTTTCCCAAGGCTTTGTCTTCGTCAGTTGCTTCTAATCTAGTCTCTTTTTTGGTTCTTATTCTTGACTTCTCGGTTCTTTCCAATGTAATGCATCCCTCTTCAATGGATTTCCTTGGTTTTCTTTTGAGTGTATTGTATTCTTTCTTCTAAGTTTCTCCAGTGGGGTTTTCTTTAGGACTGTCATCTTCCTATCCTCCAACCTCTTCTTCTTCCCTGTCATGAGGTTATGAAGAAAGGGGTATAGTGCTTTAGGAAATAGGGTTTTGATTAGGTGTTTCTTCATATTCTCTTCCAAGGTTATACTCACCTAGACTTTCCAAGGTGATACTCACCCATACTTGCAAACTTGTTCGTGGAGTTGAGGGGTGCTTCTTCCTATATTTTTTTACTTACGTTCTTAATAATGGGTTTTTTTATTTGGGGATTGTCACTGGTAAAGGATTATGAGGTGGTTTTTGGATATGGGAACATTTTGAGGGTCCCGAAGGGTTAGGTTTTCCTATATTTTCTCGTTTCTAGACTTGTTTCCATTCATTTCCCTATCCTGCTTCTACTATAGTCTCCTATGACTTTTTTTTGGCATAGTTTCGAGAAAAAATGTTGTAATCATGGAAGATATTGCATTTGAAGGGAAATTTATTATAGTATATTTTATATACATGGGTCTATTGATATTATGGGAGCTGCGGGAGGTATCAACCTCCATGCGTAAACTCTGACTAGATTAGAATATTCCAGAAAGCTAGAGAAACCCTAAGCATATATGTAAGAACTCTAGAAGAGAATTCAGCTCAGTAAAACCATTAATAATAAAGTATTAGACTCTAGAAAGATAATTCATCCTAGAAAGTTGACAAGGAGCACTTTAAATAGAGGATTCTTGAGCTCATTTGGACACACTCTCTCTCATGCTCAAGATAAGTGGTGCGCAAGTATAGAGGAGGCGTGTAGCTGAAACGAATATAGTTGGGAGATGCTCTTGGTTTATGGTTTTTGGAATTTCTACATGGTGTGCTACCTTTGGAGAAATATATGCTATCTCTTGGTTATCTGTTGGGTCTAGTACTTCTTCTAGAATTATTTTGTTTGTCAAGGTTACGGTGCTCGAGGGTGACTTCATGCCTATGGTTGGGTGGAAATATTGTGATATTGTCTATGGTTAAATGAGAACATATTAACAGTTTATGGGCTCACACCACCTTCAAGATAGTCTAAATGCTAGAAGGTAAAGTGGTAGTTCTTTATTAAGCTCGTTGTAGCACCAATTGGATGTGTAGTTAGGATTTATGATTGTGCAACTGCAAAAAACCCTAACCTAACTCTTTGGACACTTCAAGTGAGAATTTTGGCACAATTCTTGGACATTTTAGTGTGCCTTAGCCTAGCGCACCTCTTGGTACTCTTAGCTAGAAAAAATGTCAAGGTTGAATTTTTGGGTCAAATTCAAAGTTCGACTGGTCAAAGTGAAAGTCAAAGGCATTCATGACTTACTCCATGAAGTCAAATAATGAGCTATAAGGGTATTCAAACTTCATAGAATTGAGGACAATGATTGACCTCATCTTTGCCAAGAACAAGGTTCTAGATATCGTGAAGGGAAAGATCATGGAATCATAGTTTGAAGCAGGAAAAGAAAATGAACCTCATAACATTGCAACAATGGAGAAGTTCAAGGAAAATGACATCAATGTTATGAGCATGATTTTGGACTCTGTAAAATATCACTTGATACCCTACATATCCAATCTTGACCCATCCAAGAAGATGTATGATTCGCTAACTAACCTTTTTGCAATCAGAAATATTGGACAAGTGATGATTCTAAAGAATGAGATTCATGACACAAATATGACTAAGGATGACACTTTAGCCTCATACTTTGCAAGGATTTATCAATTGAGAGATAAAATACAAGCCATTGAAGAATTTATTCCAGAAAATTAAATTGTGAATATTGCACTTAACGATCTCTCTAGATCATGGGATGCATTTGTACCTGTTACTCACAAGAAGAGAGAAGGATAAAATGAAAAGGAATGTCTCAAAACGAAGAGGATTCTCAAGCCTATGCAACAAAGTTCAAGAGACATGGAGATAAGAAAATATTTGGTTTAGGAAAGAAATTTAATCATAAGAGAGATATGTCAAAGTTACAATGTTATGAATTCCATGATTATGGCCACTACAAAAGGGATTTCCCTAAAATAGAAAACAAGAGAAAGGAAATATGTCATGTGTCATCTTCCAATGATGAATAACCTTCAAAGAAAGTGAAGCATGAAGACACATTTTTCTTCTACTACTTAGCTCTTACAAGATACTTTGAATATGACATGTGGTTGATCAATAGTGGAGCTTCAAGACATATGACTAGTGATCGTGAAAATATATCAAGCATGAAGGAAAAGGAAACCTCTCATAAAGTGAAACTTGGGGACAATAACTATTATGCAGTCAAAGGATTGGGAAAATATTCTATCAAAATGGAATCATGTAACAATGTTTTATATGTTCCTATTTTGAAAAAGAATTTAGTATCTATTTCTTTCTTGGAAGACAAAGAAGGTAGAATAGTCTTTGTCTATGGAATTTTTTTTGTATGGTATAAAGATTCAGAAATAGAATATGCTAGAGCTATTGGGATTCATGAAGGAAGACGGTATAAACTCCTAGGTCAGAATACTCAGACCCTTGTACATGATGAACTCAATCCTAGTGATTTATGGCATAGAAGGTATGCTCACCTTAATTATCAATCATTTACATCTCTAAAACATATGGTTGTAGTCATAACAGAACTACATTCAGTACACGAAGGTATTTGTAGAGGATGTGCACATGGGAAGAATATTAAGAATCCATTCCCAAGTACTGAGAATAGATGCAAGGATATATTGGATCTAATACACTTAGATGTATGTGGTCCTATGCAAGTGAAGTATCTAGGAGGCTCTCTTTACTATGTAACGCACATAGATGAATTCTCAATAAAGACTTGGATAGAACTTATAAAGATGAAAGATGAAGTATTTGGCAAGTTCTAAGAATTCAAGGTTGAAGTGGAAAACTTGTCAAATAAGAAGATCAAGACGATAAGATTTGATAATGGAGGAGAATACACCTCCAAGGAGATCATTGAATTTTGTAAAGAAGCTGGGATTAGGAGGGATCTAAGTGTCCCACATAATCCTCAATAGAATGGTGTGGCAGAAAGAAAGAATTGTTCCATTAAAG
This sequence comes from Picea glauca, assembly GCA_000966675.3. Lineage (NCBI taxonomy): Eukaryota > Viridiplantae > Streptophyta > Pinopsida > Pinales > Pinaceae > Picea > Picea glauca. Next base: position 789,845 of record JZKD02S1852640.1, read on the forward strand.
AATTTGTTAAGACAATGATGAATGGCCAAAATCTATTCATGTTTCTATGGGGAGAAGAAACTATGACAACTATATATATTTAGAATACAAGTCCTCATCGTATATTGAAGAACACAACTCTAGAAGGAGCCTTCTTAGGAAATAAGAAAAGTGTGGAACACTTAAGGATCTTTGGGTTTCATGTCTATATCTATGTTCCCAAGGACAAAAGGAAGAAGTTGGAACCTTCAGGAAGGAAGGGAATATTTGTTGGATATAATCATACATCAAAATCTTACAAAATCTATGTCCCGGGACAATAAAAGATTGAAATCGGTAGGGACATAACTTTTGAGTTGAAGATTTCCTTCAAGAAATATATATATAATATCTGATAGACTCCAATAATGAAGAAGAATATAAGGACCACAAGGAATAAAGTACATGTTCACCAAAACATTCTAGTGAAGAACCAGACCAACCACTTAAACCTGTAAAACTAATTGTTTTACCCAAAAACATAAAACGACCAACATGGATAGAATCCACCTTACAGGAAGCAAAAAGACATAAACCTCCCACTAGCACCTTCAGGGAGAGAAAGATGCCCAGAATATTCTCTAGCTATGTGGCACTCATGACAAGCCTTGTCAATGCAAAACCTTCCACCTTTTAGGAAGCAGTCAAGAAGAAAGAATGGAAGGAACCTATAATGGAAGAATATCAAACCATTATAAAAAATTATGTATAATAAGTTGTGCCTAGACATGAAGGAAAGTCTGTAGAAACTTCAAAATGGGTTTACAAGATAAAGCATGCAGTATATGGGAGTATAGATAAATATAAGGCGATATTTGTGGCCAGTTCTCCCAACAGGAAGGAAAAGACTATGATGACATTTTTTCTCTAGTTTCCAAATATACCTCTATCAGAGCCTTCATATCTCTTGCAGCATCCATGGGTTGGATTTTACATCAGATGAATGTAAAGGCCACTTTTCTCAATGGAGTAATTGACGAAGAAGTATACATAGAGAAACCTAAAGGTTTTGAGGTACACCCAAGATATACTCATGTATGCAGATTAAATAAGGACTTCTATGGAATCAAACAAGTTCCAAGAGCTTGGTATGCATGAATTGAAAATTACTTGAAGATACTTGGGTTTTCCAAGAGCTATGTTGATCCAAACATTTATTACAAGGTTTTTAATGATGCACCTGTGATCCTACTACTATATGTTAATGATTTGTTTATGATGGGTGTAGAGCCTCTCATTATTCAGTGTAAGAAGGAGCTAGCCTCTTAATTTGATATGAAATATCTTTGTCTCATGCATTATTATTTGGGACTAGAAGTATGGCGAAAGTGTGGTGAAATATTCCTAGCGAAAGGGAAGTATGTTGTAAAGATACTTCATAAGTTTGGGATGATGGATTACAAATCCATGGAAACTCCCATGGTGAAAGATACAAGGAAGTTGAGAGACTATGATTCTGATCCAGTAGACTCATCCCTGTACTAGTAGTTTATTGGCTCATTGATATATTTGGTTAATACTCGGCCATTTTTTTTTTTGTTATGAACACATTGAGCCAGTTCTAGGTGGAACCTAGACATGAGCATTGGATAACTACAAAGAATATTTTGAGATATCTTAGTGGGATGCTAAACTATGGTTTGAGATATGTCTGAAATAATGATGTACAACTACATGGATTTACTGATTCAGATTGGACAGGGAGTGCAAATGACATAAAGACTACTTTTGGTATATGTTTCAGTTTGGGAACTATTGTGATATCATGGGATAGCAGGAAACAAAAGTCTATTGCACTCAACACTACAAAAGAAGATTATATTGTAGCTTGTGATGCTTGTACTGAAGAAGTATCGTTTCGTAAGATGGTTTCTGGAATATTTGATCAGGTGTTGGATGCAACTGTGATATATTGTGATACTCATAGTTATGTGAATATTTCATAAATCCCCATGTTCCATGATAGGTCGAAGCACATTGAGATCAAGTACTACTTTATCCATGATAAATTCCATAAGGGAGAAGTGATTCTCCAGTACATCCCCACCGATGAGAAGACAACTAATATTTTTACGAAGTCACTGTCGAAGATAAAGTTTACATACTTGAGGGAGAAGTTGGGACTTGTCGATATTTATCCCTTGGTTGAAAGGGAGGAGATGACTTCCTCGATTGGAAGGGAGTGTTGATATGACATCATGGATAGTCAGTGTGTTGGCATATAGGCATTCTCCCTATGGAGAATGGTCTAGGTTGATAGATTGTTGGTCTGTATCATGCTAGTACAACTTAGATATGATGTTTTAGAATTATGATAGTACAAATTAGATATGATACAGATGTCTTGAGATGCATCGTGCTAGTATATCTTAGATATGATGCATTGGCATCATGCTAGTACAACTTAGAGACTATTCTTATGCCTGAGTCGCATCATGCTAGATATGATCATGCTAGTACAACTTAGATATGATGTAGAGCATCATGCTAATATATATTAGATATGATCATATATCTTAGAGACTATGCATATGACTTGCATCATGATAGATATGATCATGCTAGTACATCTTAGATATGATGTAGAGAATCATGCTAGTATATCTTAGATATGATCATACAACTTAGAGATGATGCAAAGGCATTGATCTACATCATGAAAGTACAAATTATATATGAGGCATTCATGTCATGCTAGTATGGCTTAGAGATGATGCATTCGCATCATGCTAGTATGACTTAGAGATGATGTAGATGGTAATCCACATCATGCCCATACAACTTATATATGATGCATTCACATCATGTTAGTACGGATTAGAGATGATGAAGTGGAGAGATTCAACATCTATTAGGAAAAATATTCTTCTAGGATGTATGTCTAGATTAGAAGAATGGTTTATGTATCACTCTATTAAGTGAGTGACTTATGAGAGACACTCTATTGAGTGCATTGAGTTCAAAACATGACTTATTAAGCATCATGCCTGATTACTCATATGGATTATGGCCTCATGAGATGATGCATTTCATGATATATTTTTGATGTCAAGATGTTATCATATGATACTGGTAGTGGTGATGTTGCTCATGATTTGATCTACATAATCATGAGATATATTGTGTGGATATGAAAATTCTACTTGTTAATACCTCACTAGATAGAAGGGAGTGTTGATATTATGGTAGTTTTGGGAGGTATCAATATCCATGTGTAACCTCTTACTAGATTAGAATATTTCGGAAAGCTAGAGAAACCCTAAACATATGTGTAAGAACCCTATAAGACAAGTCGACTCAATAAAAGAATTAATAATAAAGTATTAGCCTCTATAAAGAGAATTCAGCCTAGATAGTTGACAAGGAGCACTATAAATAGAGGGTGTTTGAGCTCATTTGGACACACACTCTCTCACACTCAAGATAAGTGATGTGTGATTCTAGAGGAGGATTGCAACTGCAATGACTATAGCTTGGATATGTTCTTGGTTTATGGTTTTTGGACTTTCTTCTTGGTGCTCTACCTTTAGAGAAAGGTGTGCTATCTATTGGTTATCTGTTGGGTCTAGTACTGCTTCCAGAATTATTCTATCTGTCAAGGTTACGATGATTAGGGGTGGCTATCTTCATATGGTTGGGTGACAATATTGTGATATTGTCTATGGTTAAACGATCACATCTTAACATGGTCCAATCATATAGTGTTATCTTGATTTATTATGGAAACCACTTTTCCAAATCCAATTCTACAAAAACTTGGGCACATGCAAACATTGGGGACTTTAGTTCTGATTTATCTATGTATTTTCCCAGTGCATTTCTAGTGGTTTTAAGAACATCATCTCCCCAAAAGTGGAGAGGGAGATGTGGGAGACAACCCCACATTTGGAAAATAGGGGGTATGTCATACTCCGTATAGAAATACAAAGTCCATCGATTCAAATACAAACCCCTTGATCCAAAAAACTAAGACTCACTTTGAAAAATAAGATCACTGACCTCTTTGTACTAAAAAAAGAAGGTATAAAAATATGTACCACAAAAAAATGATTCAGACACCCTTTGATGAGAGATTTCCATTTCTTGACAATAGACATTTCCACTTGTTGGGGTGAAGGCCAAATACTGGTGAATTTCCCTACGATTCATTTGGTGGCATAAGCTAGCGCTTTCTTTCGAGTGGTTAGTCATGAAATGTCAATCTCAGGAAGTTGATCTAGGTTCTTTACAAATTGCATGAGTGCGGGGGAGGGGTGCTTCTCTAGTGAACCCAGAAGCTTCTTAAAGTTCGTCGCATCTATGTCGAAGTCCGTCTAGGGATCAAGATCCTTGTCATCCATTGATGTGGAGGGGAGGAACTGCGATAAGCAAAGAAAATTGTAGGTTGGTGAGATAGGGAAACCGTAGAGATAGGACCTTATAATTATAGTACTTATGTACATTAAGCATACCATAAATAATATGAAAGATAACATCCTTCCTAGAATTTTCTTGGAATTATTGTAAATGTTAAAAATCATGAGGTATATGACCTATGGTCAATTCTCCAACAAACACTACTCAAGTAATAGAAATAAGCTGAAATATAACATCACCTTAAAGACGAAAACGTCATACTTCAAAAGAGTGCAAAAAATAAGTAGAGAAAAAATGTATAGGTCCATGATCATGGATATTCCATAAGATATTTTTTCACAAAAAATATTGAAATATTCTAAAATATTTTATTATTCAATTTATTTCCTTAGATCCCATATTTATTTTTACTATCTTAATTGCTCAAATTTATGGAAATAAATGAATTCTAAAAATGAAAGAACAAGCGAATGAACACACTAGAAAACGAACATAATATGTGACTGAGGAAACCCAATATGGATAAAACCCGACCAAAAGGTGAGGCATATTCTCTACTCTCTTTTCTTCACTTATGAAAATGAAAATACAAAGAAAGGAGAACTCACTATAGAGTTTACTTTTGCACTGTGGCCTTAATGGATACTGCATAATCGTCTACCTCCTTCATTGTTCTATCAAATACTAATCCTATATTCTCTCCTAAACTATGGAATAAGTACAATCCTAGAACCCCAATATTTAACACAGCCTAATAGTCATCTAGGGTTATGGTTTTTCCATCCTAAACCCCTCTATTGGTGTTAAGGTTCTAAACCTTCTAGATGTTTCTTGAAAGTGAGCATGCTACTTGTCCCACACGTGTGAGTAATGAAGGATAACATGACATCCACTTGGTATCATGGTGGTCAACAAGGTAGGTCAATTTGAAATAGCTATAAATTTCACATACAAACTTTGAATGAGGTGATTTTTATATCATTAGAAATCTATCAATGTGTAAAAATATTCCAAGGAAATGAGAGTTATGCTTGCAAAGTTTTGACCCCAAAAAGTGTTGTTTGATTCCTCAAAATGGCTTTAGAAGGTTTCAGACCCCAATTCTCCAAATTAAGAAATGCCACTAAAATGGGCCTTGCAATACAATCCCTCCAATTTTTCCACCCAAAATGTTACAAGATAGATGATAAATTATATAATGATCAATTCAAGATCATTTAAAAATTGAAGAAATTATTGAACTGGATTATAGGTAATTCAAATTTTGTACTTTTAAATAAAAATGGTATGAAGTGTTTGAGAGGACACAAGGACATGATTCTCATAGAAAATTGTTTTCCATAGATTCCTCAAAGTCATTGCCAAATAAAAAGGAGCCTTATGTTTTACCAATTCATTGTGAGAAAGTATTTCTTTGACTCATACTAAAATATAAATATAAGTAGTGGTGGTCATCTATAATCTATTAATTCATAGTTTATTATGCATATATATTTGTTGATTAATCAATAACAATTTGATAACAAAGGTCTAATTTATCTATGTGGTTCATCTATAATCTATTAATTCATAGTTTATTATGCATATATATTTGTTGATTAATCAATAACAATTTGATAACAAAGGTCTAATTTATCTATGTGGTTCATCTATAATCTATTAATTCATAGTTTATTATGCATATATATTTGTTCATTAATCAATAACAATTTGATAACAAAGGTCTAATTTATCTATGTGGTTCATGCACATGTATGTTTCTATGAAGTTATTTTGGATCCAAAATCGATATTGCTCATACATTATGATCCAATATTAAGCCATGTATTTGATAATATACCAATGAATATGGAGAAAAACAATGATGGCCAATCAAATATGGATGACGGATTACATAACAAAGAAGAAATGGACATTCAAGATGAGATTTATGGTGATTATGGATTTGACAATAATATAATATACAAAATAAATCTTCATGATGGTGAAGTTTAGAAAAAAGAACATGAAGTTCATAATGATGACAATAGTCCTTTAGCAGTGTAGGGATGCAGGGCTAAAGGTGGGTATTCATGTGATGATCAATTAGGGGATACCATTTTTCATGAAAATGTTGATATTATACATGATCTATAGGACAACAATATTGACGATAACAATCAACAATACCCAGAATGATATTATAGAAGGTGGCATTATGGATTATATACAAAATGTTCGTAAAAATAGATCTAGTAACAATATGTTGGAATACGAACAATAAAATGTTTTTTATGTTGAATATGATGACGCTTAATATAAACATGATTACAATAACACTTTAGCAAGATAGTATAGCAAGAATAATATTAATTTCTTGCAAGAAAATATGAACATTTACAAGGATGCATTGGATGACATGGATACACATAATACTATAAATGCATACTTCTAAAATTATAGGATTTGTACTTCATATTTAAATCATGATGATTTTATTCCTTAAACGTTTAAATGCTTCATTATTTTTTGGAATATATTAATTATTTAATTACTATGATTATAATTTGTAATATAAATTTATTAATCATAATTTTTTTGTTTGTTAGCTTGTCTATGATTCGCGGGACTAGAATGTGGCTTGAGAAACCGCGACTCAGGGGCATCTAAGCCATCAAAATCACCTGGGGATTGGACCTGACCTGAGCCACACCAACCATTGACATGTATGGATTTTTTTTCCCTGCAGGTTTTGAACCAGTGACTTTAACATCACAGAGTGCCTTAACATCACACTCTATCACCAAATTTCCTACTTCTCATGGAATTATTAATCATAATTTAAAATTAAGTGTTTACTAACATAATATTATCCTACATGTGGCATGATAATTTTTGTATATGGCATTGTTTGATTCATGTCTTTGTAATTTTTACATAGTGCAATATCCTTAAAGTACCATGCACCTAATGTGCTTGACAATCACACACATAATAAATACACCTAAGATAAGAGATGAACCTAACCTATATTGCACCTAATAATATATCTATGCTATGTGATTAAACCTAACATGTAACCCACATAGATTATAGCCCATGAATTAGTGTTTTAACGATTTAGTATATTAGGGAATATGTGTTATTATGTTTTTTGGGTCATATCATGTAAGGGGGGTGTAATTTTATGTGTCAAGGGGTTAGATCATTAAGGGGTACATGTTGTTTTGTTAGGTAGTTATATATATTATTTTCTACATGAAATGAGAGCGGAGATATAATAAATAAATATACAGAGATATCTCGGATATCCAATAATATAACAAAAATGTATCAGAGATAAAACCATAAACATAGAGGTACAATACTACACAATTTCTATTAATGAGTGAAAATGTAAAAACACTATAAAATTACAGAGTGAAAGACTCGCTAGAATGGTGGCAGCTTATCTCTGAGAAGAGATGTGATGGCTACTCGCATTCACAATGAGGTCATTTAAAATTAGGCTCTAAAGGCATTTTTAACATAAAGAAAATCCAAAACCCTAACCACGGAAGATGAAAAGCCAACTGTTTTGTGGACCCTGTTTTGGGTAGTTTGGTGTATCAACTTCTCAGGGGTGTAACTTTGGAATACGATATTCATTTGGGGTGCATGATAGCTCATTGGAAAGGTATATCCGAGAAATACACATGATGTTATTACACTGTAACTTTGTCTACACTTTGATTGTGGCGAGCCATAAAAATGTTGTTTAGGGCCTCAAAACAGACCCAAAAGTTTGGGACTCGAAAACTACAAACAAAACTACCAAACTAAAACTACCAAAATGAGCCAGTTGGAATAGGTGGGTGGCCATTGAGATCCACCTGGATCAATCCTCCCTCCTTAGGAAGTAATGGTATCCATTGTGTTTATTTCCCAGGGGAGAGGGGAAAGCAATTGTTGTCACTAAATCTTGGTGCGCTACTTGCCTTGCTGGAGACGTCGTGCTACTTGGTTTGTGGAAGGTTTTCATGAACCTGTTTTTGGCGGGCTTGAATCTGTTCAAACAATCGGGCTACATGAGATGTTTTTGTGCAAAAGGAATCTTTTCACTTTGTTGCAATCTTGTTGACCCGATTCTGTTGGATAGAAGGTGCTTGGGATGAGGCTATAGAGGTTGGAGTATCCTTATGTTCACCTTTTGAACATATTGTGAAGAAGCTAAATTTTGTAGTATGAGATACTACCTTGCGACAATGTTTAGGTGGGACAGTAGTCAGAATTACCTTTGGTATTCTGTAGAGATGACCCCTCAGAGTAACAATGACACTATGGGGTTGAGACTCATAAATACCATGAAACTTCCACATATATGGTTGGCCGAAGAGAACATCACAGACATCCAGTGGGGAAACATCACATAATAACTCATCTTGGAAGGGATGGATGTCATATGACAATCAAAACTGCTGGCTAACATGAAGATCTCATCCCTAGCGAATCCACCCGATGTCGTATGGTTGCGGGTGTGGTGTTGTCAACAATCCCAATTATTTGACGACCTCTACTGAGATGAGGTTCTTATGGATTCCCCTATCAACAATAAATGCAGTGGGGTCCCCTTCACCCACATCTATGAATGAAAAAGGTGCTCCCCTTCTTCAGGATTTGTTGGTTCTTCTGGTTGAATTGTTGCAATCGCGACAATAGCAGTGGGATCTACGTTGGTGATCTATCTTCTATCAGTATTTTCTGAATCGGATTCTAAATTAGGGTTTGTCTTCTTGTCTTTGATCTCAGCCACCAATGAATATTTTGAGAGACATTCATCGGTGTTGTTCTAGGGGATTTTTTATAAATCGCACCATTTTTCGATGTCCTTATTCTTTTCCTGACCTTTCTTTTCTTGTGGCTTGTACTAGTTTTTGGGAGGTTGTTTGTTAGGGTCTTGTTTATCATACTTTTGTTGTTGCATATTTGCAGACCCGAAATCCCTCTTGTTTTGTTGCTTCAATTTCTGATTGATTTTAACAACATATCGATAAGAAACACAGAGTTATGATATGTTCAAAAATACATTTTAGTTTGGATGTATCTGTGTAGAGCCCCGCGGTATTTCAGAACCAAATGTCGCTCAATGTATTTGATACCCAGCTTGGTGTGCAAGGTATGGAAGGTATTGGTGAACTCTGACACTTCTTGTCCCCTCTCTTGCCGCAGTGTGTTCCATCTCATGTACTGGTCCTCATAGTTTCCAATAGGGTAATATTGCTCCTTTACCGCATCCACACAAAAATACCAAGTGGGCTCGGCCCCATATATTCTAGACTCCTCTGTGGAGATTTTCTCCCCATCAAGTTTCCCACCAATGTTTGACATGGCGGAGAGCCCTAAGGAGTGTGAAGGTGATATTTTCCTTGTCAGAGAAATTATGAACATAGAAATAACCTTATAGCAAATTTAACCATTTTTCTAGGGAATCTACATCTATCTGTCCTTCAAATATGGGAATATCAAAATTAACTTGTACCTTGAAATGAGCGGTGCCTCCAAAGTGTCTTCTTGATGAAGAAGTGCATGTTTTTATCGACATGCGTTGAAGGATGTGGGAAAAATTCTCCATCATTTCGTCCCTCTATCACGTGATAGCTTTCTCAAGCAACAGATTAATAAAATTGTCTCCTCTATCATTTTAATTTTCTTCGGCCATGGAGGGTTTCTTGGGCATGTGAGATAAATTTTCCTCAGGACATAAAAGCTCGAGACCCAACTTTCTATACTCAAACCTCGTTGGGGACATGCACTGAAAAAGGATCAAGAGCAACCTGCTATGATACCGCTGGTCCATATTATTTTCAGCACGAAATGAGAGAGGAGATTTAATAAATAAATATACATATATATCTCAGATATCCAATAATATAACTGAAATGTATCAGAGATGCAACCATAAAAATAGAGGTACATTAATACACAATTTCTATTAATGATCGAAAATGTACAAAGACTATAAAATTATAGAGTGAAAGACTCACTAGAATGGTGGCATCTTATCTCTGAGAAGAGATGTGATGGCTACTCACATTCAAAATGAGGTCATTTACAATGAGGCTCTAAAGGACCTTTTAACATAAATAAAATCCAAAATCCTAACCCTCGAAGATGAAAATCCAACAGTTTTGTGGACCCCATTTTGGGTAGTTTGGTGTATCAACTTCCCAGGGGCGTATCTTTGGCATACGATCTTTGTTGGGGGTGCACGATATCTCATTGGAAATGTCAATCTGAGGACTACACATGTTTCCATCAAAATTGACTATGTCTATAGTCTAACTGTGGAGAGCCCTAAAAATGTTGTTTAGGGCCTCAAGACGGCCCCAAAAGTTTGGGACTTGAAAACTAGGAACAAAACTACCAAACTGAAACTGCCAAAATGAGCTAGTCGGAATAGGTGGGTGGCCACCGATATCCACCTGGATCAGATAGTTAGTGTGTTGTGAGATACAAGTTAGTAGTGTATTGGTATCCATTATTGTGTTAGGATGTATACTAATTTAATGTGTTTCAAGGTACAAATGTTTTAAAGGGTATAGGATAGTGTGTTAGTAAGTATTAATTAAGGTGTTAGGAAATATGTAGTGTGTTACAAGTATAATGCATTAATGGTGGGTACACATTAGAATATGAAAGGTTGTGTGTTAATTTGTTAGAAGGATAGTGTGTTAGGGTGTATGTCTTAATGGTTGTGTGTTAGGGGATATGGTCCATTAGTTTTCTAGGGGGTTAGAGTATAGTGTCTTCACTTCGTGAACCTGTGACATAACCCATGAATTTATGGGATATTAAAGTATACCCCTAATTTAAGTAGATATTAAAAAATACCTCCCAGAATCCTTTTGTTGGACACTCCTCCCAATACATGTTTCCAATTAAAAAATACCTTGTTTTTATTAGATACCCCTTTTTTGTACCCCCTAATACCAATAAACTCCCTTGTACCTCACATTCCCATCCACCCCCCAATACCTACATTATATTGAATTCTTTTTCACAATTTAAAAACCCCCTTTATGAATGAATGTGAGAAGATATTAGTCAACAAATTGAAGGCCCCATGGGTGAGAGTTACTATATTAAGGCATGTTAGGGGTGCCATTTAGTTTTATAGGAGAGTATTCTATTAAGGGGTACAAGTTTTTAGGTAGTTAGTATGTTACATAGTGAAAATTAGTGTTTTACATATTTTTGTTGATGTGTTACGATGTAGATGCAATTAATGTGTTTCAAGGTACAAATAATGTTATTATATGGTAAAAGTTACTGTGTTATAGAGTATGTTAGTGGTCATAATGTGATTAGGGTAATAATTTTTCAAGTTACACTATATATTAGTTGGAGTAATATTTTTTTAATCATTATGGAAAGGGAGATTTAGAAGTGGCAGGGAAATGAGGTGGAGTGGAGTGAGCTCAATAAACATGCTTATTAAAAAAATATGAGCATCCATGTTGGATACAATTAAATCAGCATGCTCAATTACTCCAAGACAAAAAATTCAACTATTCAACATCTACAAACAATATTTTGAACATTATCAAAATATTCATTGGTGGGTAAAGGATATCATCTCAAAAAAGTAAGGTTGTGACTAATATCATGGTTGACCTTAGTGTTGACCATAAAAATGGTTTTAAATAAAACACAAAAAATTATGTTATAGTCATTGCCAATGTCGTCATTATTAGAGATGACTTTAGATATTAGTCGATGAATTCCAAAAGATGGCACTAAATATGGAGAAAAAAGAAGTGCATAAGTGATTGGAAATTATGATGCTATTAGCGACAACATTAGTGAAAACTACAAAAACATGGTGCTAAAATTGACTCTAAAATCGACACTAAATTCAATAGAATCAATGTATAATTTAGCATCAACATCAAAATATGGTGCTTAATACATCACATGTGACACTTACCCATAAAATTGCACTAATTTTTCATAAAAAAAATTGAAAAAACACAAAATGTATCTGAAAGAAAAAGAGGAAGTTAAAATGCAATCTAACCATAAAGTTTTATTGTAATGTGTGTATCTCTCAACCAATCCTCATGAAAAACTCAACATCCCCAAGGAAATGTGAGCTCTATGCCCCATGAAAGAATTCATATTGAATAAACATGTTATCTCTACCCCTCCTAAATATACCATGAAAAAATTCATATTGAATAAGCATGTTATCTCTACCCCTCCTAAATATACCATGAAAGAATTTATATTGAATAAGCATGTTATCTATACCCCTCCTAAATATACATTGTGTTATCTCCCTTTTGATGTCCCCACCTATATCATGACTAACTTGAAAGTTATAACCCGTGTTCCTATAGGAACACATTTTTACATGGCACTATCCCAATAGTTATAAAGTAACCATAATGTATGCCCAATATAAATTAAATCCAAACAACAAGGCTCCAAACCTTTCCTCGGGTCTTCATATTTGAATTCTCTCTTAGAATCCAAAAATGAAATGCATGATATGCTTGTCACACTATGCCCCTACTTAGTACCATTGTATTCATTTAATATTCGTTTGCATGTACCAATACTAGTATAGTGTCAATACAAAATAAAATCATAATTCACAAATAAATTTAACATACCAGAAAGCAACATATCTCATTCATATCCATAATGTGTTCATAAACCAAAACATGTTTCTAATTTCTCCCTGCACTATAAGTAAGATCCAATGAACAACACTATCCATGGAAACCAAGTACACTATGGTCCATGTACAAATCACATGCACATTATAAATAGCATATCATTTGCATATATTCACCATAATATCCTAGGATAGATCATATAAGATAGATCTTGGAAACCAAGTACACTATGGTCCATGTACAAATCACATGCACATTATAAATAGCATATCATTTGCATATATTCACCATAATATCCTAGGATAGATCATATAAGATAGATCTCTACATGATAAAACTAAAAATATATGCGACATCACTCAATAATAGTAAAACTAAGTAAAACAATTTCAGTTAATAAACACATAAGGGTAATGTCAAATCATAGTGGGCATCATCTATATACATAGTCATTATGAGTCCATAAGTGGTGTCATACTTTCATAAAATGTTCCCATCAAATATCATGTTGGATCATCTAGATACCTAAAATATGTTCAATGTACACAATGTTGGGTCTAAGTGGGGGGCGCATTAAAGAGCTCACCCACAATTTATGGTATTTCTTAAAATCGTATCGGCATGAAAGTGTCCATTAACACAATTTTCTTAGTATTATAGAATAGTGTATGAAACCATGTTTTGGGGATTAACTACCCTTATCTTGTCTAATGTATTCATGATGTAGGAATATTTTGTCTTACTCTTCATCCTTTTGGAGTGTTTACAATTTTGAAATGGCCTTTCACATCATATGAAGGAATAGATGGAATGTGAAGAGAGGAAATACAAGTATCTAACTTGAGCTCCGATCAACATATATGGCACGATAGATGGAACATTAAGTAAATATGATTAATGATGTACAATGAGTATATACTATGTACTATTTATTCCATCACCTTTTATTCCCCACCATTGTGTTTCATCCCAAGGATAATCACTACCCTATTTCTTAATTTGGAATAGGAAATAATGCATTAATTGTCCTTTGTCCTTAAAGAATTATGACCCTTACAAGGAATGATGTCGAATGCTATCTCATTTTGACAAAATGATACTATCGTCCTATCCAATGTTATACTTCAAATGCTCAATGTTCTTTATTTTACACCTTGACCAATCTCAATTTGAAATGTAAGTGTTGGAGAGATGAGATTCTCCTTCAAAACTTATCACCTTTCTTTTTCCTTAAGAATGTACTCCTTCATTTTCAATAAATATGTTTGTGTGTATATGTGTGTGTCTGTGTGTGAAATTCTAAAAGAATCATTCTACATTAATGTGTTTTCTCAAATTGAAAAAACATTATTTACTTATATAAGTTGTGCATTAATACATATATATTATACATTGTATTTTAAATAACTCTAATTCTTCATTATTTCATTTTAACAAGAACTATATATATATATATATATATATATATATA